>CM061043.1:49212329-49599465 GCA_030762985.1 Adelphocoris suturalis | reverse complement strand
TTTACTTTTCCATTTTTTGTTTTTTTTTGTTTTTTGGCAAGACAAAAAAGAAGGACATTCTTGAATGCTTGAGGGAAAATCAAGGAATATTCGAAAAATCAAAACTGCATACACCAGTGATGTTAATGAACGTTTAATTTCCAAGAATGAGAAAGATTTAAGAAATTCAAGAAAAGTTTCTTGTCTCATTGAATTTTACTGATTTAGATGAGATTTTGTTCATACTGTGCTGGTTTACTCCTAAACGGTTCCTTATAAGTTGCATTACCGTCGGACAAATGCTTGTGCGCATGTTTAAATATGAATTTCGTGAAACATATATTTCATGCAGACTTTCGGCTAAAGTTCGCTCGAAGCAGAGGGTAGGTCAAGGTGAAAGTTCGATTAGATCTTTGGTTAGGAATAAGCACAAATGTTGATGCTATAAAATGTGTAATGTTGAAAGAATGAGAATTTCGTGAAACACATATGTGAATGTGAAAAATATGTAATGTTGGAAGAATGTGAATTTAGTGAAACATACATTTCACACAAACTATAGGCTAAAATTAGCTTAAAGCCGAGGTTCAAGGTGGAAGTTCGTTTTAATGTTTGGTTAGGAAGCAATAATGTTACAACAGGTATCACCAATCGCGCTATCAATTGGTCTAAATCAGCTATCAGCTGATCAGCCATCTAAACTTCCAGAGTAGGTAACTCGTGGCTCCAAAAATTTCGTATAATTATTCACAAAAAAAGTATACGAATCTAGTCGGTTATGTGTCAGCAAACTTTGGAGGCTCCTGGCCTACAAAGGACCTTTTCTCCTGCCGCCTGCCGTATCATACTAATCTGCCTTTTTTCTAAGGGATTTACTACTTCATATTATGTATTTTTGAGATGCGAGCGTAGTGATCATCCAGACTACTGATCTAAGCAAATGACCAGATCTGTGTAAAATCTCTTCAAGAGAAAGGATGATTTCGTTGGCCAACAATTTTTGAGCACATTAAATTGGTCAAATTTCGAAAAATGTACTTTAAAAAAATCACTAAAAATGGCTAAAATCGGCAAAAAATCGTTAAATTTATATTTTTAGCTGGATTTTAGTCAAAACTAAATTGCCAACAATTAACTAGGACATTTAAAAATTTTTGCTCAAAATTATGCAGAAAAACGTACTTAAATTTCATTTATATTTGCTAAAAAGTCTGTAGACTGCAAAACAATCTAAAAATCCAGAATCTCTTTTGAATCGCCGAATTTTATTTAGTATGATTTTTCTGCCATAAAATTGGTTTTCAACAATTTCTATCTTCTGAAATTGCTCAAATTTCAATACAGTTTAACATATATTAATACGATAGATAGTTTATGAAAATTCGCTCATATGATCATGCTACATGAGTGGAACTTTTTTCGACTGACATTAACAGGAGAACAGTAAAGATGGATTGAAAGAGACCATTAATTGAGGCAACCGAAAGCCTTCTTGAATACAGACTTGTCTTTTTATAGAGAGACGTTAGAAAAAATCTCCAAAACAGGATAATACACGGGATCATCAAGAGTTGAAGAAGCTAGTTAGCAGAGGCCCTGCTCAGATCGAAAACTCTTCGAGTGATGATACTTTTAAAATAACTATAGGCCGTCACTCCTATTCAACAAGGTTGGGAAAAAGAGAGAAAAAAAAGAAAAATAATAAAAGACAAGATCCAGTTGAAAGTCCCATTGTTGGGTTGAGGAGGCTGGGATGGCACGGAAGGGGTGACCCCCAGTACCCAGAAGGAATGCATACTAGTCATCTTCTCCCCATTGTTGTCTATGACGTTCGGTGGCTGACAGCTGACCCCGCGACTGTCTGTTTATTTATTTTATCTTCCCACTTTCGTCTTCGATTTTTCCCTCCTCTCACCTTCCAGAAGAAGCGATACTTTTTATAAATAGGCCCTTAACTCCCACCGGCCTTCTTATTTTTACCGGCACGTTTTGTCAGATTCTAATTGCCGCTACTATAAAGCCATTGTTTTTCGTATTTATCGCCTCATTAATAATTGTGTTCTTTGAATTGTTTCTTATTTCCCCCTATCACAACCTGGGATTTCAACGGAAAATTAACCTCCGTGTCACAACGTTCTGTAGTAGGATTTTTTTCAAGGCATCGACTGTTAAAATTTCATCATTTTTGTAGTTAAATCTATTTTATTAAATAGGTAATTATGTACAATTTGGAAGGAAAATGAAAATTAAGAAGATCTGATTTGCCAATGTGAGTTAGTACATAACCAAGAGATAGTTTGGATTTCTTCTGGAGTCGCCATGCGCCAGTTAAAACCATCCATTAAAATTTTATAATGAACTACCTAGCTGGTTCACCCGACTTGAACCGGTGGTTGCACAGGACTTGAACATTACCAAATAGCCTGTGACCAATGTTAAAGTAATTCTAAGATAACCTATTCCCCTCCCCTCCCCTTCCCCTAAAACACCTCCTTCTATGGGTTAGATTTGAAAATTTTCAAGTAGCTTGTGATTTAAGTTAGAATACTCCAAACATATTCGACAACTCAGATCTCCGGTTCGTTCAGTGATGTTCGAAACGCTTTAACTCCCCCACCCCTCCCCTTCCATTGTGGGTCAGATTAGAAAAAAGTAGTATTTTAAACCTTCTCTGGACTTCACAAATAATTAAGGCCAAAATCAACCAAATCGGTCCAGCCGTTCTCGAGTTTTAGCGAAACTAACGAACAGCAATTGATTTTTATATAAATATAGATTACCGGGGGATATATTCCAGCACTTAAATGAACTACTCTCTGCTACCATATATCTTTATGAATGGAGTTGTTTGAAAAAAGGTGAGCCTGAAGAACAAAGTCCGCATTCAATAAAATAAAATATGCTGTCCCCAGAACCAATTCGCGGCCACCATTTCCAGTTATCTGATTTGTTGGCTGCTGATTGGTTGGCCGCACGAAGTTTTATTATTGCTCTACCTACGATTACAGAGACCACTGAGTTGACTCCAGACCAGGGGAAACATCTCTTCCCAAATATGCTAGACGTTAGATTTCTGGCTTAGGAATTAGGAGTGAAACGCTCTAGTAGCATTCAGACAACAAAACAGATTAGTGAAAGTGTAGTGTCCTCTTTAAGGTCGAGGATCTTCACAGCTCTGTTAAAAACTAATGCTTGGTTGTTCGTCTTCTGAAACTAATGCTTCAACAATCAATTGAGACGAACGAATCAGCTAATGTACTTACCTAATTGCAATGGCACTTCCTTTCATTGAGTACAGACTTAGATTCATTCAGCTTCACTTTCCACGTCGTGGCCCACGTAGCAACCTGATCCGTTGAAACATGGTGTGTGTTACTGCTTCTACTTGACTCCAAAGGTTAGGATTGCCATATCATCAGCGAATGTAGCCACTGATACATCTTCATATTGGGGAAGGGTATCGTGTGCATCGTAAATAATAGAATGAATGACCTAAAAAGTACCCTTGAGGAACACCATTTATTTCTACGAATGCAAAGTTTATTATTTCTGTATTAGATAGCCGCTCAACTCATTCTTAATACTTCAACCCTCTAGGGCTGATCAAGAGTGATACCGATATTACTGTCACATCCTCGACCAATTTATGATTTTTGTGCCAAACTTTATAAAGTTTGGTCCAGTAATTTAGGGGAAAAGCTTCGGACGGTGGACGAGGGATGGCACACAGTGGGACGATTCCACTAAAACCCTAGACATCGCATTTGGGGCTAGGAAAATTCACACCATCGGAATCAAAATAGGTTTTTAAGGTTTGAAGGGCGAAGAATCCAAATTTGAATTTATTTTTTTCGATAATGACTGTCTGTCTGACTCTTTGTATGTTTGCTTATCTGTTGTAACATTTAAGGTGGGTTCTTCTAAACTAAAGTTGACGAAACTTGCACCCCTGTTCAAACAAGAACTACGATCGGGGTGGGACGTCGTCGGATGAGATTTTTACTTTTTCCTCTCACATAATACTCACGGTAAAGGGTTTTGAAGTCCGTTTCTTCGAACAATTTGGTGCTTTTTAAAAATTAGCCTTGTATGCATAAAAACCATAAAAGTACGTTTAAATTTTAACATCAACCTCACACCAAAGACTAGTTATCTGGAAAGAATCATCTTTCTTCTTGTCTACAATGGAAATGAGTAATACTATAAACCACGTTTCCTCCTCCAAAGAATATTTAAGCACCTAACATCAAGATATTAAAAATATCGAAATTCAGCCCAACCGTCCAAAATTGACCCATTTTTCTCAGTTCATATGTACAGAATCGCAACAAATTGTACTATTTTCTTAAGATTTCCTGCTTCCTCCATACTCTGGAAGGTAACG
Source organism: Adelphocoris suturalis (assembly GCA_030762985.1). NCBI lineage: Eukaryota > Metazoa > Arthropoda > Insecta > Hemiptera > Miridae > Adelphocoris > Adelphocoris suturalis. The sequence continues at coordinate 49,595,102 of CM061043.1, read as the reverse complement.
ACACACGCTGCTACTTTTTATTACTACTTTTTTCTTCATTATTATTTTCATCTCTTATTTTCCGGCGTACGGCGGACAGAAGATTTTTTTTTCTTGTTTTTCTATTTTTTTCCTTAATTCGTGTTTTTCAATCCACCTATCTTAAAATGTAAATCAACAGATTATAAGGTGGGGGGGGGGGGGGGCATACAATTTTTTTTGTTTACCTGGGCGATTATAGAGGTTTATTATTGAAAATATAAACCAAAATCGGTTCATACCGGTATAACAATGAATGCTCTGGGTAGACATGATCGACATTATGATGTTCAGTATGATAACTTTCAGAATTTCCCCCACATTCCTGGTGAAAAACGAATCATAATATTTGCATCTAGTTTTTAGAAATCTTCGAAATAAACTTACATTAGGTCGTTTAATCATAACGTTAGATGAAGAGAATGAAATGCTATCAAGTCATATAATAATGCTAAATAAAATACCTCTTTGGCATGGCCTTGAATAAAACCTCACGTTCTCAAGAAGGTTCCCTTCAAACTATTTTCAACTTAAACATCAACCGTCCTCCTTTTTTTTATTTCCCAGGAATAAACCGTTTCTCTCCCGTATAACGATTTGTTGGTGTTTACCTCTGTACGCCCAAACGACTTTACGAACTTTATTTGGCGAGTTACGCCTTCCAGTCCACTAAATTCTCGGGAAATAAAACTTTATCTTTTCGGAGAAAAGGGAGCATTCGATTGATTCCTTTTGCAGCCTTGAATCTCAACTTCCACGTTCAACTCAGTTCACGTTTATTGGTAACTCACAATCTCACTCAAATAATTGATTACAATGTCTTATGTTTTACGTCACCTAATCTCTATTCCCAGTTTAGTATTCCCAAATAATATTTAGGTGAATTGTACACAATTATAACATCCTTACTCCTAATCAATACTTTTTGTGCCCATTAGATAAGTTTTCTCACCTACGTTTGTGAAAATAACGAGGGTAAAATCACCAATTGTTGACACTTACCCAAATGTTGACACTTCAATTTTAAGTACAAGAAATAAGAAGACGAGACACTGAAGATGATCAAAATCGACGTCATTCGAAAGATAAGAAAGTGATTGTTAAGGTTGACCGATTCCGTAAGTTATGAAGAAAGTAACAAATCGTCTGGGTGATGTGATATTGATGACAACCGTAACCTATCACTCTAGTCTAACCTGTACAGCTTAGTGAGGTGAGTCTACAGATTTGGATGTTTCAGGTCAAGTATATGAGTAACAATTACGATTTAAATCCAGATGATCTATTAATAATATGAGGAAGAAGGCGTAACCATGAAAACCCTACAATTTCAACAGAAAAATATGGTATTGTTCGGTGTTAACATTAGTTTCCAAAAACGTGTTTGTGTTGTAATGTTGACACCTGTGTCAATATCAGGAGAAACTTTTAATTTCATCGTACAGTTGATATTTGGATTTAAATCAGCAAGGCGAATATGCGGAGGTAATATTTCTAAGCAAATAAAGATAGAGAACGAATATTTCCAAGCAACCCAACATAACCCGTACTTTATTGAATCGCTCTATTTTCTAATGGTGGCCTACTAAGCCTAACCCATTTTAAGATATTCTTTGAGAATATATTTCAACGTGTTCATAAGAATTTTTGTCCATTTTACCACAATGACAACTTCAGGTAAAAGAAGCATTAAAATTTAACATAAGTGTCAACATTATGAACTGAAAATGTCAACACTTGGAATTTTTGAAGGCATGTCTGTAGACATTTGGTTAAAAAAGCTGAATTTCAAAAAAGTGCTTTGTGGACATCATCAAAGTTATTTGGAGAAATTGATTACATGCAAACTATTCTCAACGAACTCACAATTTATAATACCTACCTGGAAGTTTCATTTTCTTGAACCCGTGGGTAAAACACAGAATCTAAGAGAGATGTCCCCTAATAGTGTCAACAATTGATGCTTTTAACCTACATACATCTCAGACCAACGTATTCTAGAAAACATTAAACAAAAAAGGAGTTGTACAAAACATTTTTAGGTGGATTGCATTACCTCTCTTGTGCCTTTCGAAATTTTGAGAAAGTAATACTAACAACAATCAATCTAGAAGCAGATAATCTTTTTAAATTCACGCTCCACTGTTTCGAAGCTCTTCTCGAAGCAACTAAACCCACCAAAATGAACCGTGGGACCTATATGAATATATTTCACTTGACATATTTGAATTTATTTATGTTATTTATGTTCCTTCTCTTTTTCTTCTCCCCAATATAGCCGATAATTTATACACCAACGATTCCGGTAGCAATGCACTCTTCCGTGCCATAAAATACGATGTTAGTAACCACAAAAGAGATAGTTCCTTGCATCTAAACAGTAATTCTATTTAAGAGTTTTCCGCGGAATCGGATTTGAATTCTTTGCAGAAACGGAAATGAAGAATATTATTGGAAGATCGCTTCATATGTCAATAGACTACTCGCTTTCCTCATTTCTTCGAAGTGCATAGGCGTGTACGATAAAGTGCACTCTCCTAGTCTCTTATTGGTATTCACATAGAAAGGACAAACTTCAATTCTCTGAGGAATGATAACACGGCATAGATTAGTTCTCCAGTGTAATTTACATTGCTATTAGTGCGATAGCAATGATTTGTTGCTTCCTTTGGGTGACAGCAACATTTGAAATCCCCAACGAAACATTGGTAAGTAATGCATGCATTACAGGGACGTCCGAATGTATACGATTTTGGTACAAATGGCGAATAGATCATGTTTTACTGGATGTACCCTCTCCATTATAACCTATCATGAACATCCAATAAGCAACTCAAGATTCGACATAGTAAAATCAAACAATGAAGATTCAGGAATGTAGATTCTAAACATCACTGCTCGATTGAGAACTATGTGCCAACAACCCCTTATACTTTGATTGGATTGAATCAAAGCATTAATAACAAATATTTAAATTTTAAATATTATAAACAACAAAATCTGCTAGTTTTCAGGGTATATATATATATATATATATATATATATATATATATGTGTATGTATATATATATATATATATATAATAGGGCGATCTGACTATTGGCTTGGCCCGATGGATGATATACTTGACATCATGTGTATGCGGAGCGTCTTTTTTTAGGGATAGCAAAGTAAACTACATGGGAAACTTATACCTCGTTATCCTTCCTCAGAAAATCATGATGTTCCTTTGTATAGTGAATACTATAAGAATACTACTAAGATTGTAACCAATCAGTAATTTACAGAACATTTACAGGATCATCATATCATTGCATTACTATCACACAAGCCGGATGAACCTGACAGGCCAGTGGGTGGCCACTAATTCTTCGGAACCTGCATGCGAAGCATTCCTCGAGCAGTTTATATGCTTTCCTTACATTTTATACTTACAAATGAAGGCTCGAGAAGAAGAAAACAAGTTTTGCTCAATCTTCAATAAAAACCAGCTGACTGCTTTTAGTTTATATTATGAACGATTTAAATATTTATAAAGTTCTTTTTCATTCCAACTTCATCGTTTCAATTAAGCAATCTGTTGTAGTTATTACATTCCTAGTTCCCAATCTAGCAGGATTCCTATTCATGGGCAATTCGGAATGTTGATAGTAAGCAATAATTGTTTGTATATAGCTATCACGCTAAAACGGTGTTTTATCTATCTATGGTGAAGAATATAAATATACAGCTAGGAGTGTAATCTTTCTCAGATGTGCATCTGAGAGAATTTACACTTACAGCAACACCACAGCACTACATTACCGTCATTCAAGCCGGTTGAACCCGACGGGTCACAGGTGGCCACGAATTCCTCCGAATCGGGAAAAATCACCGGCTGAAAAGTCGAGCTCGCACAGCGGACCGTCAGGTATTAAAATATCGCTAGCGGACTATCGCTGGAGGCTATCGCTCTTCCCCTTATGTGTAGTCCGGGTAGCCAGCACGACTAATGGCTGTAACGCTCCGTGCTAATGTGCACCCTGTTATCTCGGGTTCCCCGTCTAAATATAGCCGCTCTTCGTTTGAGTCCATTTGCCTCTCAAGTCCCACCGGAGTATTTCAGAAATGTTGAAGATGCAGACTATACTGGTTTTTTTTTGTATTCACACGTGTAATTATAACTTAGCGTGGCAAGTCCATGCAGCTATTCAATAGCCCATACATAATGGAATATAATAGATTTATCCGTAAGACACCATAAGGCAGAGTTTCTTAAAGTGGGGTACATGTACCCCAGGGGGTACATGGGCAAAGTCCAGTTGTACTTGAGAAGCTCTGTGTATTGCGAGGTTTAAATCTACAATGCATCGTAAAAAAAATAAAAATGAATAAAATGCTAATAATTATAATAATCAAAAGGAAATAAAATAAAATGCGTCATCATGGTTATTTTCTGGGGCCAAGATGTAGATGTTGAGGTTTTTAAACTACGTACAATGAATCAACAACCACTCATTCTGTGAATCAATTTCAATCTATGTACTTCAAGATGATACCAATAGAATTTGTTGGTAGTACCTAACCTCTTGTCTTCGAATTCATGGAAACTCACTACAATTTTGTTCTCTCGCATTAGATTCAAACTTTCCACACGTTCGTTTCCACATATCATTCAGCATTCTGGACACCTTTATCAAACCAACCTGAATTCTACGTGAAAATTAGAGCTACGTTATCATGGTCTCATTCATGCGCCAAAAGCTTATGGTGAACTAAAACCCTTGAAGAGAGTTCGACTAGATTGGTCCTGCACACCACTTATTCATAACAAATTTGATTTCCTATCTGTCTGCCCCTGTAACCACAAATTAGGTATAGCTTGTGCCTTTGGAATAAAGAAGCTAAATCACCCATTTTAAGATCATCTAAACGTATAAGTGAGTGATCAGTTAGTTGATATGGACTGTCGCCAAGCTCGCATCTCAAAAATTAAAACTACACTAATTACTATACATTAACTACTACCATTAATTACTACACTAAACCACACATTGATTCTTTAATTGAAATATAGATGAGTTGGAGAAATGAATCAGCATGCTTTGTTACTGGATGGAAGCGCAAGAGTGCTCCGGAACATCTAGACCGTTCGCTTGTACGAGACGAGATAGTACCTACTGCACAGGAATTCCCATCTACTATATTTTTAAAATTGAGAATGTAGAATATAGTGTTTGTTTATCATTGGGTCAAATAGAACTACACGGATATTGATTTAATTTATTACCCACATTTACATCGGATCATATACGTGTACGTAAGAGGATGGAGTGAAGTTATGGACTGAACATCTAGATGGAGAGAAGGTACTGGGCAATGAATTGAACTTGAAATCGAACCAAGCAATATCTCAACTTGTGAATTGACAAAGAAAAGATACAATAGAGAGACAACGAACTACAAATCAAACCATTTATTGGACTCAAAAGAGATGAAAGGTCCGTTTGCGGTAGAGGGGAATTTCTTACGGTTTGGGTGGTTTCAACAATCAATTCATCATATCATCCTTGTTTGAAACGTACAGGAAGACACGAAGTCTCCGAACGTTTTGTGCTTGCTTCATGTAGTCATAAATATGCCGTATTTTTTGTTGGTAATAGACCGCAATGCTGGAGACGAAATGCACAGCACTCACGCTATGGCCGAGGGATCCCTAAGGTATTCCGTTCTTGACGCTGACGGAACGCACAAAGTCACGGTTCCTAATTAGCGACGGAAGAATGTTGGGAGGAAAACACATGCAATATACCTTTATAAAAATTGTCTTCTTCTCCGTGCTCCCTCACGACTTTGCGTTTTAGAGCTTGCAGACCAATTTAGGTTCCATGTCTCTCTGTCTGTCTGTGGTAAATCTTTGTCACGCTCAAAACTATATACCAAGTTTCAGTCCGATTCCGATGAAATTTTCAGGGATTGTGCGGGTTAGCTCTTAGACGGTCCCCTATTATTTTCAAACCCGTCGATTCAACAATAGCCTGTGCGCATGCGCAAACGTGAATCTCAAATCGTCGATTTCTTATCATCTATTGGTCCGATTTTGATCAAACTCAGTAGGTAATTAGGGATGTTCTAGAAAAATGCCCCATAAATTACATCGCAATTGGTAGAGTAATAACCATTATCTATAAAACACACAATAAACTATCGATAATAAACTATTATCGATCGACACAAGCTAAACTCCTAGTCTAATGGAATGATCTTGATGAAATGTTCAGGGATTGTGCGAGATAGCTTCTAGATGGTCCCCTATATCTTCCACTGCCGCCACAAAATAGTGGTCTGTGGGCATGCTCAAACTCGAATTTCTAATATCGATTATTTTATCATCTATTGGTCCGATTTCGTTCAAACTCGGAAGGAAAATTAGGTATATGTTCTAGAAAAATGCCCTATGAATTACATCGTGATTGGTCGTAACTAGGTATATCGCTATAAGTTTCGTTCAGGTTGAGGCATACCATCGCCCGAAATCCTTTCTTCTCGAATCCGTTAGTATCACTTCTTCATTTTTTAATGATAATTCTGAATTCTATTACTGAATTACATTATAATTCATATTACTGACAATAATGCATTCTTTCACTGACCCCCCCCCCCCCCCCCCCCATGACCCCTAGGAGGTTAGTAACCAAAAGTGTGAACACCTTGTATACATTAATTACATCATAACTACCATCGAGTAATTATTTATTCTATCAGCTGGAAATTTTTACCAAGCCTATCCAAGAAGGTGCATTATGGAGAGTATCGGAAGATTGCAATTGATCGGAACGACGGGGTAAAGACAGCTGAATGACCTTCTTCCTCGCCTCTGTGTACTTTTTGAAGGGATTGGACCTCGATGCCGTCCCATTTCTTTGGATTTTTGCCCGTGTACTATTGGGGTTTTGTAACTTTCTGTCGGGTTTTGAGGGCTCAGAAACCGATTTCCGGTTGTTAAAAACGTTATCATTTATGAAAGGATATGAGATTGTCCCACTACACTATTATACTGCTGGTTAAGGTGCTAGAATTTTTAAAATTATGAGTGGATTGACGAGCATGTAGGTTTAGACTTTGTTCAGTTGGAAACGCGGAGCCCAATCTAACTACTGAGAGAGAAAGAACAAGAAATAAAAAGAGAAGAAAGAATGGCTGTAGCAAACAATTATGGTGACGAGTCTCACTGCAGCTGAACCAGAATATCAAGGTGGGTGATTAACGCAAATTAATTGCATCCATTACCAACGTGTGATTATGTGAGCGCAGTGAGTGCTCCACAGTTCGTAATTATGCAGCTAAGAATGAGATATGAGTAGTCACATACTGCGTATCTCTGCTACGCTTTAAGAGGTTAGGAATTTCTGTATAAAAGTGTCGATAGAATGACGAGCAAGTAGTCTTCTAGGTCATCCACTTTTTCCCTTTAGGCGAAATAATCGCCGGATCGGTTACTGGGCCTGTTCCGCTATTAATTAATTAGGTTGTTCTCGGTTCGATCCGCCGCCGGTCGTTGAAATTCATTAGAAGATCATCATACGCGCCGCTTTCAGATCTTATCGCCCTGATCTGACGATGACGGTGAATTAACTTTTTACCATCGAACAACCGTTTAGACGTTCATCTGATTTCACTGTTCTTCATCATCTCAAGTGTCATGGTCTCTCTCTCTCTCTCTCTCTCTCTCTCTCTCTCTCTCTCTCTCTCTCTCTCTCTCTCTCTCTCTCTCTCTCTCTCTCTCTCTCTCTCTCTCCCTGTCTTGATATGAAGGCAGGATAATTCGGTTCATACGAAAAAAAAAGAAAAAAAAGATCCCTAATTCGGTGAGGCACGTAACATCCTTGCATTAGAAAAATGATTGTACACTTAGATGGTTGATGTTTATTTTTGACGTGTAGGAGGGATGAAGAAAATATTATTTTAAAAATTGTTATGCCGGAGCATAACTTGAGACATAGGTATTTAAGAGACCAATTTTATTAGTTATTATCTTGAAAGTAAAAGAAGGGGATTTAGAGGATTTACATTTGCGCATACGCAGAGGCAACCTTTAATTTGAAAACAAATATATAGGAGACCTTTTCTACTGCAACTATCATCAGATCGTTAAGATTTCAACGAAATCATGAACGAACTAATCATGTTGTAGGTACGTATGGGAAACATAAATATTTTATGCGCATGCATACAGGCTATCTTTAATTTCGAGTAATGAAATACATAGAGGACAGTATTTTAGCCAACTCCCAGAATGACATTTCGATGTCATCAGTACAAATTATTATTGCTACAAGGATTTTTAGTTTGCGCGTGAGAAGAAATCATCATCTATCGAGCAACAAATGAAATATGTAAGGGACCATTTCGAACACAACCCGCACAATATCTGAATATTTCATCAAAAATGATTCACTTGTTGGTTATGATCGTTTTTAAGATGGTTTGCGCGTGAGCAGAGCCAAAATTAATCCCAAGAGTGATAAAATTCACAATGAGTCATCCAGGGCCAGCTCCTACCGTCCTGGAAGTTTTAATCGAAATCGAACTCCATGTCTAGCTTGCAAAGAACTTAGGTCGCCCCTTCAGGTGCAATGGGGCCTAAATCCACACTCATAGAGAGAAGGGGGTGTGACAGTAACATAAGAGATACAACTCGTATAATAGAATATGTGCTATGTTTGGAGAAGATGATTTTCCTGTTCTCGGATCCTCATCTATATCGCCAAACGCAGCATTTCAAGAAATTGAGAATGACGCTCGGCGCGATAGCGAAGGACGCGCATTCTCTTGGATCTCACGGGAACTGTCACAAGTTTTGACCGTTACCAGAGTCTGCGGACGTACAGATCGGCAGGCACAAAACCAAAATCGATCAGAACGGTACAAATCATTAAATGTGATCAAAAATCTTGATTTGGAAGAGTTTAAAGTACGCAATACTTTCGCCAGCTCCGATGTACCTGTTATAAATAATCGCCTCATCAGAAGTGGGTTCTGTTTATTTGAAGCTTAATGGTTAACATTGTTAATCACAGATGGTATTTTAGCTTTATATCTCTTACAATTTATCAGAGACTGTCCTTGGTGGTATCTTGTTATTGTTATTTGCCATGAAATGGAAGGGGTGCAATTTGAACTGTAGTGCCATAACAGTACGATTTGGATTCGAAGCTGGTAGGGCATTTGGAATACATCTGTTTGGAATGCAAATTCTTTTACTGGTGTCCGGAATGAAATCGGTATCTGCAACTTTAGTAGATTCCTATAGGAACTTAGGACAACAGTTGAGGAGAGCTGAAGGAAGGCGTGGGCCCCTGGCAGGCTGCCCTGCCTACATTTTAGTAGGGAGCATCGCATCGTTGCGAATACGCCCACCGCCGTCTAGCTCTCCCCCGGATCGTCCTCTAGACGCGTCTGCACGAAAAAGAAGAGTCTCGAGATCACCATCTGCTACCGTTCTATTGAAATCTGAGTGATCCGACTCTGTACTTTATTGCGACAGTGTTTGACTGGAATCTTTGGCTTTCTTCCATTCGTATTCGAATGTGCGGGTGAACTCGTTTGCAATCCTGCATAACTAAGCCGAGTGGGGAAGGCCAGAGCCCGGCTCCGATAAATACGACATATGTATGGGGCTGGAACCTGGCAAGTTGTTATTGTCTTAAACATGAATATAATTCAATGTTCAAAGCCACCGTTCTCAGGTATTACAATAAATTGTGTTTTGATACCCCACAATCCATCTTTACAGTCTTGGAATCATGAATGATTATGTCTATTAACTGTGCAATCATTACCATATTCGCAGTTTGTCAATATTATAAACCATTGAGCATAATTTAGGTAGTTAATACGAACTTAACACGAACGGGTAAATACGAACATTTTATGTAGTTTTGTTCATTTGCTTCAAACGGCCAGATATAAACCACCTCCTTATAGATGAGCACATCCCAAATACATTAAGTATTTTGTTTTGTTTCGTCGGTAATATTCGTTAAGGAAATCTTGTGTGCAAATTTTATACAGTCATGCAGCATGATCGTATGAGCGAATTTTCGTAAGTTATCGTACTATATTATGTTAAATTGTTTTGAAATTTGAGCTTTTTGAGTGCAAAGTAATTCTTAACTATTATTTTTTTTACACAAAACTTATTCTAAATAGTAATCTGCCATTCACAAAGAGATTTTGGGTTTTTAGCTTTTTTGCAGTTTTTATCGATTTTCTAGCAAATTTTTATTAAATTTTAGTAAATTTATCATCCTAATTTTGTTCATACTTTTTATAATGTTCTATTTTAAATTTGATAAACTGTTGGCCAACGAACTCATCCTTTCGTTTGGAAAGCTTGATTTTGTGGCGCACGAACGGAATTTTTATCTCAATCCTAAGGAGAGTTATCTTCTGGAATGATACATATATACGTTGAAAAAGCGCTAACTTCAGGAATCGTTTCAGAATGTCTCAAATATTCAACGAAAATTCGCTAAAATTTTTTAATGATGATTGCATGTGCGTTTAATTGTGATTGGATTAGCATGCTCAAATTTAAATTCGACGTTAGAGGTGAAACACCGGAACGCCCATTTCCATCAGTCGCTAGCTTTTAGGTTTTCAAAGGCTTACGACCGTTAAATCATTTGAAATAAATTCTTGAGTAGGCAAAACAGTCATTGTCGATCAATATCTATCTACATTCATATTGCTTCAAAATTTTTTTAATATAAATGATTTTTGCCCTTAACTAATTGTATACGTTCATTCTACAGTAAAACTGGAACTGTAAATAATTTCCACTCAAATTTGCAGAGTGTTTCGTGTCATTTGGTGTTGTTGCAATATGACAAAACATTCAGTTTAGACACTCAAGACAGAAAGTGTGATCCAATAATTTAAGAATCACCCCCAAACAAATGTTAGGATTTTCTTATTTTGACTGAACAAATTTGAAAATGTAGAATGCATTGAATTTGAACGTTGAAAATGAAGAATAATATGCAGGTTTCATATTAGCCTTATGTTTGTAACGCAGGAGACGCATGGGTCATGCTGCATCATCGCGATATTTTTGCCCAATAAAAAGCTGCATAAAATTATTTGATGATTCAGAGCTAACTAACAGTTACTAAGATCCAGAAATAAGCATATAAAAAATGGAATATTGCCGCTGAGTGGAAATATAAAAACGCGTAGCATTTTGCAAAGTTAATGATGAAGAAAAGAATGAAAGAACCACCTAAATGAAATACGACTGACGAGTGGGCACCAATTAAAAGATGCAGTCGGTTGCAAGGTCCTTATTGCATATTCTGAGGGACTAATGAACGCATAAATCACAATATATTTAGAATCGTAGGGAAAGGTCAGGAGACGGGATCAAGAGGCTGTAGATGAGTCTGATAAACAATTAAGTCTGGGAATGACCGTTTGCGAACTCGGAGTAGTTGAGGAATTATTGTTCTATGGCTTGAGAAATTAATGCGTGGGATGAAGCTATTTGACGAGATCTTTAGCACAAAAGGGCTTTTATAAGGAAACCAATTATTAGAGACTGGCTATTTTTTTTCTTGGCATTGCTTGATTATAAACTACTATATATTTGGTTGATGAACGAATAAAACCTCTTTTAAAAAACGCCCAGAAAGTTGCTTATGTGGGAATTTTCGGGGTTCATTTATGATACGAATTAAGTTTCTCATACATTGATGTCTCAAGACAAAAGCGCCACAGAACTTATCTATCAAGACGTCTGTAGCTTAGTCTATATGAACTTTAGACCATCGCGGGGGAGTCTGGGGTTCGAATCCTCGTGGCGTCAAAAAATATTTTATTTCTTCACTAACCTATTCTTTTGGTGCTGCTTGTTCATAGCTGCTGTCATTTACGAATTATTGTGGATCTGTTGCTGAGATCAACCCATGCTTGAACAAGGTCAGTTATTAAACTTGGAGAAAACAATGTAGACGAGGTTGAATAAGTGAATCGTAACCATATGATTCCTATGATATCGACGCATTAGGCTCTTTCTCTCCTCTTTAATATGTATGGAAAGAAATGCATACATACTTGCTGATTTAAGACTCCGAGCATGTGCTTATTTATGTCATCCGCATAAATCTCACGTACGAGGACAGTTGTGTGTGCTAGCTAGAAATACTCGTATTCTCCGGTGTCACGGATCTTAGTATGTTACCATCGTAGGAGGTATATCCATGCCAAAGGTGATGATTAGAAGCAAACGAGTTTGCTTCCGTAAAGTACTTTCCTGCGTATCAGAGAGAGGAAACTTGTGAGTATACAGGCATCCAAATGTTGAGGCTTTTGCTCATGACGCAATTTGGCATCTGAAGTATAGAAGTCCACTATATAACACCAATATATTCGTCATGACAAACTTCTCCATAAGATCATATTATGACATCATATTATGTTCAGATTTTTTGTTTTTTCATGCTTCTTTGCGTATGAGAGAGGCGAATAAAAGTAGAATAGCGTACAGCGTGCCTGATTTCGTCGCTGAAGAAAGTTATTAACGTATAATTCGTGAATTGGGCTGATTAGGAATGAGATTCCTTGTAGTGAAACCTTGCAACCTTGGGCACGTGAGGAAACCAAATCAAAAACAACTCGAATCTCACACTCCTGGTGATCGTATTCAACTGGAGAGGGGGGGGGGTCCAAGATGTGCCCGAGAAATTGCCGGAAGCGTATCAAGTAGTATTTGTAACGATCGAGGTTCAGTAAACCAAATGTATGGTATGTTCAAATCTATACATTCAGGACAAATTTCGGACCCAACTACATCCATTGTTAGGAAAAACCAATTATCTTATTTTAAGCATAATAAACGGAGTGTCATGAATAACGGAAACTCGTTCAATCTTTGTTCGAAAGCATTTTGAGACGAAAACAATTGGCGATTTCATATATTTGCATGCTTTTTGAGCGTAAAAATCTTCATCATGTAATCTAGTTAGAGGATTTGATTATATTACCAGGTTTTTAACTACCATCAATTAATTAAGTTCTTACTATGACTTTTCTTATTAGTCTAAGGAATCAATAAACATTATAGCGACCTATCGGATTATGGATGAATGATGATAATGGAAGAAGAAGATGTGTTACTCTGGGGTGTTACTCTATTCTGATAATTTATGAAAATCGTACTGCTATAAATAGTTCCATGAGAAACGTTTTGTTCTTCATTCGTATATGGAAAATATGACATGCGTCAAATTTTTTCAACCATATTTTGCAAATTAATATATTATACTGAAAGTATTGTATAGTTAGTAGAGTGTGGAGATAAGGACCTTCAGAAATTTCAAATTTTAGTCTGTATGAATCGTCGACTCATCCCAGTTATTTTGAGTTTTTTATGTAACATTTCAAAATCTTGCTTCAAGTGCCAATTTCATTCCCACTCCTAAGAATTCTCAGACCATTTGTTGGGTTTGAGCTCACTTTAGTTGGCGCTGAACCTGGATTATATCAAGGTGAATGTGCTTATTTGTATTCATGTTACTTTCACAAAAACTCTTATTCTCAATTGAGGAACAATTTATTGGCTAAATGCTTCAATCTTCCCTAAAATACCGTCAAAACCTTCTAGGGATTATATGAGAGAGTCTTTAGAGTGAAATGCTATCCAAGTCGGTTGAAAGGGGCTTTCCGAGCATCAGATCGTGCGACGCTGTGAAGATAAGTTTCGTCAAAGCTGTAGATGGAGCGATACGGATTATGAAGACTGAACGTTAAAACCACACTTTCTCACGAGGAAATGAGGTGAAAATGATGACCCGACCATTTTTACGGTCGCTTTTAACTGCGGATGGCGATGGTGACAGTTAGATAGCGAGAAAAGGCTTGAGAAGGTTTTTGTCAAGGGATCACCTCCAAATGGCCCGAGGTGAGAGATGAAGCTCTTAAAAAACGTTATGCCCCATAATTTCGGAGCGTCTCTGTTAATCCTGGAGACAAAAAGGGATATTTGAATGGTCTTTTTCAGTTAAATAAAGCCTCCTGGACTGTAAAGTGAGACAAACTATGCAGTTGAAACAGTTATTTCCAGTCCATAAAAGTTACTCTATTCTGATTGTTAGGGAAAAAGACATTGTCACAAGGCTTCCAAAAAATAACTTCAGTTTTATTGCGTAACGAGTGGTCTTGTATAGGATTGGTTGTCTTGAAATAACTTAGTTTTGATGCCACATTACTGACAATTAGTCACTACACCAAGTTAAAATTTAAGGAAGACGCAATCATTGGTCCACCCAAATAATCTTTAGTTTTGGATTTAAGAGTTTCTCGACCTCTCTACTTTCTAGAACCTATTCATCTGAGCAGTATGCCAATTTCAAGGGTGTAATAAATATCGTTGTTATTTACTGATACCTTCAACGCATGCGCTTTAGTGAAACGAATAACTAAAAACGTGTTCATCAATACAAACAACCTTATCTTTTTTTTGGGGGGGTCATAGCTTTCAGACTGGACTTCAAGTAATTGGTAAGTAGGTACTTACAGAATTTTATTGAAATGAATCTATTTGAGGTCTGTACCCAAGTGCGATCGTCAAATCTTCTAAAAATCTAGGTATGCAAATTTTTTCGCCATAAATTTATAAATAAAGTTTTTTGAATTTTATTTTCTTCGTGGAAATCAGTTTTGAGGCATTCTGAAACGATTCAAACGATTCCTGTATTTTAACGCTTTTTCATATATATATATATATATATATATATATATATATATATATATATATATATATATATATATATATATAAAATTAGAAAAGATAACAGAAAAAACGTCACAAAACTATTTTTTATATTTCGGCTTTTTGCCTTTTTCAAACTAACAAAGAAATTGATGTGTGTGTGTGTGTGTTTCATCGTCTTATGTGTGTGCCATTCCAGACGGTAACTCACCTCATCAGGATTGTGAATGTTAAAAAAATCCGTTCTTTCGCCAAAAAGATCATGCGTTCCATAAGAAAGGATGAGTTTGTTGGTCCACACTTCTTGAGTGTGTGTGTGTGTGTGTGTGTGTGTGTGTGTGTGTGTGTGTGTGTGTGTGTGTGTGTGTGCCATTCCAGACGGTAACTCACCTTAGGATTGGGATTTAAAAAAATCCGTTCTTTCGCCAAAAAGATCGTGCGTTCCATAAGAAAGGATGAGTTTGTTGGTCCACACTTTTTGAGTGCTACAAATTAGTCAATTTCAAACAATGCGCTACAAAAATCACTAAAAATGACATATAAGGCTAACAAGTAACAAGTGTTAAATTTATGCATATTATTAGCTCACCAAATAAATTAGAGCATTCAATAATTGATGCAAAAAATTTCATCGATAATTTTCATTGGTAATTAAAAAGTACTGAAAAAAAAAAATAATAATAATAATGAAAATAAAATAAGTTAATAAATAATAATAATAATAATGAAATTTGAAATCTCTTTTTGAACAGTAGATTATTATTTACAATAAGTTTTCTGCCATAATATTGATAGTTAACAATATCATTGCACTCAAACTGGAACTTTTTCAAAAAAATACGATAATTTACAAAATTTTGCTCATACTACCTATCATGCTGAATGACTGGAATTTTTTTTTAATTTTTCGATTTTTTAATTTTTGTAATGGACGATTACCGATTTCAAAACTACCTTCCTCTTTTCGGTTCGTCTTGTTGGTTGCACTCGCATTCTTCTTGAGTACGTAATCACTCACAACTATGAGTACGATACGAACTTTCATTCACCGATTTCATTGGGATTACAATTGGCAATTGAACTGTTGAACAAGATCTACTACTCTGAGACAACTTTGGGACATCCTTATCTGTATAGCCTGCTGATTTAGAAGTCATCATTTACTGAGGCAGTAGAAATGACCGATTAGCGAGCTCTTGAACTTTTCTCCTGATACTGCTCTGAGATTACTTGCCCCGTTCGCAAACCATCATGAAGCTCCTCCTTCTAAGTAGGTTTTAACGATTTCTAGGCCGTAGTCAGTCCTTAAAGGGATCATTCTAAACGCCTTAATGAATGCAGACTTTATATTATCGAATCGTTCATTTCGAAGGAACTGTACAAGTACAAATTACATCCCAATAATTCAAACATCTAAGAAATTGCAAATATTTACTTTAGTATCACGATAAATTAAATGCCTGTTAACATTGTATGAGTCTTAATACGTACTTACTCCTAGGAGCGAGAATCAATCGATTGAGTAGTTGTGATGAATATGTTCTCAGGCTTTCGCCATGATTTGTAGTAGTTCTTTTTGTTTACACTCATAAATTATCTCAAATGGAGAAATGTGATTGTGTGATACGCACATTTTATTTCAATGGGAGGATTTATTTCATATTGCGGAAATAACAAGCTAGAACCTAATCAGCGTTAGATGTTACCTTCACAAGGCAGTGAACTCGCTAAAGCACGTCGTTATCCAACTCTAATGTTCGGTGCACCCAGGGCTCTGCAATCGATATGAATCTTCTTGAATAAATTTCTCAACCACCTCATTTTATGTGACGGCCTACCCGAGCACTATATGCGACCTCGGATCAATTTGACGATTAAAATTCCGTTTTATTTCCGATCCGTCGCAACGCCTAGCGCGTGAGGGTCAGAATGTGAGAAGGGACCTCCCAAAACCGGCTACTAAATGTCACGATGCAGCGCGATGATGTTGTTGGCGCAATCTGTTAACGAGTGCTCTCAGCTATAAAACGAGCGATTCGAAAGCTGTCAGAAGCTGTTGTACAAATCTTCACAAATCGCTAACAATATCGACCTATTGCCTCCCTAGGAGTACTCGGGTGAGAATAGGTCAACATAATATTCTACCAATAAGTTTTTTATTTTATTATAAATAATTGAAATTATGTATAAGGTAGATGTACCCATGGTCGACACCTCTAGACAAATATTGACTTTCAACGTATGAAACTCCTACTGGGTATTTAATTCTTATATTTAAAGTTGTTCACAGTGTGCACTAGGTATCTCTCTATTAGGAGAAATAATAATTATCATTAAAACTACTTTCTGGGAAGATAAAAACGGATTTTTTCAATTAGTGGAATTTTTCCAGTAGTCGACATGGCATATCTCGAATTTCCCAGAAGTCGACATGGCCGATGTACCAATAGTCGACATACAATCGTCAGTAGTCGACAGAGGGGATGAACCAATAGTCGACATAGCAAGTAGTTTCAACAGTTTTTATTATTCAAGTAAAACAGAGAACAATAAGAAAGTAAAAGATTTACCTACACAATTAGCTATTCCAGTCTTAATCATCGGACTTTCTCTTTCAAAATCACAGAATTGTCAACTTAAGTAGAGAGAAGCAATATAAAATAAAGAACAAGAAATATAAAATATCACTATTGACTGTTTCAGCTTTTGCTTGAATCATTTTTGACTGAAACATCTCAAAAATACTTATTGAAGAATGCTTTTAAAATTAGCTAAGACTAGCTTGAAAAACTTGGAGTATTTACTTAAGAACTTAAAGTACTTAATTTTTAGGTAACATTTTTGACTAAATTAATCACAGAAGTAACGTAGGTATTACTTAAATGGAAGTTAAGTACTTAAAATTTTCCCTTATTCTTCCATCAACTACAGATTCACCTTTTCGCGAATGTCTTTTAGAAATATCAATTTGGCGTCATCATCTATACATCTGAACGATTGGTCAGACTTGCGAACCAGGGGAATACCGATGAAACTGTCGCCGATAAGGCAGGTTACTTTAAAAAATTGGTCCTCAACTGAAATAACAATGTCATTCTCAGCTAAATCAAGAGGGCTCTCAGTGTGATCCTGATAAGTTTGTTCCACCAAGTTAACGCTTTCTAGCAATGAATTCCACGCATTCTTCAGTTCTGAATTATCAACCAATGGTTCTACTCCATCAGGTGCATTGATCAGCTGAACGTAATCTTCTGCAGTAAAGGAGAGTACTCAACAAGCATTAGTGGATTCAACACCATCTTCTTCTGGATCAGAACTGACTGGAGCTTCACAGCTTTCTGCTGACAGAGCTGAATCCCAATCTTCATCTTCTTCGGAAGAAGGGCTCCTTGAAGTTTCTTAGACTGTCTTGCAACTTTCTTCGAAACCATTTTGTAATCTGTGTTTGACTAGTTTTTCCTTTTGAGCATTTTTTCTTCGTGTTCTTTTTCTCCTTCTTTTCCTGTAACAATCGTTCTTTCTCCTGTTTCTTCCTCAACCTCTCTTCTGCCCTTCCCTTCTTTGCTTCTGCTTCTTCCAATTTCTGTTGTGCTTTCTGTCGGTGGAATGCTTGCCAGCTCTCAGATGTGACGACGTCAGGAAATACAACTTTCTACTTCTTGGCCTCTTTGCGGGCCAGTTCTATTTTATCTGGAAAAAATCTCGCAGTTTTGAACGGACTAGGAACTTCAAAAGGTAACGCAGAAGTTGACGGAATCCCTTCAGATGTCGATGGACCTTGTGTTGGTGGTGGTAAGGAAGAGCTGGGTTGATCACGCTGGTTATTCACATCAGTTGTGACATTACCTATAGCTACTCTTCAAAAAATAGAGTTCTTTATGGAACAAGAAGATGTCCTTCTCCAATTAGTGATTCATTTATGGAATTTATTATTAATTAAATGTACTTACCGATAATTTATTAAAGATAAATAAGATTTGACGAATTTTCTTAGAAATTTAAACTATTACAACGGCTTCAAACATTTTCAGAGGTATTCTGAAAAGATTCCTGGACTTTGACCCCTATATAATATAATAATATAATGTATTGGATAATACAACATAAACATACTTACTTAATATGATAATTTAGGAAAATTCTTCCATACAATCATGTTGCATGACTGGAACTTTTTTACGATTAATCGATTTTCTTAGTCATAATTAATCGGTAAATCGATTATTTAGTGAAGATTGTTAATCTGTGTTTTGTCGTTCGATACCCATCCCTAGTAAGTATGTTTGGCATTGGAAAAAATCGTCATGTCGAGTACTGGCTCAAGGCAAAATTGGGGATACTCCAAAAGTCGACACCCCGTGTCGACTACTGGAACTTGGGTAAAATCTGTACCAGTATTCGACATACCTCAAACCCAGCATTTACGTGATGTAATACTCATCTACACTGAATAAACACGAACTGTATAATAGCTAGGAATAGTTAAAAAAGAAAACAAACGAAAAATGAGGTTTTGATAGGAGGAATGTATTTACTTTATGTGGTGAGTCCTTAACCAAACAGCTAACACGAGGCTTCCAACTTGATGAAAACAGAACTGGTCACAAACATTACGACACTGATAACATGATTCCCTCCTATTTCCACGATAGCATATCATTACACATCCAGAAGACATCAAAGAACCAAGAACAGCAGCTAAAAACCTTGGACGTTATCCATATTCTTAGCTTTTTGCGTTTTTTGAGGAGGGTGTCGACTACTGGTACGTGGTCGACTATGGGTACATCTACCTTACGATGTTTTAATTGATAATATTAGACTAAAATGTTAGTTCGTAAAATAATCGTTAATAACAACAACATATTAAACAAGGGTCTTCGTTTGGCTACTGAGGCCTTCCGTACTACCCCAATGGCCTCCCTTCGCGCAGTTAGGTATTGAGTCAAGAATGATGAAACTGAAAGGGGACCGTCTACCCCCTTGCCCGATCATTTCCTGAAAATTCCATCCAAATCGGATGAAAACTGTGGAAAATAAGCTTGGTACAAGGATTTTCGGGCACACGACAGACAGACACACGTACACACACAGAGAAAGAAAGAGAGAGAGAGAGAGAGAGAGATCCAAAGTTGTTCAAAATTATCTAAAACGTAAAATTAATGCGAGTGGAAATTTAGATTTTGGAGACCAACAATTTTTTTTCTCCCGGAAGTGAAAACAATGCTTCCGCTACCTTTAGGTAGACTCGGAAGCAAAATGTATAACAAGTTACGTTGGCAAAATATGCTAATGTTGCCGAAAGATCGCCAGTTTGTTGCCAGATCAGCGCTATTGAAAAACCAGTTTGGTTTGGAGAACCAGTTTGTATTTCGTAGAAGTTCGATTTGTTAGAATAGTATCTACGTCTGTACAATTTTCTACCCAATTCTTTCTTGTGCATTGTACAGATTGTACAGTCATCGGTACGTCAGAAAATGAAGAGGCATCAAGCTGAATACCAATCCATTATGTAACAATTGGTAGTGTCCTTTTTATTGGCAGCAGTTAAAACGTGATGTGACTAATTTTGTGACAAACGGCCGACACCCTGCTCGTTGGGGATGTTCGATTGATTTACAGCTCACAGCTGAAAAGGTCCTGGCCGTAAATTACGGCGTTCCTGAACCGTTTTTCATGAGCGTTAAAAGTTAATAAGCATCGTCTTTTGCTCGCCCGTGAAGATGATCGCTAGGGATCCGCATAAAGCGTTTTCCTAATGGTATTAACATCTGTTATTATTAAGGTAAAAGTGATTAGGAATAGCTGGAAAAAAAGTCTAACTTAACTTTGAAATCTCGATTCTCAGAATATTTGAGAGAAAAGCAAGATAATATTTTCTATGTATGGGATTATACTAAACACCTAAGAATAAAGAAAAGGGGTTATTAAAAATAAAATAAAAAACTCGACCCCTTGACCCCGCCAGGGGGCTTCGCCCCCCTGGATCCCCGGTTGTTTTCTTCCGCTTTGGGCTAATGCTAAAACATGAAACATGCTTTCTTCCCGCTAATACGGGAATACTTTATTTTGTTTTCTTATACTTATGATGTTGCCAAACTAATTAGCCAGCCACCAAGCGACACAACTATAATAAAGATTACCACCTCAACCAAGTGACAACAAAACAAGGCTTACAAGCGGCACAATAACATTGTTTACTAATCATTTATAACATCGCATTATTGGATTAATATCTTGTAAGTAAATTCAAAACTACGACATAAATATTTTAACACAGAATGTGTTTTAGCCATGGACTAACTAGCCGAAAATGGAACGCGGGATGGGAACGAAATGTGTGACGGATGATTTTCACGTACAACCGAGCCGTTGGTAGGGAAATGGAATTTCCGCCATTTTAATCGCACAGAAATCGTTCACCATTCGTTGGAAAGCTCTTGATTTATCACGAATTTATTTCGTATTTTTTTTCGTAGTTTCATTCTATAACTATATAAATTGATATTATAAATGAATAGTAAACAATGACGCTTGTTTGGTTGTCACTTGGTTGCGCGACAACGCAATTTTCGTAGTTTCATACTATAACTATATAAATTGATGTTATAAATGAATAGTAAACAATGACGCTTGTTTGGTTGTCATTTGGTTGCGCGACAACGCAAACACATTCTGTGTTTCAATAATTTCGTCCGAAGTATGTAAATAGAGGTAACCGGGGGTCCAGGGGGCTTGCCCCCTGGCGAGGCGCGGAGCGCCGAGTTTTACTTCTAGAAATTAGAAGGAAGTACCTAGGTAGGTAATTTTATGTTATAATGCGCGTCCACAATTACTATAACCAAGATTAGGTTCTCAAAAAAGTGCCAGCAAAACAAGCGGCATTATTTATGACATAAATGAAAGAAAACTGTGACATAAATAGAAGAACAAGTACGAAAGAAATGCGTGATAAATCGAGAGCTTTCCAACGAATGGAGAACGATTTTTGTCAGATGAAAACTAAAGAAGTTTCATTTCCGCAGCAACGGCTTGGTTATTCTTGAAAAAAAACAAAAATAAATAAAATAAAATAAAATTCGTGACAATGCTAAAAATTTCGTGACACATCGCCGTCTCCCAATCGCGTCTCTCAAAAAACGTGACACTTTTTGTCAGTTAGATCAAAGCTAAAGCATGTTCCACGCTAAAACTCAGTATGGTTAAGTGGAAAATATCGGTGGTAGGCGCCCAGAGCCGGAACAAGAGGAAACAGCAAACCTCTCAAAACTACTTTTCCCAACAATGAATCTAGCAGTCACAACTGCCATAAAACGTTTAGCGAGGGCGGCTAAACACATTAATTCTATATGAATTTCAGAAAAGATTACTACCATGAGGACCATCTGGTTCACAAGGAAGACACACTTCCTAGGCTAATCAAGTATTAACGCACTGCCTTATCCACTTTCAGGACTACTTGGTTTTGATAACCCCAAACCTCTTGCCAGTGATGTTTGTAGCAAAATTCACGAACCGGATTAATGTTGGTCTAATTTGGTAGGTATTTAAGCCACCTGGACTCCCCTGCACCCCGAAATCCAGGGATTCCAGGATGCTCGTGCTAGTAAACCCAAAAGCCATCTGAACGTCGTCCACTGATCTTAAAAAGGCCAGTAATAGAAATAAAGGAATGAACTAATTCCGTCGAATGATTCGAGTCCCACATGCAGAACCCCAGTTTTTCGTCAATCAACAAGACGTGAGACTTTTTAAAGGATTCCCAACAAACAACGCTCGGAACTCATGAAGGAACCGTTTCACAACGAATCGCCTTAGATCTTGGACATATGATGCTGTCAGAAAGTTCAACTAATACTAATTAAAGCCAAAGAAAACCTATAGACTTAGTAGTTTTTTCTAATTGAGAAAGGACCAATTCGAATCCAACATAACCATGCTCTCACCATGCTCAGGTAAGTTCAAATAATGTAAGCCATCAGTCGATGACCATCACAGTAGTGCACGACATTCATTGCAACAGTCAAGTATCCAGTTGTCAAGGATATGATTACTGTACTAAATGTCAATTGATACGCAATTCATTCAGATTCATATGTGTTTTTTGCGCTCGGAACAAATTAGTGACGATAGTCTCACGATTACGGTTTCAAAAAGTTCAGTATTTCAGGAATCAAATTTCGTTGGGTATTATTACGATCAGTTCCTTAAAGTCAACTAAATGGAAATTCATTGCGATTATTGCGGCTTTTATGGCGTTTCGGATGAAAATTCCTGTTGTATAATGACCTAAATACTTTGTGGTATTCAAAGAATGTTTAAGGTATTCCTGCCAAATCTGCAATTAATATATTTTCTTGATTGTTTCTTGTACATAAATAAGACTTGATAGAATAAATGTAAGTTCATGTTAAATGTATCGTATTGCGGTTGACTGGATTCTATTCCATCAATAGGTATCGTACAATGCAACAAGTTAACATAAATTATCTGATCGAACTGCCGCGTTCGAGATCCAAGAATAGTATCTACTTTAATCGAATCACATCAATCTCTCCTCGCATGTAATACCACTTGACAGCGTGTCCAACTACCTGTATAGAGCTATACCTAGTGTTTACTGTTTAACACGCCGAGCTATCGCAAATCTACGGCTATCGCGGGATATCGTGGAAGGTATCTTCGCCACCATCTCCGAACACGTCAGATGACCGGTCGCGCGTAAATTTTCACTTTCAAGGCCTTTCAACTCAATCGCCCCTTCGTGAGCCCGACTGATCTTTCCGTGTAGAAACAATGAGCTATCATTGCGGGAAAAACGTCTTTGTTCAGCCTAGATTAACTACCTCGACAATGGTGAACTCCTATGTCACCGACCACCCTTCCTATATATTCCTTCCTTAATGAATACGTACAAACCGAGTCGTCACCTATTCGTAGTTCCTTTTTTTCCGCGTTTCGCAACCCCTTTTGCAGAACATTAGTCAGCCTTCGCTATAATTCATCTTATACCTTCCAGCTTGAGATTAAAAGGTCGAGATAAATATTTCGTACCGACCGGAGCGTGCACAAGTAGGGTATCACTATAATTCAATTAACTTTGCATTTCCTGATCCGGAAAGCCGTATTTCACTGGAAGAAAACGGTCACAGTTCGCTTCATTCTTAATTTATAGAGCAGCTGCAGCGGGAACAAAGGCCTTTATGAAGACATCAACCGCTGGGCAGATATCCTGGATTTGGCTCCATGGCCGATTCATTGTCTTCTACATGTCACAGTTTATGAAATTACAGTACTCCATAAGCGGTAGGAAATAGAGCCATATTAAGAAGCAACTGCTGACCTTTCAAAGCCTTGCACTCGAAATAGACAGTAACCCATCCTAGATGAGTTTCGAATATTTATTCAACACGTTTTAGAGTCGAATATATTATTGGTGTTTCTCTTACTCAGAACATGAAACATACATTCATGTTTGAATGTTGAACTTTTTTTTTTTTTCAAGTTGGAAGTAGGTAGGTATGTATTTACATTGTGTTAGCACGCTTGTACGGTGAAAAATTCGTTTGTAGATAAAAAGAAATGAATGATTACAAGTATGAATCGTGGAGTAATTTGGATTGTTCACTATCATAGGGAGTTGAAGAATGTTTGTCCCCTGAAATCTAATTCAATGTTTACGTTTTATGTTTCTGTTTTATGTTTACGTTTCAAGCTTTTAGAACAATTTCTTAGAAGTGTCTAAGGTCTCGACTCTTGAATATTTCAGCCCTTAAATGCTTCCCTTTAGGGTTGATAAAAGTTGATGCCGAACTTCTAGAATCAACTAACTCCTCAACTCAACTAAGTCCTCAAATGTGATTTATAACCCCAAGACTTCGGTCAAATAGTTCTTGAGAAAAGTTCTGGACTGATTTTTTTTTTATCCGATTTTTTGGATTCTACACATTTTGCAACGCGAACCAACAGATTTTGATGGGAGGGGGGAGAGGGAGGTAAAATGTGTTTTCCCCTTGGTCGATCACAAAGGTTCATTATTGAAAATAATAAACCTAAAACATATTGGTAAGTAATGCATGCATTACAGGGACTTCCCTATGAATGGATTGTATATAATTTTGGTAATAATTAAAATAAGAGAGAAAAAAAAACTATAATGATTCCTCGGAAACACCCCCCACCCCCACCCCCCCCTCTCTTAATTTAACCCCTTCACCGACGGTAAATTTGAAACTTCCGAGGTTTTATAACACTGACTTTATTATATATTATTTATTATAATGCCGGAACAACAAAATTGTGGAGCGAAATGCATGGCGCGTAACGGTTTCGGAGTGGAACGAAAAATAAAGTTCCGGACTGGAACGTTATTATCGTGGAGTGGAACTTGACGGCGATGATACGGAGAAACTCTTACAGGATGGCTCTACGTCGAAAAAAAAATATAATAAAGTTACAATTTCGAGTAATTAATTTCGGAGCTTTTATTTTTTCCGGAACTTTATTTTGAACCCTGATAATTACGAGTGCTGAGGCTTGCACAAACTCTGCTAACTATTGAGGTAATTAAGTTTTGGAATCAACTTTTCTGGATGATGAAAAAATTTATCTTTCTTTTCTTTACTCAAATAAAGAGCAATAACTGCGTAACCAATGTGGAATCAGGAGTAACAAGGTTGACCATCGTCCATATTTGGCCAGATTGAGTCTATTAACATTGGAGCTAATGTACCATTTCCCTGAATGATGGTGCTTTCCACGGCAGAATAATGAGGTAGGTATGTGATGGGGAAGGGGGGCTGGGAGCACATAAGGGAGCTTCTCCCGCATCTTATTGAATTCAAAAGTCCTCTTACGTCTCGTTAGTCGACGTAATGAGGCCGTTACACCGGTCGGCGGTCAACCGTTTGACAAGATTCGGCACCCTGGACGGGGTACCAGGGATGACGAGACGTGATGGCATCGCCGACAGAAGGTTAAGAATGGTGAGTGGTATTAGGGAAAAAGGAGGGGGTCATCCGAAATGCAGCTCACGTCCGAACGTCTGGGAGATGGCTGCGTGCCGACCCAAAGCACCGGAATGGAGTCTGTACGTAATATGAAGCCGAAAACGAAAAACCAAGCAACATTACATTTTTTAGGGCATCCGGCAGAATCTAGCTCATACAGGCAAGGCTTCTTATTTAAGAGGGACGCCCTGTATGAATTGGTCCAGTGGGGTAGGGGACAACCCAAGCATGAGAAAAAAAAATAACCACATACAAATATCCGTTCCAGACCATTCTAAGACCGAATCCATTAAAAAAAACTATATGTGTATGTCTGTGTGTGTGGTGTGTGTGTGTGTGAAAAATTTTGTCGACGCGGCCCAGATTCTCCCAAATTCTCACCAAAATGATATACAATCCATTCATAGGAAAGTCCCTGTAATGCATGCATTACTTACCAATATGTTTCAAGTTTATTATTTTCTATAATGAACCTTTGCAATCGACAAATTTTACCTCCCCCTCCCCCCTCCCATCAAAATTTGTTGATTTGCGTTTCAAAATGTGTAGAATCCAAAAAATCGGATTAAAAAAAAAAAAAAAAAAAAAAAGAATCCAAAAAATCGGATTAAAAAAAAAAAAAAAAAAATCGTCCAGAAATTTTCTTAAGAACCATTAGACCTAAGTTGATGATCTTGGGTTATAAATCACATTTGAGGACTAGCTAGTTGATTCTAGAAGTTCGGAATCAACTTCTATCAACCCTAAAGGGTAGCATTTAAGGGCTGAAATATTCATAAGTCTAGACCTTAGACACTTTTAAAGCAACAACAATGGTTTTTTTTAATAAATAAATAAACCATTGTGTAACAATTCGCAGCGTTTTTCGTTTTGTCCCGGATCGGAACAGTCTGGGGAGAGGAAACGGAACGATATTTCGAACCCTGATATTTACACGATATACTATTATATAGTGCAATGGACCGCTTTTGCATCCTCACTACCGAATCGATTTACCCTCAGAAATCAAAATGTCTACAACTTTCAGTGATTCACCTTATTCCAAACAGTTTTGACTCCATTTCTGTGGGTCTGGACAATATGTATTTCTCTCGGGAATAACTATATCTAATTATATACCGATTTTGATAAAATTTCGGGAATAAGGATCACTATCTTCTAGGTGAGTTGACCAATGACTACGTAGTTCGCTATTCATTTTGTTGATCAAAGATGTGTTGATCGTAGAAGAACCCAACAGCTCATTGCCGCAACATGAAAACTCCATTGTCGGCACGCCGAGCGTTCAGTTTCTGGAGCGCAACATTAAAATCTTATCTCGAGCCTCCATCTCATTAAAATTTTCATCATTCCCCGAGAAAAAGGACTCTCGGTATGCAAGATTTATAGATAAGAAACACATCCCTCAGGGTTCCATAAAGCCGTGCATTCTTTCGCGGTCTCGAGCAAATGGATATGCGATGTCCTGCAGTTTACGGCGACTGATATACGGCCAATTATTGTATTCTACGCTGAGGACGCCTACGGATTCTGAGGTTATTCCCGCCTTTTGTGGTAGGAAGTTGTACAGCGTCCTTGGAGCGTTCCGGGGACTTTCAGGGAAACGGGAATCTGTGGTCACGTTCGAAAGATAGATTTATTGGATCAGGCAAACGAGATATGCAGTTGATGAATGTTAAGCTGAGGGTTTTCCGTAAAAAATATACTTAACTCCTTCGATCTACGAGTACGACTTTGAATATACTTATTACACAGTTGACTTAGAACTCTTAATATTAAATGAAATTACATTAAATTTCCTTTCTTAATTAAATTATCTCATACAAAAATTAATTCCGAATAGTATTGAAATCATTTTGAATAGACTAACTGAAACGTTCAATTCACATATATATATTTTCTAAATTTGGTGGTGATTTGGTTTGTTCAATCGGACAGACAGATAAAAACAAGGAACCGAAATTGACCAGCATGCTTTGAAACGCAAAAAGCAAGTACAAATATTGATTTTGAAAGACAAAAATTTGGTCGACTTCTTCCTCGGAGAAAGAGCTTCCGTACCTTAGGTAGTAATTAAGCAAAATAAAGTTTTCTGGAATGAAAAGTTATCTAATATTTCTTTTCAGGAGGAACAAGTTGGTGATGAGCAACGACACTTTTCAAAAACACATTTCAGAACCTCAAGTCAGTGTGCGCTCTTTGGGCAGTATTACTATCAAGCATAACCAACCAGCCAATCAGGCAAATAAGTCTCAATCTGTTGCCTGGGGAACCCCTGACAAACCAAACGCTCATTGCATCCGTCTTCATCCAATGTATCTCTGTAAAATCGATATTGATGATTGCCATAAAAAGAGCTCGAAATTGTATATCTTCCTGATGCACAATGTGACATTTTAAAGCGTGGCCAGTAGGTAGGAAATGACATCAACATGTTAAATTTGTCTTTTTGGGGACAACATTACTTCACGCTTGCGGTATCCGGCACCTGGAAATTCATTTTCTTGGAATATGGTTGAGAAGGTAGAGGAAGGAGTATGGTTGTAGTCTATGATGGTTAGAGACAGCTGTAGCGAGCAGCTACACTTGGTATGCCATCCTCCATTACCAGCTTGATGCTACGACTCTCCTCTTGCTAAATGCCTCTTCCTGGTGGCCATTCTTCTTCCTCAAGTATGATTCAGATCCAGATGATTCCTAGTACTTCTCCCTTCGGTAGTCTGTAAAGTCAGTAACCTCTCCAATTTGCACATTCAAAGATACACAATCTGGAACACAACTGTTATCAGTGGTAGAGCATTACTGTGCTTCACGAGAAGTCATTGATTGCTGAAGAGATGTTTGCAGCAAAAACCACTACTAGTGAAGCTTTAACTGTAGATGGTGACTAAAAAAGAAATATAAAACCTTTGATGAACATGGTGAGCGGACACGTCGTTTTTCTCATTCAGATGAACAAACGCATGATTCCTATCCTAGCATTGCTCCAGAAGTACCATTGCTGGAGAATATTGTTTGACTTACTAGTGTTCCCCCTACAAGATGAGTCAAATAAAACCAAGTTGGTAGTGCCAGAGGTCTGTGATGACGTAGCAAACAGATCAGTTAATCCTGTATGTTGGTCCAACCTCAAGAGGACCTTTAAGTAACATTA
The DNA here is from genome assembly GCA_030762985.1 of Adelphocoris suturalis. NCBI lineage: Eukaryota > Metazoa > Arthropoda > Insecta > Hemiptera > Miridae > Adelphocoris > Adelphocoris suturalis. The sequence continues at coordinate 49,566,172 of CM061043.1, read as the reverse complement.
TCCTACATTTGATCCTTTACGGTACAGAGATTATTGACTTTCGTTAGTGCATCAGCAACCTCTTCTCCATCCATAGGGCTTCTCAGTCCATTCGGCTTATAGAATTCTGGAAAGCAATCCCGTTTCTTGGACTGTAGTTTCAATGTCCGACGCTGATAGTAACTACCTACTTTTATGATACCTCGTCATTCAATATTATGTAATAAAATTCAATCTTAGCACTTAGCTCTTTTTTTTTCCTCCAACTAATTCGTTATAATGAAAGAACGGATTTTATCCTAAGAAGGTTTTCACCGCCTGCCTCTTACCTATCAAATCAACAGTTCGATATCGCAATATTTTCATTGTTATTATATTGCATTTTATGTAATTTTATTATTTTTAATCATTATATTAGTTTCTTATTGCAATTATCATTTTCATTATTGTATATTTCTTTTACATGCTGAGGAGACACATTGATTAATCTTCTTAGGTTCTCATACTCCTTTATTTGATTCATTCATGCATCTTATACGTAAACATCCATAAATTTTGAGGAAATTTAGAGATGGAAATTGTGAAATTAATTTATTTTGAAAAAGGTAATCAATCGATCTGGGCAAGCCATCTTTTCGTGTTGGTGATTACAGTAGAAGGTAATACCCACCATTTTCCAAATTCAGTGAATTATGTATCTTGTCTTAGATGTCAAAACTATGGAAACTATGATCAAGGTGTCTTGTGATTGATCTCACGTGACGACAATATTCTCTTCTCGTCACGGCGATATTCGGCCGACGCTTGGCAAGTTAAACCGTGCACTCAGTGTGTTCCAACAGTTCGGCCTCATCTCAACAGAATGGGAATGGAGCTATTTATAAAAACAAATGATCCGTTTGACGTTTAACGTTTTTTTCCACGTTAATGAACGAGAAAAAAGGAGAGGAATCAGTCAACACCGTCATGATGAATGGTTTTAGTTCCGCGCGATAACCCATCGTGGTCCACACCAAAGGAAAAATACGTCCTTGTAACGTCAAAATAATGCTGGGCCGAAAGCAATTTTCGAAGATACAACGTAATCGATGTCAACGATATTTACACACATAAGGACGCTTAGAAAACTATTGAACTCTACACTAAGAGCTTTCGAGCCTATCAAAACAACGGAAGGCTTTGCTAGTGAAAAACTAAAAGTGCCCAAAAATCAACATTTTCTGGGCGGAATTCATAGAAAAAGCCTGAGCGTGTGTGCTCACTCAGACTCACCTAAATCGAGGGTCACCCTCCACTCACCGGTTCGAATGCATAGTTGAGTGGAGTGGTTCACTTATCAATTATCGGCACTCTCAGATTACTCGAGTTTGATAGTTCACTTAGGTTTTTCAACAATTTAGGTTTTTCAACTTAATTTGCCAGCTTTGACAGTATGTTGTAGGGGAAGTTTCCCTGGTTTGATGGAAAAAGGACGGGAAAATTCCCTTCCGCATTCCGCACTGATCTATACAGTTCTCAAAGGTTAGTCTTTTCTACGAGTTTTTGCTTTTTGTGCTGTTGTCCTTGTTCTTTGGGGAGACAGGACAAAGGCCTTGTCAGACAGAGACGAAAGTCATTGGTCCTCCCGCCTGGATCTGGCTCCCACAGTTGAATGACTCTTTGTTTGTTTACGAGCTTACTTACCTTTACCTACGTGAAAATAATAATAAAAGTTGTCACTTGATGCACTTAAGTGACCTCCTGCCGTCACTCAGGATATTGCACTGTTGAGCTGAGGGTGACACTCAATTCAACGCCATTTTTTGTTTATGACTCAGTGCGACCTCAAGGTCGCCCTCAAATCACGTCTATTAATCGCGCTGAGTGCATGAATTCCCTTATCGATACACTTAGGGGCCCGCTCAGACTCAATTCCCGTCTATGAATTCCGCCCTGAGGGTTCAATATATGTTTCGTGCCTTCCAGCGCGTGGGCACAAATCAGCTATCTTACCATCCGGTTTCGATGAATTGTTCAAATCGATTGTACGGGTTTGACTCTAACTGATACATTTATTTTCTGCTGCCTGATGAATGGTGCCCTCTGCGCATGCGCAGGCATGATGTCTTAGCAGTGATTATAGCTTAGATCATAATTTGATCATAACTTACATTTTTTCTGATTTCGGTAATGTTCTAAGACGTTGAGTGGGTTGGGTCTTGCATGGTATCCTATGGATCTAAGTTTTCACGGATCAACATTAGCTTCCGCAGTTGCGCAAACCTATAACTCCTGCAATTTTCATTCTATGTAGACAAATGTCTTGGAAATTATTTCGGTTATAGTGATGAAGGTTCCTATGAATTCTATTGATCTCGGATTGAAGTTAGCTATTGCACTTGCGCCTCGGAAAATTGTTTTAAAACTTTATAAATCATTAGTACAATAATTTTCCAGTTTTCAAAATTTACGACATCATAGAACGACCTCTCGTCTTGAATGAGCCATTATGCTATCTCTTTCGTCAATGGGAACCTGTACTTGTCCTTTGTTTTACTCAATAACAATGTGTTGCTTTTAAACGTGTTTCTATCTACTTCCTTCTCGTTCTATCATCTTCCTAAAACACTAATCCGGAGGTAGAATTAACAATTTCTTCAGATCACTATACAGTCGTCCCTTCTGTTCGTGTCTAGAATTTAAAGAGGGAGTGAAGAGAAAAACTTGTTATGAGTGGATACATGTTACAAAGTTTAACGTCAGACTGATAAAATATTGAAAAACAACAATAACAACAAATGTAACTCGAGTTAAAGCAGAAGGAATTTACGATGCAGAAAGGGGTCCGTGGGAGCGCATTGTAATATTCAAATCTTATTAGGCTCCTGTCGTTGAGAAGGAGAGAAATGCGACGAGTTTTCAATTCACCCGAGATTCTTCTCTCTGGTTCGCGGGTAATAAGGGGGACTCTGTTGCATAAAATATGCCATGGGGCCGACTAAGGAGCTTGTCATCGTTAAGGGCAAGAGGCTCGAAAGGAAAGAAAGTGCGAAAATGTATTCCCTTGACGGAATCCGAGGGTGACAAAACAGCCGGCGGACCTTTTTAGTCGTTGTAAAAAGGCGGACACTGCATCACGGGTGGTTAGCGTTTATATGAATTAGTTATGAAACTTGGAGGGAAGGGGCCGGATAAAGAGATGAATTTTCATTAAATCGTTTAAAAGTTGATATGGCTTTTGCATTGACCGTATTACATTCTGCACTGCCCTTCTAGGGTAAAACCCCTTCTTTTCTGTATGGAAATCTATGCTCCAAACACGACCATTTTCACACTACTTTGAGGTGTATCGTTGAAAAACATCTGCTTCTAGGTAGGGTTCATGCTCGGTCGCAGGGTGACTGAATCATGTAGCATTTTCAAATTGAGTTCAAATTTTTCCAAATTAAACCCGAAGTTTTCCAAATAATATAAACGATTTTCGAAGTATAGATACAGCAATTGTGAGTGTATTACATCATGGCATGTAATGTATTCACATTTGCTATATCTAGTTATACTTAGAGAACCGTTCCGGTCTTCTTACCCATATTCTATCCCTCATTATAGCGATGATAGTTCGACTTCGAAGTTTTCAACATCGGAATGCCGGATAGTGGTTTCATCAAATGATTGATTCTTCCTCTTCCGATTTCGAATTCTAACGTTGTAGCCGTCACTTTCAAGTATTATTCATCGCAATTAAAAACAGTTGCTCGAGAAGAGCCACCTTTTCGATACACCAGGAACGTCGTAAATTACCTTGTAACTTGTAATGGACATAGTAGTTGGTGTATGGAGGGGACGGATACTATACTATAATTCTATCATACAGTAGTACTTTATTATTGTGGCCTTCTATTTCATCTATGCAGGTGTACGTTGGTACGTAGTTGTATGTTTCCAATATCACTTGTTCGTGTCACTAGGCAGGCAGGCTAAGGGTTTCGACTAATGTGTTTCAGGTGGAAAAAAATCAAAGTAAAAGTTTTCGAGAAAAAAATCCGGCTCTTACTATCCTAGTGCCCGACTGCTTGGGCACCAGTAGCAGTAACGGATTCCGGACCACGAGGTCACAGTAGATATTTTTATATACGAAAAATAAAAATATATGATCGAAAACTGACTAACTAAAATTGGAACGATCGCATATAGAACACCGATGGAGGGAATTGAAATGCTCTTGCTAACTGAGGAGTTAGGTACGGTACGAGAGAGAAGTCTAGTTGTTGGTTGAGTTTGAACTACATGAAACGGTCCAGGGACCAGTGCTAGGCCATTACCTATATTTATAATACTCCTTTCTGGAGGCAAGTTGCCCTCTGAGGTTACACCCCCCCCCCCCCCCCCCATTCCATCGCTTGGCTCTGCTCCTCAGGCTCATGTAATGAATTTATTTTGAGAGAACTACAACTGCTACTGGTCGGGCACGATAATATTATTATTGAAAGAATCAGTTTGAACGATGAAATATATCGTAAATTGAAACTGTACCTGGTGAATTTGTTCCTACATCATTATTACCCATTTTGTTAAATCCTATAGTTGATAACTTACAAATCCATAGTATTAGACGGGAAGTTAAAGAATAAATAAATAAAATAAACATGACAAAGACAGTCACCAGTAAGAAACCGAAAGATCATTCATAATATGTATTACTGAGAAGGAAGTACGTTGCATAACAGTACACGATTTATTTTAATAAATAAGAATTTTACTCCATTTTATTTAAGTATTCCTCTTTGAATAGCATATCTCGTGTTCATTAGGTATTTTCTTCATCTTCCTTCCATATCCCCTAATACCCAATCAAATAATTTATTCATCAGAAAATATTTTATTATTTTTTCTCTACGTTTCGATATTTATATTTTCAATATTGAATTTAAAAAAAAAAGATTAGTAAGTATATCAATGGAAATTATCGATACCAAGTCACTTGATCGGAAGGAAAAAAATTGAAAAAAAAAAAAAAAAAATTATCATCGATAATACCGCAACTTCCTACATCTGGATTCGAAGCTGGATTCGTCAAAACTTCCCAATTAAATTCAATTTTAGCAAATTTTCTTAGGAAAAGAACCTATTGCAATGGCTCCGAAATTTTAGAACATTGCATTTTGAAAAGTAATTTCATGGAAATCCGTTTTATACATATAAATTGTATGGATATGACCTAGATATTCTCTTTAAAATGATAAAGTCGTATCTCTTTTTAATTAAAATTGCTAAACTCCAACTGCTTGTTGCAACATTTTCGTTTTATCTTTCGGGGTATTAGGAAAACATTACCAAGTAGGGATATCAGGAAATTGATATCCCTACTGAAAATCGCGAAATTATATTGGGCTGCGCGAGGTCACATGGCGGAAGAGCCGCAGACCTAAAATGGCGTAGGGGAAAAAAAAAAAAAAAAAAGGAAATTGATATGAATCATCTTATAATTTTCATTTTCAGGCTGGCTTTGATTATGTTCCGAGAATAGAAACACGCCAAGCTTATTTAGTTTTGTCTCCCCACAATATCAGAGTCCAGAGTGCGGATGAATCTCAGACTGCTGCCAAATTATTGTAACTATGATTAATCTCCGACAGGCCCATATTTGTGTCTTGGGGAAGAAATTAACTTCCTAAAGTCTATTATATCTCTGACTCTAAGCCATGTCATCTCTCACGACTGTCTGGATAGATATTAACGAAATCCTTGACAAAACAGTCTCTGTTTCGTAAGTCAAACAACTCTCAATCACAGTGGCGGAGATGCTCTTGGGTTCAACTCCCTCACCCGACGGTATAAATATACACAGGTGTCATTTCCTTCCTCTGTCTTCATCATTTGTAAATCTTCTGTAAAGAAAGAAAGCCCTTTGAGGGAGAATCCAACATTGCCTCCTTCAAAGCCGTCGGGACCTACCGCCGCGGTTCTCTCTTTTTGTGTGTTAATTTTACGAACGTAATAACAAACGATTGTGGACGAGAGTTACGAAATCTGTCTTCAGATTAACGTACCGCAGGCGGGAGAGGCGTCCGGAGAATTCTTTCGAGATGCCCTAATCACAGGACTTTTGTCTGTCTTTCTATTTCCGTCCTCATCTCTGATTGCACACTCGCCATAAACTTCGTGGTTTTACAATCAAATAATCCTGAGAATGTTATTACATGCACAAAGTCCCAGAGAAATGGAGGGACTTGATTTCTGTCTGCCAACCCCTCGTCAACCTTGGAATTTTCAGGATAACAGTCTTTTCCTCCCCACATTTTTTAATATTGTTGAGAATTTTCGTAGAAACTCATGCTATTGAAACAGAATTGAGCTATGGTAATAACCCTAAAAATTCTAAAAAACAAAAATTTCTAGATTGAAGAATATTAATTGAAGGTATTTTTAAGCGATTCCTCAATTTTAACGCTTCTCTCTCTCTCTCTCTCTCTCTCTCTCTCTCTCTCTCTCTCTCTCTCTCTCTCTCTCTCTCTCTCTCTCTCTCTCTCTCTCTCTCTCTCTCTCTTTCTCTCTTACTCCATCTCTCACACTCATTCTGACACTTGTGCATAAAATTAGGCTGAAAAATCCGCTATATTTTAATTAGAGTCTGCTAAAAAGGGAATAAAACTTAAAATCATTATTTTTTTAGAATCTTACAATTTGTCTGTACAGCAGATTGTAATTTAGGAAACCTTTTTTGCCATAAAATCGATACTTTTAATCATTGAAAAGTGACAATAATAATTATACTCCGTTGGGAAACACAATGTATTCATAAGTAGTTAATAAAAGGGATGTGCCAAAAATTCTATTAATATTTATTATTCTACCTAATCGGGACAATTTTAATGCAACAACAAATCTGTTAAACTTTGTACAGTTTTTTTTACTACCTACGTATTTAGATATACTACACACGATACGCAATGATAGCACTGAGAAATTCACCAACATGAACTGACACTGAATACCAACAGTCCTGCTGGTTTGTTATCAATTGGACTGTTGTTGGTAGTGTTGGTTAACAATAGCCTTGGAGTGTTGATAACAACAGCCGTGTAGAGTAATAACAACAGACCAGAACTGCTGATGACAGTCCACCTAGACTTGTATCACCAATCCAGCTGAACCATCAATTGGACAATCAACAGTTTCAAAGTCAACTATCAGTATCGCTCATAGTATCTTGTTGGCTCGCATCAGACGCTGCGGTACTCGGCTATTCCTTTTTGTTCATTCTTTACTTTTTTCACAAAACTAGCAGGAATCGTGTTTAAAACACAACGGGCACTAGTATAAGATTACCCTAATAGAAAACGCCATTTGCAATTTCATCATTGTTGATAGAATAAGGACGAAATTAGGCTCAGAGCCTAATCAGCTGATCATGGTGGCTGTGTACCTTGTGATTGTGACCCGGCAGTCCCAAAGATGCTCCATTTCAAATTGCTGAGTAGGTATTATGCAGGTATAAATTAGCTTCAGAGTTTACTCAATTGATAAGTTTCTATCAAGAGAACTCGTCGGCTAGCTATTGCTTTTCTCGAGTTCTGCCATACATTTTTATCAGCATTATGCACCTCGTGCACTATTCACCCAATCCACCCTATCCACACACTATTCGCGCACTGTCAACATAATAAATACTGTCCATCCACTGTTTTTTAAATTTTATTCCCATCGTTTTGTATAACAGTTACCAAAAACATAATTGGATGCCTTTCCTACCAGTAAAATGGCTTCATTCAAGCTTACACTCCTCGTCTGCAATAATATGGCAATTCACTGTCAACAAACAGCCAAGAAACTACAATGATTGTGATGACAGATTCTGCTTTTTTGTGTGGGAAGTAGTACGGCAATTGAGGCATGCAGAATATAAATTTTTGAAGATCTGGCTTTGTCAACTACAACTGAACGGTTCAACCCACAGAAATCTTGGTATCTGTGGATTCGTAATAGTAACTTCTATCCGCCTGATCCAATCCCAACCTCATTTGAAGTGTAAAGTAGTAACGCATATATCAAGGTTTTCTTTACCGGGGCAACGTCGTTAGGGATGTCCGAGCTGACGACGAAAGAGGAGGTTCGGAGGAGTTTACTGTAGCCTAAATGCTGATCCGGAACTTTGCAGTCATTTTGCAAAAATCCGCATCAAAATCGGTCTAGCAGCTTTGGCGTGAATCGACCTTACACAGACAGACATACTTCTCTCTTTTATATAGGAGGATAAACAAACCCAACCAAATAACTGCTCAAAATTTTCGGTTATTTGGTCAGAAATGTCGCCAAATATTATTATTAAACCGACTGGCTTCCAAAGAACTGACTGGCTTCCTGTTTTTTTAAGTTTCAAAAAATTTGAATGTAAAGCTAGCGGCTCCGTAATCTTTAAAACTGATTGGGAAGCTATCAGGCCTGACAAATCTGACCCGGGACGACATTCCTGACGTCCAAGTTGATGAACGTCGGCGGATGAAGGAGATGGTCACTCAGCTTTTGGATCGCGATATCGTCATAACTAACTTGAGCCCCAAACATATTGACAGGTCAAATGGTGCGTGGGATAATTGGTGGAATCGCCGTTCGTTGACTGGGCAGCTCGTCCGATCGATTACAACTGGTTGAGTGATCGCTTATCTGTGGTAGTTGAGGTCTCCTATTGGTATTCGATGCTTCTCGCGAAGATTTGTTTCCCGCTATTTTAAAAATACTACCATAGAAAACCTTGTCTTCAAACATTGGCAAAAAAGTATCAGTTTTGTCGCACGATAATATCTATATAAATAGATAAATGTTTATCTATAATAAGACAAAACGACAACCTGATCAGAGGTAAGATAACCTCTTTTCAGTTACTCAGAACCCAGCGTAGTTGACATTGAAGACTCCAAACCTGTTGAAAATATTGTGAGTAAAACTTTGAGTATACCTACCTACAACTAAAATGTTACTAGACATACTTAGTTAGCCCATGTGCTGTTCACCCATTTTTCACATTCTTGTTTTGTATTTTGTAGATCCCATGACTAGGACCCAGACCCTGGGTAGAAACGTCGGGCAATAAAACATAAAACCACGAATCTAGTTTGGTAGATTCAAGAAAACCCTCGTATATATATATAAATATATACATAAAGAAATCTGAAAATGAATGACTGTTGTAAACTTTTTTTACACCCTCTGAAACGTAAAGATAATGCATCCACACCCCCAAGTGCCGACATGCCGACGGCTGTAATAACCCTTTTCTACAAAAAGTTAGTAAGTAAGTATTTACGAAAAAAAAAAAATCAATTTTTTTTTAAATTGTAATATTATATTTAAGATGTGTTCTTCCGCAATTGTGTTGAAAATTGTGATCAAAGTGCTCAAATTTCAGAATAATGTCACATAAATATTTAATTCGACAATTTACGAAAATTCGCTCTTACGATCATGCTGCATGTTTTTAATAGTATGATTTCATAATTTGGTGTGTTCTTTTGAGTTCAACTGTTTATGGTTACTCTAACTATAATGCGTACATCATAAACAGTTTTATCATTTAATAATGATTAACAGGAAGTTTCCATTTGTTTTCGTCACGTCACGAGCGTCACGTCACTGTGGGGTTTTGAGCGTCACATCACGATCGAAATCGCACCATCGAAATTATATCACGTGCTGGTTGCGAGCGGCACGTGACTATGGTGGTTGCGAGCGTCACAAAACGATATAAATAAAGAGGCTAGAAAAATATTTTCGTTATGCCTGCAGATATAAGTGAAGTGCGGAAAAACAAAACTTTACGTCGCTGCAGCTGCCGAACGAGCTAAACGATATCGAGATCGCAAGAAACTCGAATCACATTCTCATGGTGCTACGGCTGCCGAGAGATTTCTTTAAGAGATTTCTGCAAAGTTTCGATTGACGGAAATTTTGGCGAAACAAACGTTAATCGTAATTAAATGATCTGACTGTAGAACCGTAGGTCTACCGTCCGTTTTTTTAATCTCATTATTCGATAAAATAGTTGAAATTTGAGAACAACAGATGGTCCTGATGACGATGAGCCCCCGGAGAAGAAGCTATAGGAAACAACGTTGCAGGTAGGAGCTCAGAGTAGGAGAAGGCGGCGACTTGGAGGTCGTAAATGCCTCGTTGATGCCGCCTGGAAGCTCGTCTGCGTGATTACAGATGTCTGCATGTCTGCTACCTTCTGTAGTTAGGTAGGTAGGTAGCTAGCACTGCGTTGCCCTTTTCACCACTATTTCCCATGTTCTGTGAGTGCAATGGTTCATTGTGCAGAAATAAGTATGTATCCACCTACGCCAAAAAAAATCCAACTTGCGACGTTCATCCCTTATTTATGCATAATTCAACTGATGGCACTTATGGTAAGTTTTCCCTAAATGACTTCAGAAGAAGATGACCTGGGGCCTATTTCATAAAACTACTAGTGTACAAGTTATCAAGTTCATTCAAGTTCAGTGTTCAAGTTCTACTTGCGAAGTTCATTCCTTATTTATGCATAATTCAACTGATTTATGGGGCACTTATGGTAAGTTTACCCTAAATGGCTTCAGAAGAAGATGATCTGGGGCGTGTTTCATAAAACTAAAGTTACAAGTGTGCAAGTTAACAAGGACAGGTACTTGTAATGCTCGGTAAACTTGAACAAGTGTTTCACCAAAACAAGGAGTACAAGAGTAGAAAAGTTACTCTTGTAGAAGCTAAGTTTACAAGTGTAGCAAAAAAGAAAAATGGCGTGTGGGGACAGAAGAAATTAACAACGTTAAGCGGGATGCCAAAACTGAAGTTTATACTGGAATAGATATAACTTCCGTATTGGGCGGTGGGGCGTTCTGGTCTATCTCCCCTTGGCTAGCTCCCCCTCCATACGATTCCAATACGGAAGTTGTATCTATTCAAGTATAGTCAGCGAATCATAATATAAAAACGGTGTTAAGTACACGATAGGATGTTTATCGTACATGACAAGTTGTAATGATTGGAAGACAGACAAATTATAAACTGAAAAGTGGAGGAAGTTTGTATTTGAATTGAACTTATTTTGATGGCTAGCATATTCGGAATTTTCTCCTTCATTCAGCGGAAATGATTAATGAGGTCATCAAGTCTTAATGCTGCTGGGTTAGGAATGTCATCTGTAACTTCGAGATGATCTTTACTTTGTTAACTTCTCAATATCGGATCTAATTATTCTTTTTAAACCATTTTGAGGACTGTTTCACTGCTGTAACCCCCCTCCCCATTCACGACCACCTCTCACCACATGCCGTTTCTTCAGATCATCTCAAATTTCTTGAAACAGAGATTTCTCTACTATCCCTCTCCACATCATTATTAGTAAACACTCCACTTAGTACCGTTAATTTCTCTAGGCTGGAATATACGGTGTTGCACTGCCGATAATTCCGAAGGATTATCATTCATTATCACACCGTTGACATCACGTTGTCCGCTATTTGTCACGCTGAGAAACCGGTTTAAATGTTTTTTTTTTCCGCTTTACTTTCTGAAATAGTCAACGTCCGCCTAGTGGCCGGCAACAGGGTGACGAAATTGAGTTATTCAAATGTAAAGTGGCAATCTCTCTCTCCCTCTCTTTTTCTCTTGAAGAAACCAGCAATTTACATTAATCGTGATTTAGAGGTGACTTGATTACTTGAGACATGAGGCAATCTATACCGCCTTCCATCATTCAGCAGTTGTTGATAAAATTTACTTTTATAATGTTCTAGACTAATCATGAGCAGAATCTTAATCAATAATAAGTTTTTAATCAGTAATTTTGTTCCCGTTTGAAGGCAACATACGTATCTCCATTCACTTCATTTAGCCATCCGTTTCAAGAAATAACTGAAGCCTAAGCGTTATTGTTCAATGGTGTTGGTAAAATTTAAATTTACTGTTCTAGAGAGGCTCCTTATCAAATTTCACATTCGTAGGATCAAAAGGAATGAATTTAGCAAACTTAGGCCCACTTTCTCCAAAAATATAAACGAGTTTAAGCTCGAAAAGATAGGAAATTATCAGAGATTACTGCTCATCGAATTTCACCAGAGCACTGTACGAGTTTAAACTCCTACAGGTGTGAACCTCCAAAAGCTGGCAAGTTATATTTACTAATCTCCGTCACCGGTAATCTCAAGATGGCATATCTTTTGTGAGCTGTTCTTATTTCTACTTACGAGAATTTACACTGTAATGAACTAGTTTTATCCCTCAAAAAACGTACAATTGAGTATACCAAATAATCTAAAAATGTGTGAAACTTAATTATAACGGAATCGGAGAGATCAGCAAGTATTACTATTGATTCAGCGTGAAAAAATAAGAAGAAACCGACCCCAACCAAACCTGTAGCTTCCTGGTAACGCGGTAAATAATACATATAAATTCGAGAGAGTTACCATTTTAAATAAATCATAATTGTTTGTAGTGCAACAACTAGGTAGGTACGTATCTACCTAATATTTTTGTGGCAGGTACCTATGCGCTGTTAGTAGGTATCTCTCCAGAAAGTTGGCAAATAAGTTGGAGTAAGTCTAAAGGATTGTAGTATAGCCTAAAACCATCCCTGGAACAGTGTTGGGCATAATTTTATCGTCGAATACAATTGTAATCGCGATAATTATTCGTTGATTCTGAGTCTACTGCGATTATATTCGTATTCGTGCAGTCGTATTAGTCTGTCGGCGATTACACGAATACAACTCATAAAAATGCGCCACAGTTATCAATGTCATTAGGGCGCCCCTCCTATAATATGCGAAGCCTTGCTAATATTACATAGCTTCAAAGGTACGTCCTATTGAAATAGATTTGAGACAAAGAGGCTCGGCTCCAATCGTTGAATTCGATTTAAGGACGTCCCTCTGAAGCTAGGTAATATTAGCAAGGCTTCGCATATTATAGGAGGGACGCCCTGTTGAAATTTATGACCGCGACCCATTTTTATGGGTTGTGTTCGTGTAATCGTCGACAGACAAATACGATTACACGAATACGAATATAATCGCAGTTGACTCAGAATCAACAAATAATTATCGCGATTACAACCGTATTCGTATTCGATCATAAGATTATGCCCAACACTGCCCAGGAACTTGCTCCCACCCAACCGTTTAGAGATTTATAGTGGACAAACAAAAAATATACATGCATACATTAAAAAAATGCGTTAAACTTCAGAATATGACTCAAAATAGCCTGAAACGGATTTCAGCATTTTTTTTCTTTCAAAAATTCACATTCTACAAATTTTGAGGCGGGAGCAATAGCTTATAATTTTCTTCAAAAATTCGCTAAAAGTTCACGTTGAGTTGTGGTTCATAGCGTCCTCGCAACCGTTACATGAATATATAGATCATTGAAATGTTTTGAATAATCTTAAAATATAAAGCACTCAATTCCTGGAAATCTGATTAATATGAGATGAAAAATGTGTCGTGGTTCATGTCAAACCAGACATATTCATATTCCTGATTATGTTTACTGCAAACATCTCCTCTAGAATGAGTAGGCATGTGAGTTCCTTTGAGCTAGGTTTTGCTTGATTCCCAATACCCCAAAGGTGTAAAAATTATGAGCCACTCGTTTGTTGTTGAAGATAGCAGAAATTTCAATGGGAATTTTATATTGTACAAAGAAGAAAAATCTGTTAATATATATAAAAACACATTCTGTGTTTCATTGGTTTGATCCTTGATCCTAACATTAACAATCCGGGGGTCTGGGGGTGTCCCTCAGATTTCATTTTACAATAAATGTACCATCATGAACACAAACCACTGGCGGCTAGACACCCCCAACGGCAACGTTTTTTGACATTTTATGTCTTTGCTATGGCACATAAACTAAAAAAACCATAATTTTGATGTAAACTTAGTAAAGTAAGCGGAAATCATCAGAAATGCTTGCATACGAGTCTGCAACACATTGGGACATTTTCATGTGTGTTTTCTTATTATTTCCTTATCATTAGGGAAAAAACTGGATTCTAGAGCCACTCAGCTGATCTGTAATCGGTCAGTTGTGTTCAGAAGTCCCTCAAGGGGCTACATACCAAATCTCAGATTCGTGGGATCATTAGGGAAAAAACTGGATTCTAGAGCCACTCAGCTGATCTGTAATCGGTCAGTTGCGTTCAGAAGTCCCTCAAGGGCTACATACCAAATCTCAGATTCGTGGGATCATTAGGGAAAAAACTGGATTCTAGAGCCACTCAGCTGATCTGGGATCGGTCAGTTGCGTTCAGAAGTCCCTCAAGGGGCTACATACCAAATCTCAGAATCGTGGGATCATTAGGGAAAAAACTGGATTCTAGAGCCACTCAGCTGATCTGGGATCGGTCAGTTGTGTTCAGAAGTCCCTCAAGGGCCCACATACCAAATCTCAGAATCGTGGGATCATTAGGGAAAAAACTGGATTCTAGAGCCACTCAGCTGATCTTGGATCGGTCAGTTGTGTTCAGAAGTCCCTCAAGGGGCTACATACCAAATCTCAGAATCGTGGGATCATTAGGGAAAAAACTGGTTTCTAGAGCCACTCAGCTGATCTGGGATAAGTCAGTTGCGTTCAGAAGTCCCTCAAGGGGCTACATACCGAATCTCAGAATCGTGGGATCATTAGGGAAAAAACTGGATTCTAGAGCCACTCAGCTGATCTGGGATCGGTCAGTTGTGTTCAGAAGTCCCTCAAGGGCCCACATAAGAAATCTCAGAATCGTGGGATCATTAGGGAAAAAACTGGTTTCTAGAGCCACTCAGCTGATCTGGGATCGGTCAGTTGTGTTCAGAAGTCCCTCAAGGGCCCATATACCGAATCTCAGAATCGTGGGATCATTAGGGAAAAAACTGGATTCTAGAGCCACTCAGCTGATCTTGGATCGGTCAGTTGTGTTCAGAAGTCCCTCAAGGGGCTACATACCAAATCTCAGAATCGTGGGATCATTAGGGAAAAAACTGGTTTCTAGAGCCACTCAGCTGATCTTGGATCGGTCAGTTGTGTTCAGAAGTCCCTCAAGGGGCTACATACCAAATCTCAGAATCGTGGGATCATTAGGGAAAAAACTGGTTTCTAGAGCCACTCAGCTGATCTTGGATCGGTCAGTTGTGTTCAGAAGTCCCTCAAGGGCCCACATACCAAAATAATTTTCTTACTTATAATTTATATAAGGATTATGCATGGCGAATAAAATTAGAAACTTACTTTGTCAATCATTTTGTCACACTCAGTCTGAACTACGGTTAACTGTCCAGGAACAGCGGCTTTTTCAATTCAAATCATATTCCTGCCCTAACGTAACCAGAGCGATTTAGCAATTTCAAGGTAATCACTCAGTATTTGATGAAGAGAAAGTAACCCCGTTCGAATACGCGTAATTGTTACAGCATCGTTGCGTTTTAACTGCACCCTCTCCCAAAATGGACGGCGATAAACGCGGATGTCGAAATTCAGCGCGTACGGAACAGTTAACAGTAACAAATCCATTCAATCAACTCGGGTAGTTTGAATGCGGTTGAGCGCAATAACGCTTCACTCCTCCCCTCTTCTCTACCGATCCACCAAGCTCGCCCTCTTCGAAAAGCCATAAAATCCATAACCCCAACGTCAGAATTCACTTTCGCAGTCTTCAAGGGCCGCAGAGTATCGCTAATAAGTCCAAAGTTCCCTTAAGTTCTCCCTCACATAAAACCCGGGTTTTTACGGCCGAAGGACTGAAAGGGTTAAAGGTTTGTGTGTTTTTGAAACCTGTGACGGAATAAAGGAGGTATGGTTTTCGCAACAAGATCGTTTTAGAGTCTCAAATTTATCGCAGTAGGGTTAAAATTGTGTGCTCGCAAGAGAGTGTGTTGCCACAACCTGCCAGAAAATTGTTCGTAATGAATCTATAAAAGTCCTAAAATTAATTAGTTGCGGAACTATTGGTAGTTAGTTTAGCTCGTACCATTCATTAAAATTAAGGACACTAGGTGGGTTAAACTGTTAGAATTATAAATATTTCAATTGAAACGGATTCCGATGACATTACATTCTAATAAGGGAAATCATATTGGGCATTAGGAAGCCATTATGGACTCTGAGTGGTTCAATTTGAATGTTAGTCAGAACGTTAGTCCTCCTTTTATTGTAATTATTATTATTTTCATTGTTATTATTCATATTAACCCAGCTGCTTCCAGAG
Organism: Adelphocoris suturalis; assembly: GCA_030762985.1. Classification (NCBI taxonomy): domain Eukaryota; kingdom Metazoa; phylum Arthropoda; class Insecta; order Hemiptera; family Miridae; genus Adelphocoris; species Adelphocoris suturalis. The sequence continues at coordinate 49,549,995 of CM061043.1, read as the reverse complement.
GCCCAGATGAATATTTCAGTTAAATTGGTTGAAAATGAATGAAATTAGCCCTAGCACAGAGCTTCCAAGCTCTCTCATTGATAAGGAGCTTGTAAATGTAATCCAGCAGTCCCTAGGACCATTCCAAATTTTTCGTTACAAGTGGAATATACCAGACCACTTAATGTAACCCAACTGCTCTCAGGGGTTCCATTTAATATTGCAGTTAAATTTGTTGGAAAGGAGAGAAATTAGCCCCATCTCAGAGCTTCTCAGCTCATTGGAGCGGCATTTCTGGGATAGTTGTACATGCCCTGGTCTTTTCAGTAATGCGTTGAACTCCCAGCGCAATACGCCATCGCGTGAACAAATTAATTGCGTGAACCATCTTCTACCGCTCTCTCATATTTTTATGTTTTGGTGTGCCCAACCTTTCGCTGACCCCTCCGACTCATGAGAGAGGTAAGAGGAAGCGTTAGCATTCAATATAAGATTACCTATCTAAAATCTTCTAGTGCAGCAGATAGTCTCAACGTCTAGCCTCATTTACGAATCAACTGGTGCATCACTCGAACGATTTGCATGTTGTTTATCCGATCTTACCTAGAAAATATATACGATCATTCTTATAGCAAACATACTAAATAAATAGGTATCTAACATACTGCAGTAATACAGGAGCATGAATACATATTCAAAACAATAACGTTCTACAAACTACCACAAATTCTTGTTCAACAATTCTAGTCAAACCATCTATTCTCTAAATTTTTAGATCATTACGGCTTAATTCTTCAGCTTATAATTTATAATAAACTTACAGGGATGCTTTATTACCTCATGGATGTTAATTCTACACCATTATGTCATTTATGGTGTCTATCAATCAAAAATTTGTATTCCCAAACAAACACATGATAAAGGGTTTACGATTTGCCCAATATTTGGATAAATTATTCCTTATAAAATTATCACTCTACTGGAATGATCATTTTGTGAGTTTTGGGGACCTTGTTTCATCACCAAGCATAAAGCTAGCTAATGACGACTGCTAAAGTATGTATTATGGGTAATGCCCGCCAACCGGACCATGCCGGATAAATCCCTAGCTTTAGCCGGATAAATCCCGCAACTTCGACATTTTCCGGGCTTTATCCATCCGTTTTGGATATTGCTGAATTTGTCCGGCTAATGCTAGCGTTATCCACTTTCGGGCATTACCCGTAACATATGTACATTCAGCCATCGTGTTTCTTATCTCATAGTTGTAACATATGTTTTCATTAATTTAGTCCAATTAGAAAATAATTTTCATTTATGGTTAACCAGTTGTTTTGTATCTTTATTCCAGATAAGACGAACACATCCACACCGCAGGCGTCTGAAGAATTCGTTAAGCCCATCAAAAAGTGGCCGCCTCCGTTGCACCACGAAGACCCCCATCCTGAAGACAAGCTGTGTGAGTAAATTATTTATATTACCACATCCGAATGTATAGATCATTGAAATTTCGTAAATAATCTGTAATGATAATCCATTCATTCTAAGAAAATTTCATCAAAATCACAAGGATCTTGATGGTAATCGAATTGCTATTTATTTGAGCGAGATCAAACACACGTATAGGCCATGAAAATTTTCGCTTGGTAATTTTTGTGTTGGCGCATGTGCAGTGAAAAGATTTGATTTTTGAGCAACAAAATTTATTAGTACAATATAATGGTCTACTGGTCTTCAGGCCAGTGATACGTATGCGTAGGTGGGCTATATAACGCTGAAATAATAAAACTTTGTGTAATTATTTGCAACGTCTTTTGTTTGATCATTTTTCTACTGATTGAGTTTTTTCATTATTTATTTTTATTTAAATTTTTTTTTTAAATTATTTTTTTCCCTCGCTTTGCCAATAAAGAGTCTTGAATCTTGACTAGCTGCCCTTCTACGGTAAAATGTGGTCCACGGCTTTATCACTCCGTTATTCACCTATCCAATTGATCAGGTTCCTGACGTGCATTAAGTGGAGAATTATTAAATCATAAATCGGGTCCCTCCCTTACAGCTCGATAACTGGCGAAGACAATGGTATGACTGATCGCCAGGGGATTTCGCGCGGGGCGAGGCTCCACCCACCTCTCCCCTATTATCCTCATTGAGTAATATGCTCAACTTATGGGCGGCCGTTTGTCAAACTGGTTGGGCAACAGGCGAGGGCCAGGTATCTGTTCCTAGGAGCCTATCCTGCCTCGTAATTAGATCATCAGTCAAAATCAATTAAATACGAATTATGTGAGGTCGCCATAAAGCCAATGCGTAGTGGTCGCAGTTCAGGACTGACGTAGTTGATTGTTCCTTTTCTAATTACGACGAGCTTGATATATTAGCCTACAAGCTGAAGTGCAAGCACTCAAATTTCATTTGGTGACTCCTTATCAAGGCAACGAACTCTCATTTATGCTTCTTCATTTCAATCATAAGAACTACGTTTCCACTTCCGCCACCATGCAAGGGGAATTCGGATTCTGTGGGGAAGAATATGAAACAGTCTGCACTTGTTATTCCATTGCAGACAACTTCGACCAAAAAATGAAATGAAATTATTTCATTTATTCTTTTAATTATTCGTCGTTTCGTCCCCTTACTGTGGACATCATCAGAAACTATTCAATGGACAAACAGGCATTATTATGTTAAGCAGAAAAAAAGAAAAAAAATTCCAACAAATTACTTACTTTGGTGTGTACTTCCTGGTATGTCCAGGAAAAAAAAAATCCGAATGTAACGGATTTGTCAAAATATTGGTAGATTAAAAACGACAGGGGTTCACCTAAGGAAACAAACCAAACGAGCTATAAAAGAAGAGCAGAAACAATATAAATAAAAAGAGAAAAATATAAACAAAATGTTAAAACATTATAAATGAATAACAATAAAAAGGTATAAACATTCATCAGAAACTAATAAAAAAGTAAAACAATCTATATTGTTTTATACTAAACCTGTTGTTATTGTTTTACTTTGTTATTAGTTTCTGATGAATGTTTAGACCTTTTTATTGTTATTCATTTATAATGTTCCAACATTTTATCTATATTTTTCCTTTTTTATTTATATTGTGTGCGCACTTCATTTACAGCTAGTTTGGTTTGTTTTCCTAAGGTGAACAACTGTAGTTTTTAATTTACCTATATTCTGACAAATCCGTTGCATCCGGATGTTTGATTTTTCCTGGACACACCGGTAAGAAATTTGTATGAATTTGTTTTTATTTATTATTATTATTTTTTTTTTTTTAAACATAATAATGCCTGTTTGTCTGTTGTATAGTTTCTGAAAATGTTCACAGTAAGGGGATTAAACATCAAATACTAAAAGAATAAATGAAATAATTACATCCTGACCAATTTTAATAACACAATAGGGAGTTTTTGCAGTTTTCCATCTGTGTCGTTGTACGATGAGGTTTTTCTAGCGCAAGCAAACCAGAAGCTAACCACTGAGTCGTTCAGTACGAATAGGGAATCGTTTTAGGTACGATTGAATGAAACGATTCAAAAGTCACACTAACGTGACTACACTACTCGAAATCTTCATAATTAAGCCCGAGTCATAGATTACCTAACTTATAATGAATTCTTTCACAATGGAAGAAGTATCAAATTAGAAAACAGCTTTATCTGTGATTTAATTTTTTCACTAGAAATAGATGTAGAGGAAGAAAGAAGGGAACTTGTAAGGGTAGGTTTGTTGTTGAGGTTCGCCTTGGGTTAGGAAAATCTCATTAGAGAACTTCAACATGATCAACGATCAAGATGTTTTTTTTTAACCTACATGTGTCGTTTTTGAAAATCACGAATATGACCACTTTGAAATAGGAACTAAAAAAAATTGATTATAGCATTATAGGTTATCGTCATGGAAGGTACATGCGTATTCGGAGTTGTATTCGGTTTCCCTTGAGCTCCGTATAGGATGCATTTTAACCGTTAGCATTTTTCGCACATGCGCAATGCTCCATTTCTATTCGTAGTTCCTCCCACTCGACTACGACTCAGCGTTGCAAAAACTCCCTAATAAGTTGCAGAGCAGAATCGAATCAGTGGGGTCAGAGTTGACCCCAGTGCGACGTCCGACGTCGATTAAGAATACTCGCATCTTTTCATAATTTTACTTAAAGATATTTGAAAAAACAGCATCTTGGGTGTCCAAGATTTGTTTTGTATTCATTCTTTTTACTTTTTACATGAACACCGATTTTCCCTACTTCGCCATCGAGGAAGAATAGACGGAGAGAATCAGGGGGAGACTAAAAAAATTTAATGATCGAAGCCGGAGGGCACACAAAAGTGCTAATGACCGGAGCCCATTATCGCCACCATAACTAAATCCCGAATACGACGCCGCTCCATTCCGCACTCGCTTCTTGTTCACAGACCTCCCTTTCTCTTTAATTTTCAAGTCAGTTCGGTCGGTACCTAATAATCAGAATGCGGCCAAAAATCCAGACTAAGTTTTCTTCTTTTTAATTATTTATTTTTTCCTTCGTCTTAGTTAATTAGTGCAGGTCTGATTATAAAGAGTTTCCAGGGGTACGAACATTGTATCGGTAGAACGGACGAACAAGAGAGAAAAAAAAAACTGGATCCACACACGGTCGCTCAACCTAAATACAACAAAGTTGGTCGATTGTTTGTTCTTTTTTTCGTTTTATTCTTCTACTTTTTTTCCCCTTTTGGGAGGGAGCTGCACATTGTACATAATAGGATGTGTGTGCTTGTGTTGGGGAGTTCAAATAAACTTCTTCGTGGGCTGGAGCCACCCGAAAGAGCGAAAGGGGATCATTGTGTTGTGTTTTTTGGGAAGTGGAGGAAGAAGCCGGGCTTATCGGGTAAACACAGGAAGAAGGATGCGCCCAGGCTTTGGCGGGGCTCGTGCCACGGGTTCGGTTGCGTTTCGAAACAAAAAAAAAGTCGGCGTTTTTGTCTATCGAGTGGTAAAAACCGCTCTGGAAGTACAAGATTCAGCTTCAGATTGTATTTAAAAATCGTAATTACACTATGAATATCATAATAAAGAGCCGGACTTTGATCAGCATTGTTACCAGTATGTTAACAGTTTTTTCCCCTTGTTTTTGTAGGTTTCTAAAAGCTGGGGGTAAAAAACTTATATGTAAAAAATTGTCTAGGTAAGTTCCAGCTTGGAGGTTCATTAAGTCTTGGTGGTCTTAAGGTTGAGTGTTAGAGATGCGGGAAGAATAAAGAATTATTACTCCTTTTTTCTCCTGTCTTGCTATGCATTTCGAGTATAATTTTGCTTACTCTTCATCAGACATCTCAAACCTAGGGTGACATTGCACCTAACAAACAAGAAACAAATTTTGTTAAGTTTTATAGGGTATAGAGCTAAAGTAGGTATCCCTGCTTGTCGTCAATTGAGGAACATCCTAAGATAAAGGTAAGAAGAAAGTTAGTAAAGATTTCGAATTTACAACTTGCCCGTCTACGAATCAACCATTACATCCAAGACATAGTATTGAAATTGTAAACCATTTCTTAATAATTTGTGGCGATATTTAAAATGTGATTAAAATTTATCCCTTTTATCAGCAACAAGGAAAATCCGTTAATTTTTGCAATTCGCGTTTTGACTTGGGGATCGGTGATAAATGTCCAATAAATAAAATATTGGGCCATGGGATCGCCAGTGGAGGGGTCGGGGGGGGGGGGCTGCATGACTAATTACCCGCCCAGTGCGACGAGTAATTTAGCTGTACGTGGGAGACGGGGCGCGGTGGAAGTCGGTCACTCGGTCATAAATCAACACGTCGGCTGAAAAGTTTTGTTTATTTTTTCCTGAGCGGAGAGGTTTTTTAAAGGCATTTTTCGAATGCGGGGGGACTTTTTTAAAAGACTTTTCTCAAGGACGTCCGTCGTGGGATCCCACGCGAAAATCCGGGCGAGCCGTCCGGGTCCCACGCGTCCGTCGGCGGGTCCGGATGTCGATGGGGACGGTTCGATTGCCTCACAGGATATCGGCAAGACCAGAAGCTATGGAATAAAGTTCAGTGCTGGATGTGATATTTCCAGTGACGTAGCCAAGTCATTTCTCTTGGAGGAGCAACAGTCAAGGATATCGTTTTGTTTTACAGTTTTAGTATTGATTTCTAGCACTTGTTGTTTAATATACTAAGACTGTATAATAAACTGTCAAACGTTCATATAAGTAGATTTCTAATGGATTTTTGTAAAGATTTGAAATCACGAGCGCTTCAATATTCACAAACCTACCTATGGATTATTAAAGCGTACCTAATAGCACTTAGAACAAATATTATCCATTCAACTAATAATGAGAAAGTTGAAAACTACGATATATACGAATACCTACGGATGAACTGAAGAGCACGAGGATTATTTACCTGCTATTGAACTAGACTTACTGCTTGCAAAATCATATATTTAGGTATGTGGTCGTTTCTCTCTCACAGGTTTATCCTCAATTGTTAATTCAGCGCAAAAAACACTTTTTCTGGACAATATCACACAATTGATTAAGTATAATATAATAAGTATGCGGAATAAAAATCGGGGCAAGAAACCGAGAACTACAAACAACAAAATGTAAACAAAACAAACTCAAATCAGCAATATGCTAGGTTAGAATAGAAAAATTGCTACAACAGATTATTTTAATATTTTCTATTAAACTATTTCAATCACCACAGAAGGCTTCTATTTATTGTTTTTTCTTTCTTATTTTAACTGTGATTTAATTCGTAAATGGTATAATAGAAACGATATACCTACCAACCATCAGAAATTAATAAAAGAATACGGGAAACAACCAAGCTTGATCAAGTAGGAAGTGAAAAGTAGGGGAAGTTCGTAGGGGAATTCGGTGGATACTTAACAAAAGATATTTTTCTAGGGAAAAATCGCATATGGGCTAGCCCCAGAAGGTAGTGAAAAACGACTTTATTTCAGTTTGCAGTACCCACATTTCCGTTTCGTTGACTAGGTGATTATACTCCTCTCCGAGGGGCTGTATCCTACCTAATAAGAATTTCTTTACTTCTAAGAGCGTCTAAAGTTGCTAGGCAACCGGATCCGTATAATTATAATAGTAATTGTTTTTTACTGATTACCTACATTCTCCAATGGAAGGTGTTAGGTACTGAAGTTGGAAGTGTAAAATTATTAGTTTTGATTGTATACATACCACGAACCTCTGCGTCCTCTGTAATTCATGGAGGGGCTCTGCACACCCTGCCCCTCCTCAAACTACGCCACTGGATATTGCTACCATCATCATTGTTTCGAATGCTAATATGCGAAATAAGGCTACAGAATAATTGATCAGCAAGCTATTAATCGCAAAAAAGTATTCAGTCATGCAGCACGACAAATCAATCGAGCGAATTTTCAAAGAAAACAAAAAGGATAACCTTAAATTAGGCACTTATATTTTAATCATAGAGGCCAAGGGTGGTAGGGCCAGTGTTTGATACCTTAAGAGGCATTTTGACTTCGACAAGCAATTAAGTTATTGTTTTCGTTTGTTCAAACTTGAAGCTTACATCAATCGCTGCATCTGGATGTCCTCAAACTGCTCAGTATTCAAAAAAATCACTAATTCAAGCCAAAAAACATCATAAATTCGTTTTTCTAAACCAATTTTTGACCCAGAATATGACAGCCACATTTTTTGTTGTACCTGTGATTGACACCCTATGATTGACACAACAGTTCTGCAATAAATGATTCCTTGTATCAACAAAACATTTTATTTCAACATTTTACATATTTCAAGCATTTGAACTTTGTTTTATCAATCTAAATATAAAATTAATGTGAGTATTCATAAAGACAAAGTTGAAAATATCTCCGAATGTTTCATCATAAAATAGGTCACAATGTTTTCTTGATACCATAGGCACAATACGATTCTGATGGTAAACTAGCAGCTTGTGAATTGCTATATACTTATATAAATATAAAAAATAAAGAACGAATGACAAGAACGAATAGAGATCCATATTGACAGCACTGTCAATCACTGAGGGGAGCATCAGTTTGGGAACTAGTAATTTACATTTTTGCATTTTCACATGTTATCTTTGATTATTAAAAAAAAAAAAAAAAAATGATTGCATAAATGCAAGCTACACAAAAACTGATTGAGAAAAACCGTGGAAAAAATAAAATTTGAAAATGTGGAGGGCATGGTGAAGCAGAATAAAACGCTTACCTCCTGAGCAAAATCAGAAGAAACAGCACCAGAGAAATTACAACACTAGGTTCTGTTGGGTAACCTTCTCCAGATTTAACAAAAACCCGCCTGAAACCTTTTCCCGTCTTTATACTGAGAAGGTATTTTGCGTCAAAATTCAAATGGATCAAGCCCGTAAAACACTTTTAAATGCCTTATTATTAAAACTTCTTGGTGAGATGTCAATCACTGGGTCCCTGTCAATCACTGGTCCCTCCACCCAACCACGTCCTGAATAAAACTGAGGGGGACAGCCGTGTGATGAGATCGCAACAAAATTTTCAAAACCCGAAGTCGAACTCAAAAATTTGGTCAATTATGGGCATTTTTCACGTAATTTTCAATTGTTCTCACTTATTTATGAATCTTGAAGACCTGGTAGTGCATGCAGTTGTCTCAGCACTAGAAAAAAAAAGAAAAAAAAATCGGCTGTGACACCCAACATGCCTTACTGTTAAAATTTGGTCAATTTTGGGCATTTTTCTTAGCTAAAACTCAAATTTTTTCACTTGTTATGAATTTTAAAGATCTGGGAGTGGTCGCAATCGACTCAGCACTGAAATATATCTACTTCGTCTGTGACACCTCACATGCCCTTTTATAAAAATTAAGTTCTGGAGCGATCAATCTGGCCAACGAACTTGACCTGTTTTTTACCAAGACGGTTTTTTCAGCGTTGGAACGAATTTTTAACTTCGCCGTTTTTGAAGGGAGTTATCGTCTGAAAATACAACCTGAAAATATGTATGTATACTTATATATGTATAGTATATTTATACATACGACGTTAAAATCTCTGATTGTGTTCTTCGATGTATGAAACGGATTTGTAGGGGGTCCCCGACTCTTACTACCCACTTTAAAAATGTCTAAGCCATCTAAATAGCTAATTTTTTCATTGAAATTTAGATTTTGTGAGGCGTCAGTTTTTTGTTTTTGGGCTTCTTGCACGAACACATAGCATAACCACCTTCGGTAGTGAGGAAACAAAATTTATTAATATTGTTACCTCTTCCGATAACACCAGTGTCATAGGAAATTCTTGTTCTTGAATTTGATGACTGATTTTCCGGATTTCGACACATGTTATCAGTAGCAAAATAAATAGATCCCAGTCTACATTACATTACAGTCATTACATTGACTTATGTAGTACCAATATACAGGTTCTCTAGTGTTCCAGAATGTGGACTTCCAAAATAGAATCTTAAAATTTTCTACCCTCTAATTCTTAAGGTATAATTCTAAGGATTCTTAGATATAAGTTATTCTCAATTAGTCGAAATTGGCTTAAATTGGTCAAATTGACATTTAAATGGTTTCGTAATTTTCAACGGGAACTCCTCTCGGACCCTGTTATTTTTATATGCCGAATCCCATTCAAAATGTCTCCATAGAAGATTAGTTTTACGTTACATCTAAAATTGAACCGGCCAACAGTTATGAATTTACTTCAACAGTTGTTAATGGGAGGGGGGGTTCGAATGATTAAATCCAGAATTCATGTACAATCGGCAATTGGGAATATAAAATGTGAAATTTTCATTTGAAATAATGAAATTGATCCTGATTTGGCCAATTGAAGAGATGTTTATCCGATTATCGAATTAGTGGGGGTATCTATATTGTTCATTAGACATTATGTTTCATCACAGGTCACTCTTCACTATAATGCCATTCATTGCAGTTTATTGTGTCCAAACTCGGATTCGGCTAAGGTTAAAAAGTATAAAATTGGGTACCATTTGTATATGCGATCTCAGTTCAACCTGCGATCGACGAGACACGTCGTCTGGACTCAGTATGCGATCTCACTTGGAAAATCGATAACTTCCTTAACGAAATGGGGGGAAAGGGGCAATCTTACCTTTCTCTCCAAAAATGAAGATCGTGACAGGCAGCAAGCTCCACCACTCTTCGATCAACTGTCTGTTCAACATGCCCCCGGCTCCATTTACTTTGATATCATAATACACTTTTACGTGCCTCCACAAGGATTCTATGGTGTGTCAGCTACAGTATGTGGGTCGATAAAATTTTCTGAGTGGTTTACTGTCTTGTGGGTATACCCCTCTGTGCTAAGCGTACTGTAGGCCTTCCACTTGTCCGAGTAAATCACAGAACCAACTTTGATCCCGTTTTCGATGATTGGCAGCAGCGTCCTTCTGTCCCTTTTCTCTACAATGAAAAACCGACGCTCTAAAATGTCCGCCTGCTTGCAACACATACCGAAGATCCATGGCCCTTGCACTCTTGTGCCATAATTCCGTTGAGTCTCATACACATCATCGTCATGGGGTGAGTCTGAATTGGATGTGGCATGCTTTTTCGTTTATAATTCGTGGAGGAGCAATTCACTGAATGACCGGACACTGGATACTGACTTGACACTTACTGGCCATATTAAAAGAGGAGGAACCGCGAGATAAGGTATGTGAAAGGCCGAAGTTTGGCGTTTTGCGTTGAGATCGCATCCAGGGTTTTGAGATCACATATAAAAGGTTGAAAGTGCGCTTAGATCGCATATACAACTGGTACCTAAAATTGTAATTAATATCATCTCAGTATACCTCCTGCGTGTTAATCTGGATTGTCTTTAATTTACAGCAAAGGACGAGCACCACTCAGGTCACTTCAGAGAGCGTTTGGCTCAGATCTGGGACCCGCATCCCGAATACGAGTTTACGGGGTTCGGGCGTTCTTTCCATCTTCAGCTGAGGGCGAGCAAGGCCTCGTTCGTCGTGCCAAATCTCAAGGTATTTATACAAAATTACTTTTCATCATTGCATTTACGAGATAAACTTAGTGGCAGCAGGTTTTTCTACGTTTAACCCTATGGTTCTCCCCAACTCCGTGATAACCGAGTTTAACTCACTAGTTTTACCCTTAAAAACACATAAAAAATAAACTGGAAATTCGTGATAATGTTTTTCGTGCTTTTTAACATACGAACATACTTGTCTCCCCTAATTAGCAAAGTAAACGTATAATATTGATTATACCGTCCAAAAGCTAACAGTTTGAGGAAACTTTTTCCGATGAGTGCACGCCGAAAAATCCCCATAGGTACCGGTAGCAGAAAAACAGAAGGAAAAACGTAGGTTTTAAATATGTTACCTAATTTTGTATTTTGGCCTTTATTTTGACTAATCAAAACTAACCAAAACAGCTTTACTTTATAACAGGGTATAGGACATTTAATGGTCTTTCCAAAGTTGTTCTTAGCTTTGAGTTTACTGTGATTCTAAAGGTACTTATGCTGTTTTTATGTCATAAGGTAGAAAAAGGGAAAAATATCTTAAAAGAAAAAGGAAAAAATCTTAGAAATTGAAGAACTTGAAAACAAAGCGCTTAAAGAGAAATCTCTTTGCGTCACATTTCATACACGCAAACCAAATATCATCTGTTCATGTGGCGCAATGGAGCGCGTTGCCGTGCATAAGTATCTTGGTATAGTCTTGGACGAAGAGCTAAATTGGTAACCCCATATTGACTATACTCACGATGAGATTAAGAAATTTATGTACATTTTTTACAACATTAGACACTCACTTCTGACAGATACTATAAAACTTATTTATTACAGTATGCTACAGTCTGTGCTTCAATATGGAATAATAGCATGGGGAGAACATACTCCTCACATATAAATTAATTACACGTACGCCACAAAATCATTATGAAAATAAGGTTGTCATTACCGCCTATGACTCCATCTATAAATGTATATAATATAGCAAAGCTGTTTACCTTAAGGCAACTATATGTTAAAGATTTACTTTTGCGATTCTATAAGTATCCACAAATAGTAAATTGACAGCGTAATGTAATTGCACCAAGACCAAGATTAACGCTGTCAACACACAGTCCAAAATTTGATATGTACATCATTCACAGAGCGCTAGATAGTCATATGAAAAGAGCTCAAAATTATACTAGACCGAAATTCAAAAAGCAAATTTTAACGTGGCTTGTGAAAAATGGGGCAGTGGATTGCGAAACTATGCTAAACAGCATTTATGTATAACATTATAAAACAATAATTTTACTATAGAAAGTTTTTCCACTTACTGTAGAAAGTTTAGAATAATTACTGTATAGAAAGTTTTTCTGTAATACCACTGTAGTTATAATATGTAAGCTATGTGTAAATTATGTAAACGCATATGCGATGTTATGTCAACGAGCTATGTTTGAAATTATGGGCAAATCGCTTAGACCTTAACTAACACCACGGGTCAAGCCTACCGTTGGAAAAGTACCTAAGTTACGCGAGTAGCCTAGTTCTACTTTGGTACTATCATGTATGTATCTCTATTGAAATAATTAAAATCTATCTATCGTTGAGTATCTGTCGATCAGAAATGAGCTCTAAATCGATTCCTTGGGTTTGTCCCATAATTACTGTAGACACCATGTATATCTGTTCATATCAGCTACACTTTTAAACGTTGTGAAACCACATAATTCCCATTGATACCACACATTTTCATTTCTCATATTCAATTCTCCACAACTAATTACCTGTATGAACAGCCTCTCATTCGAATCCCTCGTCAGGCCAACCATATATTCCAACAAAATCCAGCTTTAGACTTTTTCCATGATCAGCCATCTCGAACCTTCCGCTCAAAAATATTATGCACCATCCACCGTCCGCCCTGAAATCTCTGTCCACATAGCCTACACTCATCTCAGCTACAAGAAGTGCTTGTTTGTGATTTTGACCTTATATATATAAACACATATACCAATATTGTTATTTTCTTTTCTTCTGAAACACCGATTTTGTTTCCTCATCAAGAGACGAATTTATTTTGTTAATAATATTGTAATTGGGCATCGCCCGTTTTGTAAATAAATAAATAAACATTTGACGATGACCAACCAATGTAAGACCTTCATCGTCCGTGTAGTAGTTGGGAAAAAAAGGTGTGAAATCGTCAACGAGAGACACCTTTGCCGCTGTCGCGTGTATGTTATAATATTATATGACTTGTGTTCAATTAGGTCCGTCAAAGCCGGAGCGATCTGTGTCAAGATCTACAACGGAGGGGAAGTCAGGGCTGATTAGGTAACTTGTCCAATAGGCTGGACGTGGACGCTCCCCGGCGAGGGTGTGTTGGCGCGTCCGCGTTACGCCTTTGCCCGAGTGTGAGTGGCGATGGTTATCTCGAAACTCGCTAATAGGGATCAGAGGGACAGATAAAGGCGCCCACGCGACCTATCGCAATGATCATTATGCGACGCCTCCTTCGGTTTATGACGGAAATATCCGAGAAATGCCGAGAGACCGACCTTGAGGATTTTATCAGGGGCTTGTTTCACGCTTTCTTAAATACCTATCTACCTTGTTTGATATGCTATTCGAATAATGTTTTTTCAAAAGGAAACAGATTAGTGATTATCCCCTTTTCTGCAAAACCGGGTTTTTTGCATTTTCTGTGTCTTTTGTATGAGCCTCATTGAACCCCCCCAGGCTGTAGCATTCTAAACGGAACAAATCCCTGAGTTAATTAAAACTCGTTCTTCAGAACTATAAAAAAAAAAGAAAAAAAAAAATCAGATGATTCTCTATTTTCAAGTTAAAAAAAGTGTAAAAAAAAGGTTCAAGGGGTTCAGGGTTTAAGTTTAAAAAATTAAAAAAAATTAAAAAGTGTTGTAAATTTTCTAAATAAAATATACTTATTCGTTGTGCTGAGTTCTTGTTATAATATTACTATCTCCTATTGCTCCTACATATTATTAAGTCGAAGGCGACTAGTAATGCCTCCAAAAAGGTTTTAACATACCAACGTAGTTCAAATTATAATGCTATTTGTATAGTTTTTTTTTTTTTTTTTTTTTTGTAAGTGATGCCCCCCTCCCCTCGGTTCATTAGGTTCTAGTTGTCAACTCTATACGCCCAATACTCCAATTAATTGTTTTGACTAGAATTTTTGTGTCTTTGGAGAGTCTTATGTTCCTCAATATTTAGGGTTTCAATCAAAAGGGCACATAACGACATTTTTCGTTCAAAAGGGCACATATCCAAAATTAAAATGGCGATTTCTCCTCCATTTTTGAATGCAAGCAGTTAATATTTTGGGATAATGTCCGTTATGCCTGTTTGTACAATACTGCGCCCAGAAACCCTGAAAAAAATATGAAGCTGGTTGTGTTATTCCTCAACATTTTTTGGAAATTTATTTGTCCCCTTTTGAAAAAACATAATTCGTATGCATAATTAAGCATAATTATGCGACGCCTCCTTCGGTTTGTGACGGAAATATCCGAGAAACGCCGAGCGACCGACCTTGAGGATTTTATCAGGGGCTTGTTTCACGCTTTCTTAATTACCTATCTACCTAGTTTGATATGCTATTTGAATTATCAATGCTTAGAGAAAATTATACCTTCTGCTGAAGCATTGTGATAGTCCCTGTTCATTTAAATTTAAGAAAACTAAGGGCCAGTTTCACCAATGTTTTTAATCAACGTTTACGCCTCAAACCGAAGGTCTCAGCTGTTAAACAACGATATCCGGTTTCACCAACTCCGATTCAGATAAATCAATGATCAAATGTCCTAAATCAACGATCAATAGTAACCAGCCGAATTTGGGTGGTTAGCGTTCAAATCAACAATTTACAAGGTAGGTAGTTCTTTTCGCCATCTTTGTAAAATGACCGAAATCCTTTTTTGCTTCATTTTCCCTTATAATTTGCTACATTTTTCTAGTTATTTCCTACGTTTTCCTACATGCACGAAAATGAGCCACAGAGGATTGATTCGAGCATTGGTTTTTGAGGACGAATTTGACGAGGTTAATTGGAGAGAGTACGGCGGAGTTCAGTCTCAATCAAATCTATTTTCTGAGGAGTTACCGACTTTCAAAAACTACTATTTTGTCAGTCCTTGAACAAATTGATGATAGCATCGAATACACAAGTCACGGGTAGGGACATAGGTACATATCTGAAATGAACAAATACAGTTGTAAAATAAAGTTAAAAAATAGCCAATGGCTCATCACAATTTGAAATGACACAATGTGTCTAGGTGGTCTCTGTTGTCATTGACGTGATGGGATAGAAACATAAAAATACCTAGTTATTCAACTTGACAATAATGTATTACGAGACAATTATAACCTGTTTCCTGCGCTTTTTGGGTCGAAATAACTTTGGAATCTCGGTTTCTGCGGTGGTGGATACCAACCACAGCTTTTTAGGAGACCGACTCCCGAAATTTCCAATGGAAACGAATCAAAATAGCGTTTAGATGGAGTATTCCAGTGGTTCGAAATTTCGCGGTTTTTACCTCAAACTCAAATCCAGAATTCTCGAGGAAACCCAAATATTATCATCTTCGCACTAGTTTCGAAATGATAGGGCTGTAAAGGACTACCCGTACGAGTTTGTAAAACATTATGCTATCAGAATGGATTACAAAATATAGAAGTATTGAAGATTTCAGGTTGGAAACAGCTATTCCCTCACTATTATCTCGTTATCACCCTCATTTTGCGGGTCAATGCCTCCTTGATATCGTCTTAATCAGCGTTTAAACTTTAAATCGTCGTTTCACAGAAACGCTGTAAATCTATGTTTACTGATAACAGTGTAACCATTGATTACGGTGGTGAAACCCGTTTGTTTTAAATCATCGTTCAAAACTCTGGTTCCGAAAAACAATGATCTACGTTAGCCATGGTTAGGGAATGTTGTTGAAACCGGCCCTAAGTGTTCCCTTTTCAACTAGAGTTGCCAGACATAATATATTTTTGGACAAAATACTCGATAACTACATATTAAAAATTATAGTATCAAAAATACTACAATTTTTTGTGAAAAATCTTTTAGCATTGACTGATTTGAGTTTTTGATTGATTTTCATAGTAGGAGATACCTACCACCAACGCTTCTGCAGGTACTGTGTTTTCTCAGATATCAGATCAGATATCACAGTTCGTAGTAGAGCTCAGCTGCTCTCAGGTACAACAATAGAGATCGGACTTTGTCTGGTCTGGATAGAACGTCAACCCACAGAGGGGGCTGATACTGGGCTCGGAGGTCCTCAAGGGGCTCACGCCCTGAAGGACCTTTGGTTTGATCTATTTTATAATCTGCAATGTGTTCTAGGAAGGTTTTTACATGGATTGTTGGTGGTTGTTCTGGGCGGTAGTAGCACTTTTACGTATTGGTTGTGGTTGTAAGAGTCTTCTGGCATTCAAGACTGTGGCCACTCAACTAGTGAACATCGGCTTCAAATTGATCTTTCTTGCGGACTCCATAGATTGGAAGAGCATCCATCTCCTGTCGTGCTGTCGTCGGCTCTATCGATCGCAGGCGCGACACGTTATCGGAGTTATCGCCCATCGTCTCCCTTCGATAACTATCCATTCTTGTCTGGACCCCGAGTAAATGAATCGCCATCAAACGCGCTTTTGTGTTACGACAAAAGACCCCCAAACCTCTCCGTTATTGTTCCGCCTCCTTTTTCATCAGTCTTTCTCACTCCTCCCCGGTGCCACTCGATCCAATCTAATCGCCGATCGGGATCGGCCCAAGATCAAAGTGTGCGCTAATAACAATTTTTTCAATCAGTTTAAATATCAAAGTTCTACAAACTGTAATCATTGTAACTCGATGAGGGGTTCGATATCATCTAGCAATGGTTTCAATGACACGCAGAATAAATATCATAGTCCTAGATAAAAATCTACACTAGCTTGATGTACAAGAAATCTGAACGGCTAGAATGGAAATCGATATGCAATCCCACGCAGTGAGATAATAATATGATGTTTAGCAGCATAATACAATACCTTTCCGATCATTATATTATAGGTGTAGTTGTTGTACTTACAAATAATATTGACAAGTTTATATGTGTCGGTCTCCCTGTGACTTAATAACAGCTCGATCAATTAACCTGAGGTTGAACACTGAAGAGAATAAATAAGTGCCTGCTTCCATAAACAGAGAAAAAAAAAATCACATAAATGCAGGAGGTATCGTTTTCTAAAATTGCAGTGGTAAAATTATGAAAATTCTTATTTTTACGTATTTCTGTTAGAATTTTGATTTTTTTGACAGCGAATTCGAGTTCAGCGACTCAAAAAACATAAGAATAGAATTTTCGTAATTTTACAATGCATTTTGAGAAATTGTCATTTTTTGACATGATTTTGTCGATTTTGAGATTCCAAACTGTCAAAAGTTGTTGCTGTCGACTTGTTTTGACTGCATATTCGAATTCAGTGACCCCAAAAACGTAAGTATACGAAGTTTCACAATTTTACAAAGAAGTTTGTAAAAGTTACATTCAAAAGTCTGATATTGGCAACAAAAAAAACGTATTTCAAAAACCAAAATCGAGCTACCGGCGTTGGTTTTTGTTATGCAAAAAAATCTGAAAAAATTCAGGGGTCATTTTTTTGACATTTTAAACCAAATTTCTGGTGGAGGTAATCAAAATTCCACCTTTGTCAAAATAGCGGGCACCCTAATATACATATTTAATAACCCAATTCAATAATCTGTTTTTAACTTGTAAACTGCCGTAAAATGCCTACATAAGGGCTTCTCTGATATAATAGTTAACGTCAGCAAACCAAGGACAAATACATGAAATCTGCGACAACTCTTTTTCCTCATTGTTTGCTATAAAAAGCGTTTACATGAATGTAGAAATATCTTATAATTGAAAAAAGGAATTTATTTTAAAGCTTTCGTAATTGATGAATGCAAGAATGTCATATCGGATTTATATTCCATAATTCTTTTCCAGTTTGATGAAACTTACTAAGGAATATGGAGTTTGTATGGAGTGTAAGACAAAAACCTGCGGTGGATTCTTTCGATCTAGTTATAGAAACACTTTTAGGTAGAATATGGAATACGCTTCGGTAGTTATGAACTCAAAAATACGGATTAGTCGGCTAGAGATAGATTAAATTTTGTCACAAAAGGACTGTCAGAAATCGAAAAGTACTACTACGAACAACATTTAAACAAGCCAACAACATTTAAACGAGTTTAACTTCAAAAAGATTGGAAATGAACGGAGATAGTTGGTCACCTGAGCGCTGAATGAGCTTAAACTCCCAAAATCCGGCCAGTTATATTTTCCAATATCCGATAGCCGTGATAACAGTGATATCAAGCAATAAGGCCGCGTACCTACAGCTGTTAGTTTCGTTGCAAGTCGATACATGCGGTAGTTATGGTCTAAAATGATTCACGCCAGTTGGCTCTAGGAATTGTATTTATACGCACCTATGATCTCCATATGCTTTTATGGAGGAATATTATGGAGGAATAGGTAATAAATACTTTTTTCAAGGGAAGGGGGGGGGGGGGGGGATTTGTATAAGGGGAGATAGTACATGGGCCTTTGTAGGCCCACAATGGTATTCTACTATTCCTCTCATATACTACTGTATACTAATATTCCTTAATTTACCTTGAAAAATAAGCCATGGTAAAATCAAACACGATCACATGGCACTACAAAGCTCAAAAAGTCAATAGGTGGGTAATAGTATTGGAAAAAAAGAGTAAAAAAATACCGAGACCTGATACAGAAACGAGAATCAAGAGATGACATGACATCAGCTGGTTTATTGCCATCACATGGCGTTAGCTGAGTTATGGTCCTGGTGCTTCAAATAGTCCAAATTTTTATTGGACAGTTTGCCTAAACTCCGTATGGGAAACTGTGTTGTTGAAAATTCGGTTTAAACGAATTTCGGGTGGGTGAAAGATGCCAAGGTTTATACCGTTTGGTTCTTCTCCGTTAAATAAGTTTTTGGTGACAGTGAGCTTAGGTTAGTTTGAAATGGTGGGCTAGTCCACAGTCCAGAAGCACCCCATTTGACAGTCGAGTTGAAAGAACTTGAAAACTGGGTTGAAGCGGCTAAGAATTGGTGGCACAGTTCAAGAATTCGTCTATTGCCTACTTTTCTGTGGATAGCTATGCACAACCCATCAGAGTTATCGGGAGCCTCATCATAGTCATCGACTTCTGACCTGCGCACCCTCGAATCGCTGCCCACTTACCGAACCTGCCAATCAGGCCTAGTTTGCCTCTCCCGCTCCTCTATTATAACCCCGACAACCTGCAGAAATAGGCCGACACCAACTAGATGCCGCAGTTACAGATTCGCTTCGCTAGGGCCATTTCGAAAGTTACGCACAGCCCAAAATAAGGAACACGGTGTTGCGCTACGATTTTGATCTTTTGAACTTTTTTTCTATGATTACCGACCTTCCGAATGGGTCGGGAACAAAACTTTCCCAAGTAGATAACGATTTCGGCGAAGAAATCGTGAGGGCGACCGACGAAGAAGAAAATGAACCAGCTATTATTAGCACGTTAGCGATCCGTCTCAAACTTTTATATAAAAATAGATGTAAAGGAAAAATCAGACTATCCGTCTGGGTTGGGGCGATATAGCCCTTCCTATAGGCGAGCTATTAAACTGATGAAAGAGCAGGAGATGTTTGTTTTCTTGAACGGATCAAAACTGGTTTTTGATGTATCTAAGAAGGTGAATCGCCCCTCTCGGGGGTTTTTTCAGAGAGCTATAACTCAATTTTGGCCGCGTTTATTGCGGATCGTAATCTTTCGGGAGAGGCTCCAAACTCGAGTGGTTCCTGGCTTGGGCACCAAGTGCACCCAACTTGGCACGCACTTATCAGTAAATTGATCAGTTGTAGGTCTTAATAGTTATAATCATACTTCGGCGAGTCTTAACAACACGCCACTGAAGTGTTGGACCGTTGTACCTATATCTAGAAGCTTCTTTAGAAGTAAAGTGGTTGCCAATCAAACTCATACTACCTTCATAAAAGCGAAATGGATAATGTAAAAACGTATATTTCCAAAGAGGAAACGAATTGGCATGACGGTAGGTATCATCAATATAATAAATAGAAGATGCAGCAGAAGAAGATGTTCTCCTTATATTACAGTAACAGGTGAAAAGATGCAGGTATACTATTGGCCAGGAGTGATGGGCGGCTGGAGGTGATAACCAATAAGGTGGCACACATTGTAAAAGGGGCTCAAATTGCATTGAGGTTGACTCAAATTGCTTGAAGCTTCCATTGCGGAAAATAATGTCAGGCTTAATAATACTATAGCTCTAAGAAGATTCTGGTGGCTACTTCGTGATTATGTCATCTCTGGTAACTCGTTTAGTAACATCAGCAAAATTTTTGGTCTTCACGGAAAGAGGTGTTTTCAAATATGTGATTCCCAAAGGCTTTTGTTTCTCGATCTTCAGTAACCTTCGTAAGAAGTGTTCAGTTAAGTCTTCGAGTCCACAGGTAGGCCACATATTTGGTGTCTACATGAGCTGATATCTGACAGATTTGGCGGTTTTGAGCGATATCTGTGAAACGTTTTTGATCGTTAGTGCACAACAAGGGATGAGAAATGGGCCAATATCGGCGACAGATCTGACGGTATTGCGACAGATGAAAATATTTATGCAGATATCTATGAAAAATCTGGTAGATAGGGTCTGCGGCATCCCCTAAACCTACCGATTCCTCTGAGAGATGTTCATGTAACAAAGATATGTCAGACTAAGCCTGGCGTCAACCCTTAACACAGGTGAATATCATAAAGAGCTCAGTCAGTTAGTGTTCGCAATCCACTTTTTTCTAGTTGCGTTCATGTGTTGCTTTTCATTGAAAATTTCAGAAGTTTTATGCATATTGTTTTTTACTAAAATAATAGGGAAGACGGAGTGGCACAACGAGGTAAAATAACTTTTAAATGATATGTACAAAGAAAGACCTCGCCTACAAAGATTAAACCATGACGATCACTTGAATAGAAACATTAAAAAACTCGTATGACGAAGTAAAAGAAGTGAGAAAGACATTCCCGGCGAAAGGACAGCTTTTTTATTTTTGGAGAGATCTTAACTGGAATGACAGTTAACCTCGTCTGAATAGTGTAAAAAATCCAAAAGAGATGTTTTTGAGTACCACAAAGCTACTACAATAGCTTAATTTTCTTTGAAAATCCACAAATTATAATGATTAGCTCCAGTCCCATGACGGCAAGTTAGGTACTTGTTGGACTGAGTTTCAGATCTGAAGATCTCAAAAATTTTCGGCATACGGTAACTCAAATCGGTCATGTGTACAATCTGCGGCAGACCTAAATCTGCCAGATTTTAGCCCACTAACGAGCGTGTGAGATCGGGCGACAGATCTCAGGCCCGAGGAGTCGGCCGATAACTTTTCAACGTTACGATCTGGCTGATGAGATCTGTCGCAGATATCTGCATTCTCCGAATGTCTTACTGGCCAGTGAGACTATCAGTCATGGTTCTTACACTTAGATCCTCCCTTGGGACATGAGCCATGATGTTCAATATCGAGAGATTGTACAAGCATCCTGGTATGCCTGTTTATAGCAGTTTCTTTGAACCGAAAAATTTTCGAATCCTGGGAAACCAATTTTTACTTTTTATCTTTCAGGCGCGTCTACTCATTCAATTGATAGAAGGATGTGGCCCACTGCAGTTACGTTAGCATTTTGAAATTAATTCCGTACGATAATGTTGCACATCTGTCATTTTTTGAAGCTTGAACTCTTGATGTAGGTACCGCCATTTATTGTTACTCATCGAAATGTCTACTTGGGAATTGACAACGTTTGGTGAAGGTTCAAACATGTGAGTTCGTCTACCTTGAGTCCCATCATGATGTCAACATCTTTTCTCGAGCCGTCTATATGCAGTAAAGGGTATCTCAAAGTTGAATAACCGAGGAAGTGAAATCCTGATAGGAGCTGTCTCACTATCCTTTATTGATGGTTAATTTGGTGATATAGGCTAATTTCTCATATTTAGCGAGTTTTCCTAAAAAATGAAACTATTTCAACGATTCCAAAATGATCAACTATTTTCTTCATGGAGATCCGTTTTGAGGCTTTCTGAAACGATACCTGGAGTTTAACGCTTGTTTATATATATATATATATATATTTGTGTGTGTGTGTGTGTGTGTGTGTGTGTGTGTGTGTGTGTGTGTGTGTGTGTGTGTGTGTGTGTGTGTGTGTGTGTGTGTGTGTGTGTGTGTGTGTGTGTCACTCCAGTCGATAACTCTCCATAGGATTGAGATAAAAATTCCGTTCTCGCGCCAAAAAATCAAGCTTTCCAAATAAAAGGATGAGTTTGTAAGCCAGCACTTTTTGATCACATTAAATTGGTCAAATTTTTACAAATGTACAAAATAAATAAATAAAAATGGCTACAAACGGCCAAAAATCATTAAGTTTGTATTTTTTGGCAGAAAATTGCTCACTTAAAGTTTATTAACTGTAAAATAGAGCATTCAAAAATAAAATGTATGTACGAAATTATGCTGAAAAATGTACTTTAAATTCATTAACGTTTGCTAAAAAATGGATAAAAACTGCAAAAAAGTTAAAAATGCAAAACTTCTGAATAGGAGATTATTATTTAGAATACTTCTTTCCATATAATGAATAGTAGTTCACAATTTCCTTTAACTCAAAAAGCTCTAATTTCAAACATTTTACAATACGATAATTTACGAAAATTCGCTCATACGATCATGCTGCAAGACTGGAACTTTTTCAACTATAAGGACTTGTTATTGTAGGATAAACTCCGCAATAACACGAGGGTATGTAAATGAGATGTTCTCGTAGGGCGGATGGTGGGGGGCTCGCCAGTAGTAGGGGGTTAGATGTGACTGGAGAGGGTTAAACACTCCTGTAGGTCGCCTCCGCTATTTATAACTTGAAACCGAGTAATTAAGAGCCTTGTCGCCCCGGTTGATTTGTGGGACCAGGCGCCCCCTTGTTCATTTACACTTCTACGGGATATTTTAACATTCTGATTGAATGCATTTGTATAATGAGAACTGGGATGTTTCTTTCTTTTCCTCGATTACCCATTCGTCGATCCTCAACTGAGTGTATCGATTATTCATCATGAAGGATAATGACTCCTTTTACAGTAAGCATATTTTATTTGGTTTGTTCCTTTTTTCGACGCCCGCTCCATTAATTTGCAAACTCCTTCGAGAATAAATCCGCATTAGGTATGTTATTTTGGTTTGCCAACTGTTCGCGCTTCTATCCAATAAACCGGACTTTTCAGTTCTCCGAAACACAATTTTTCCTCCAACCTGACTGATGAATATTCATTATTTTTCATCTTCAATTAACACGTTACTTTTCATATTGGCGTGTCAGTAGCAAGAATTTTTTTTCTGTCTCGAACCCGTTTTCCATATTCTCAAGAATCAATTAAGTAAGTTTGTCACCGCAAGAACATCAGCCGTGCGAGCATGCAGCTTTCCATAGTATGATCAACCGAGCACTATATATTCCAATGAGTGAACGAAATTTATCAAAAGAAAAAATCCATTATCAAAAGCATAGCAGCTAGTAATGGCTACGGAGGAGATCTCGTTGATACCATATGGGATAAGGTTCTTAGGGAAAAGAGTAAAGTTTCTAATCTGGTTAGGGAAGATGTAACTTTAGAATTACTAATATTACGGTCAAACTGGTAGGAAATTCAGGGAAACAATAGAAGAGCATCTAAAGGATTTCAGGGAAAGTAAAGGTAGGTCTACATTTGCAAAACATCTTAAGGAATCCAATCATACTTAAAATTTTGATTTGGCAGAAAAACAGTTAGTAGAATTTCTTCATTTTTATCCAAAGGGAGGTATGTTGAATGTACTTGAAAAATTCGAAATTATTAAGAGTGATAGATCTGGTAAACGTTTAAATGAGGATATCCCTCAACAGATTTCACCTCCGATAAGACCATTTCAATAATGCTTGGAATTATCCCTTCAAACTGTTGAAACCAGTAATTCTTCCTCTCCTTTCACTTCATCTGATCAGCTATAATCCCTATTCCCTTGCTTGCACTTAATTGATTGTACCTCCAGCCCCCTTTCCTTTCTCTCGACCAATGAGATTCAATCTCCCTTCACCTGTGACTATATAAGCTGTGTCCTTTCTAATGTGTGTTCAGTTATTATTTGTTACTTTATTATTCTTTACTCATCCTACTTTTCTAGATTATGTTTAAAATTTGATGAAGCAGGCGTTGCACCCATTTGATGACGTTTCGTTGTCAGACTTCCATCTGACTTATGGAAAAATCTTAGTCTTGGTATTTATATAAATCCCACGCGTACTGTCATCTCAGATTTATAATTCGGCCGATCCTGCCAGAATCAGTCGATTAGGCGCGATGAGCCCGGTAAAGGTAGGTCAAGGGACCGCATTAATTGCCCCGCTCTGCTTACCTCCAGTTTTAAAACACGCTCGCAGTAAAAATAGAGTCGTAGATATAAACCAGATTATAAAAACTGTGCTGCTCGCTACGCAGCTGGACGTAATGTTTGGACTTTTCTTTTTTTTTTTCTCTTCAGTTCTTTCGAAATAATTGGCAAAGCCCCATTTTTCGTGGTCGTCATTGCGGGTCGCAGTCGTTAGTGTGATAAAAGGCTCTCAACTAATGACGCCTCGCAGAATGAAAAATGCGAGCCAAAATCCATTTAGTGGAGCTGCGGTGTTTGGCACGCGCGCCCAGGCTCGTGAGCGCCATCTCTTGACAGACGTTTAGCGGTGCGCCATTCAGATTTTTGATGACGGTGACTCACGCTGACAGGTGTGGATCTTACGCTCTGATTTCGGTTGAATCATCCTCCGAAACATATAAATTACCTATTTTGGCTTCTCACTGGGAATTACCAACCATGTTGATGTTGAAATTGTACGGCAGACATTTCGATGCAAATACTAACTTACCGATTTGTCTATTGTTGCTGTTCTACAAACGTAGCTTCTGTGGTGACCCTACTAGTGGAAACTGGAATGATTTGCCTATAGAACCGCTTATTGACAGTGGATGCACTCTGCGAGCAATCAAGTCATGTAAAGATGGTAAGGCCGCAGGAGTTCGTTTTGCTACGAATTCTACGAAAACCTGCCACCATCTGGCATAAACAGTTTGTCCTTTCAATGTTTAACCAGATCTTGTCGACGGAACCCATCCCTAGGGATCGGTGCAAGGGGAAAACTTTTCTCATTTTCAAGAAGGGCTACCCCCATAATGTAGCCAACTATAGAGGAATTTCGTTTCTCAATAACCTTTTAAACAATTTTATGCAGGTATTGCATAAACGTTTAGTTGAATTTGCCAACATAAATTCTCTCATCCCACAAAACGCAAAACTTAGGGATTTAGGTAGGAAATAGGTGTTCGGATGATGTTTTAATTTTATCAAGCTTTATACATATAAATACACGTTTGCAACGAAGGAAAGTCTTCAAAAGCAGATTTTTTTTCTAACTTTTGATGGGATTTCGCTCTAATTACTTTGGTGGAAGTTACTAAAGATGGTGTTAGTGATAGATTGGTGTCGATTATCCGAACTCGTTACGATCAAGCCACCTTCCCTGTCCGGCTTGATTCTGAGTTAACAAAGCCTATCGGAATTACAGAGGGGATTTACCAATGGGACATAATTTCTTCTCTACTTTTTGCCTTATTTATGGTGGACTTCGACTCTCTCCTGAAGGATAAAGGGGGTCTGTGAGCTGATAGCCATCCGGAGTGTTTTGTGCTGATGAATTCTAGCTGATACCCAATTAAGCCTGCAAAAATTGCTTAACGCTCTTAACGATTAATGTTTGGAGAACCAATTAAACAGGAAAGTGACCGGTGACGGTGACATTCTGATAAAGCCTCGTACATACATAAAAACTTGATTCTAACGAAATTTGAAAACGGTAGGTGAGAAAGGCCAACCGCTTGCTCACCAGATCTACCTGTAAGGCCACAAAGGAGAATTAATGATATTATTCAGAGACTTAAAGTATATTTACAGTAAAGGGTCACTAATCTCAAATCTAGAAATGGGACAACCAAATCATTGACGGATATTTTCCTATACGTATCAGATTCTGTATTATGAGTCGTTGTATATTTGTGTGATGTTAACGATTGTACGAAGATTTCCATTAGTGTACGCCTCGATCATACTTAGGTGCCTTCCTATTTTGCTTTCCTCCGCAATAGCGAAGAAAAATAATTGTATTTGAATTGCGTTTCTCAGGTTGCTCACGTGTGGGATAACATGACCCGGCTGGAAGAGACGCCAGTGAGCCCTGGCGGCTGCTACTACTCGGGCAAAGTCCTCGGAGATCCAGCCTCCAACGTCTTCGTCAACTTGTGCCACGGAATGGTGAGCGGACTTCATTTTTTCGTGTTTTGTAAATTTATCCCTGGCTCATAGCTTCCTCGATTGTCTATCATGAATGTATAAATCATTGAAAAGTTGTAAATGATCTTGATAAAACAATACAACATAATTACGATAGTGTAATTTATAAAAAATTGCTCATAAAACCATGCTGTATGACTAATTTCATTCATATATCCACCAGTTCTCATTCATGGTTTTGTTGGCATTCATTTTTGACGCCCTTATGGTGAGCGATCTGCTTGACGTGCTGTGTGACAGCGTTCCAGGTCATTGAAACATTTGAAACTAAATTTATCATAATCAAACAAGAGAGGTAGCAGGGAGCAGGGTTGCCAGGTGTCCGGTTTTGGCCCGGACAGTCCGGATTTTTACCAAGCTGTCCGGGCGAAAACTGGAAGTCGCCTTGAAGACCAAATGTCCGGTTTTCACAGGAAGAGCGGCAAATGTCCGGTTTTTTTAGTACCGTAAGTTGCTATCCCACGAAGTCAGCCTAGTCCAATACCATGAATTTCTTGATATTATTCGTTAACTAGGTAGGTACATAATTGGTAGTTTTAAAATTTCTCGGAATATTTCAATAGTTATTATTGTCGCTAGGTACTTAGGGTGGTTAAAAAAAAAAAAAAACGGAATCATGTTCAGAACATGCCAAAGCATATTATCCGACCATAATAGCATGTTTCTAGTACAATTCTTAACCAGGCGACAGCATTTTCGGTGAAATTTTCGATTTTTACTTATTTTCTACCAGCGTCCTCTGCCAGTTTACCGGATAACTAGTGGACGGAGCGTAAAATAAATGAGTTCATCGTGTTCAGCTCATGCGATAACCCATAAATTGACCCAAAAAAATTGAAATCCGTCCTTCAAATCATCACCACGCCCGGCCTCGGCACCAATTTAGAGGTTGGTTTACAATAGCGGTCGATAACTGGCCAAAATCGACCCAGGTAAAGTGGTCAGGATTAGTATTTTTTGCTAAAAATTTAGGTGGGTCATCCTGACACACCGAGGAAGCAAAAAAACAATTGGGACAAGAAATCCCAGAACTTTTTTTTTTTTTTTTTTTTTTTTTACCACCCTACTGTAGGCTAATAAATACAATTCTTCATGACTGAAGTCTTAATGAATCAATAAAACAAAACAAAAAACCACAAATAGTTTTTTTAGCCAACATTTGTGGTTTTTAAATAGTGGAACTATGGAGTGACTATATGGATACGTATAGGTAATATTATTGTACTACTGTACGCACTACTTGAAATAAGGATGAATAAGTAGGTCGATACTTGCTAGTAGAAATTATCAGTAAATATCAGTAATAATTGTTGTGCTGCTTAATTGGAATTTATTACTGTATAATCTCTTAATGAATTTTATTAATCTGTCTTTCCGAATTTTCCGGTATTTTTTCTCTTACCACCTAGCAATTATAGGAGGTTTATCATAATTTCCTTTCGAGATAGGTACAGGTTAAATTCTAAACCAACATTGGTTAACCTTTGATCCAATCGCTCCGAAGAAACAAAGAGAGATCGATTTTTGAAATTTCGTGCTTATTCTGAAACGTTAAGCAGGCGTTTATTTAACTGAAATCCCCTTCTTTCGATCTCTTTCTGCTTTTCCAACCAATCTGATTCTCTTCAGAATCTAGTTTTGTATCATTGAGTTCTGGGAGACGCTCGACACCCGAGTGTCATCATGCCATGCCGATGAGGTAGGAGCTCATCTGTGGGTGAAGGTCACCTTGGAAGACCCTCCGACGGTCACGCCACTTCCACGGACGTGAATCTTGAATGTGCTGCACTCAGCAGCTTCTCTCGCGGCGAGTTCCAGACGCGTCGGTCTTTCTTATCGTTTCTTTCCCCGTAAAAACGCCTCGCATACCGGTGATAAATAAGCCCTACCCGGACAGGGATATTGCATCACCGCTTTCAGTTTCAGAGCCGGTGTTAAAATGGTATACAAATTATATTACTTCGCGCCTGGATGTTCCCGACAGGTCACGCTCAAAAGAATGAAAGGTATTTTTACCGTGGAAAGAGTATTTTCACCCAAATCATCAGCACAGTCGGTCTTTGGAACTTGACAAGATTTTTATTTCAAAAATACACATCTTACGGATGTTCTGAGTAGCATAATAACATAAACTTTGCCCGCGAAACGTGTACAATAATGAACTTGCTTGTTTGATCCTTAGTAAATAGTTGTAATTGACAATTCTACGTTATGGAGTTATGTGATGACATGACTTGCAATAAACATTTCAAGTCAAATAAACTTCCCTTGCTTTTCTGTATAAGATTGAGCTCAGTAATAAGAAACATTGACAGGCAAGTAGAAAACCAGATGATTGGTTCTTTCCAGAATGCACCTCGGAACCATTAAATACCAGAAAATCAGTTTAATGTAGAAAACTTCAGTAAGCACTGTGTCTGCTAATAAATGCCATAAGGTAAAAACACGAAAAAAAATTTTTTAATTGAATAACAAAAAATGCGTTTAAAAAAATTTGAAGGAACGTTAGATCAAAAATGAGCTCTAAAGTCGATCTCTCGATTTTCGCCCATACTTGTTCTCTCCAAATCTGCTTGCTTGGTTCTGAAGTCTTCTTCAGTCATAGCAGGTAATATGCGGAGCAAAGCATACATTTTTCATAGAGCAACATGATAATAAGTTTTTGGAAAAAAGGTGTTGGAGTTTGCTGATTGTGACGTCAGTCCAATTTCATCTCGATTACTTATTCTGCTAGTTGCATTGTAACGCTTGGTCTATCGAACACTGTTTCGAGTTTCTGGCAGTGACCCCTGATTGTGAGGGGCACATATGTAATATAGAAAAGGAATGCTTTGTACTCCCAGGAGTTATAATTTTCAAGATACTGTAGTTTCACTCATCCTTCAGACGTGAGTATGTTGCACTTAGTCATCCTGATTTAAATTATGTGAACGTACCAAAATACAGCTAAATAGTCCTAGGCTGTTTTAAATGTACTTTGCGAAGAGTAAACACATTCCTGTGCATTTTTGTAAAATTCCACGAGACTGTATCGAATATACTGTAATCTTCACTAAGCTCAAGTAACTTTCCCAAACAATTCTTCTTACGGCGTAAAACATTGTTACGACAAACAACACTTCAAATGGAATTGACTGGTATTGAGGCGAGATGAGTTACGCCGACCCTCTAAATGGTTTAGCAAAAGCTCATTCACGCGGTTGCGGTCGTGAGACGCCGAAAGGGGATTAGATTACGCGGGTGCATAGAGGAGAGATGAATGGGAAAAATACGGCTCACGAAGAAGGTTTATTGAATGGTGGGAGTTAATGAATGAACGGTCGCTATGTGTGGTCTGACTTTGTATATCGCTCAGCCATCGACACAGGTAAGTTGTTTTGGAGATGGAGATATTCCTGAAGATTACACCTCCCCCACAGGGCACCCAGAGCCATCTCCTGATCGCTTTGATTGATACGACAGTTCCCCCTTGTTTATGTTGACTTTCCGTTCTGGGATTATAATTGGAAATTATGTTTTATTTCCTGTTCTTCGCTTCATTTGTTTTCTGGTTAGGACAAAACTATGCAGTTTTAATTAATGTTTGGACAAGATCTTTAAAAGTTCAGGCGGCGTTGTGCTTTTATCAAGTTATGTACGTATCATTTGAAATAACATAGGCTTAGCGTACATTTTATCAGAGTTTACAATGTTCAGGTTACAAACACGAAATATCTTCTGATTTTTTCTTCTATTGCATCAGTAAACGATTAACGCCCTACTCAAGGCTCGACATCAACAGTTCAATTCTTTCTTATTTATACTATTAAGATTACATCAGCTATCAACATATCTACACGCCTATCTTTCCGACGAAGATTTTTGTCAAAAAGATCAGATACGAACTTGTTCCCATTAGAGGGGCTTATTTGACAGCACACCTCTGACAGTATACATGATATCTTTGTCTGTCCTTTTAGGACAATATAGCTGCATAACCCGTTTTGGTTTATTATTTCCAATAATAAGCCTATGTGATCGTGTAGCAAAAAATTTTTATAACCCCCCCTCAAACTTTGTCACTTTACGTTTCAAGGTGCGTAGAATCCAAATTTGAAATGTCCGTCCGCCGTCCGCCGTCCGCCGTTCGCCGTCCGGGCCATAAAAGGCCTAAGAATTGACTTAAAAAACCTGTTCTTTCGCACACAGACTCCATTTGGGGTCTAGTTGGTCCTAACGTTTAACCATCCCGATCGCTTTACTCGCATAGATGCTATGGGCCAAAAACGGGCGAAAAAGTGTATTTTTCGACGCGCGCACGCCTGGCACGCTTGGCAGGGGGTCACGGTGGGTGGAGAGGGGGGGGGGAGGTGAGCCGGGGGGGGGGGGGGGGGGGGGGAGTGAGAGGAGGCGCCGGCGCCGCGGCACCTTGTGGTGGGTACGGCGCCGGCGTTCCTTCCAGGCATGAATATGTTTTTTCAAGGTCATATTTGTGTGTTAATACCAAAGCTTTTCCTACGCATATTTAATAACATATCCTCTCGACTTTTCGTACGTACTTAGATAATGATATTATTAAGGCAATAACTATTTGAATAGATAGGAGCTCAAATCGAGAAATATAAACACGCGTATATAATTATAGAAGTATAGGTTGTGGCAACTCGAAGTAGGACACGCCGAGGAGTCTGGACGGGCCTTATGACGTACGCTAGCCAACTAAAACTACGATCATACTCAATTGAAAAAATAATAAACCTTTGTGAAATAATTTGCAGCGTTTTTCTTTCTATAATTCGTTTATTCTTTACTTTGTCGTGGATATCATTATCACCAATACTGTGTTCTATGTTCAGAATGAATCTTTCGTTTTTGATTCATAGCGAACTTCCCATGGTAGGAATTCCACCAATAGCAATCATTGTTCTTGGCTCTGAAGAGCCGCGATTTGAATAATTAGAGTCCATGCCGGTTGTCCGCCAAGGAATGCACTTGGCCGTTACGCATAGGTGGGGCAATTTCGAGCACTCGATTTCTCCTGCAGAATGCAGTCGGAATAGCATTGGAATGCACAAAGAATAAGTATTTTCAAGCACACCCTGTGAGAATCTACATCAGCAGTTTCAGTGACTATTGTTCCCTTCTCCGACTTCTAATTTATGTACCATTGACGCTCCAAGAATTGGAAAGTTATTTATACCAACTGTTTTCACAAAACAAAATTATCTTTTTATTCGGCATAAAAATGCAAAAAGAAAGTCATCGCTGCCCGCTTAGCTTGGAGGAATCCCTCTGGGCTTCTATCCCCAACATTTAATCTATCAGCCATATTTATAAAAACATGGTACATGCTTTAGCATTTTCAGTTTCTCCGACGACAGTTTTCGTCAGTTATGGATTCGGCCCCGATGTTGGCTTTCCAGTCGGATAAGACAGAAACCATACATAAACACATTACGATAGTTTATCCTCATGCTATTTACGCTGGATAGAACTTGCTTCTTACTAAATTCACACGGTTTTCGTCCTTTAAGAAAAAGTTTTTCATCATTCATAAGGGAGTTTCGATACAGATGAAAACTTCTGCCGAGATTGGTGTGGCGCATATCTCTCCGGTATTCACAATATTGTATATGGTACTGTTGTACCACTGGCATCAGACTCCTTTGATTTATCCGCAAGTCAATTTAGAGACTCATTGGCCATACGATACGGCCATGATTTGGATGGGTTGCCAGAAGTGTGCGATGGCTGTGGAAGCCCAATGGACGTGAATCACGCGATGAACTGTAAAAAGGGCGGTCTAGTCAAACACGGGCATGAGACGAGATGTTTGTGCAAAGCTGGCTGCCTTGGCTTGGGAAGGGTGTCTGTTGAGCCAGTTCTTCGAGAATCTTTTGAGGGTCAAAGTGCACTGATAGCAGACATGAAGGTTCAGGGAGTGTGGGATTCAGAGGGGGTGGCGTTTTGTGATACACGCATAATAAATGCTGACGCCCCTTCGTATCGTTCTCAAAACTGGACAGTCATTTCGAATCGAGCTGCTACCGAGAAACACCAAGCTGCAGAGGACCTCCGGGGTTCGTTCACTCCCCTAGTTGTTTCGTGCGATGGAGTCATGCATAGGGAATATGATGTCTTCACACGTCGCCTGGCGGGAGTATTGGCAGATAAATGGTCCCTTTTCACACATACTGGGATGGGTGAAAGTGAAAACTCAGCTAGCTGTAATAAGGGCAGTCTCCATGAGACTACGCGGGACTAGGAAGAAGATTAGGTCCCTGGGATTGGAAGACGGAGCTGCACTACCACGGTGTGACAGCCAACTCCCCGAAAGTCACGAATAAAGAAAAAAGAAGAAAAAAATAGAAGAGAAAGAAACCAGTGGGTAACAATTGAAAAAGCTGATACATTTATTTCAATAAAGACACATAAAAAATTTTTTTCAAAAAAAAAAAAAAAAAAATGTATATGTATGTGGTTGTATACTTTATTAAAATGTCCTATTATGATGCATCTAGAATATATTCTAGAATTCTTTTGTGAATGTATTTCATAGTTCACTTCGAAATGGCTGTTCATAAACCCATTTATAAAATTTTATGCTGAAATGATTTGGAGAATACTTGGGAGTAGAAGCAGATGTTTAGAGGATTTTACGTTTGCGCATGCGCACAAGATATATTTAATCCGGGTAGGTATGAGAGAACATTTCGATTCCAACCCGAAAAATCTCTTTAAATTTCATCAAAATCGGAAGAAAACTGTGGAAGTTAGCCTTGTCAGAAGACACTTACGTTTGGCGCTAGATTTGAGATGACAATGAAATTCACAGAAGTCAATCCGAATTCATACGATTCTTGAACAATAAAATCGAAATCGGACTGCGTCTGAGCATAGAAGTTCATAAATTTACTTCAATGTAAATGTTAGTCACAAAAGTTTTGGGCTTGGGCTAGATAATTTATGGCTGAACTCATGTTTTTATCCTTACGTAAAGTATACTCGATAAGGTACTCCCTGTGCATTAGCCATGTTTGTACGAATAGTGTTGAAAACTCCGTTTTGAAAAACTTTTTCATTCATGGTGTAACGGAGGTTGGTTTATCTCCAATGTCTTGTCATCCTGGAAATCTTGAAGGAGTACGGTTGTTGTCAGACAAACAGCAGGTTTATTGCGCAATATTGATGCCGCTTCCTGATTGATTTGGTAGCCACTCCTTCGATTTACGGTCTTTCCCTCCCGAACTCAACGTCTCAACGCGTGTTTATTCGACGAATGTTCAAGCGACTTTAACTTCAGCCGTAACTCACAACCATCTCATTCTTCGAGTCATACGTCTATGAAATTCAATTTTCTCGAACTATTAAGGTCAAGATCGTACGGGGCTTTGCTATCTCAGCTTTCACCTACTTAAATCTTTCGACGCTCCTTCAGTGATTCAAGTCCCGAGTTGATATCAACATCCCGCTAATGAGACCATTACTAAACCTTATCACCAACTGTCCTCAGACCTATTTATCTCACAAGTTATTTATTCAAATATGAGATGTAACCTAGAGTGTTAGGTACCCACCTACTTTTTTCCTTTCCCTTCAGATGAGAGTTGTAGGCAGCGCGTGACAACAAGCTTTGGCACTTTACTTTCTCATAAATTGAGTTCAGATGTGTAGGTAATGAAAGGGTATCCCCAAGAACTTGTTGAATTGAACTGCAGCTTAGTCAAGCGCCCACTTTCAACAAAATGTAAGCTTTCGTGTCTCCAGAGCCCAGATCTCCAGTCACGTGCCTCAATCTGTATTGTATTATTGGACGCAAAAGAAAATTTAATTTATTGCACATAGAATATTTTGTTAGGATAGGTATTTAATTTTAGGTATATTGGTGGAATATAATTTCATTAATCCTTGAATATTCCACTAAAATGCTGAGTTTTCCAAACAAATACTACACGTTAGACTATCCAAGCTATATTGAAGTCAAAGAGGCCCATTTCGCTGATGATGTAGCGGCAAAATTGAAAGATCATGACAAGATAACATTCTCTAAGGGGAAAACCTTTGCAGATTCAGTGGGAAGATGGTGTGACCAGTGTCGGGTCCCAACAAAGTCGCCTTTAGAATGTTTCAAATAAGAAAGAATAATCAAACGCCAAACCACATCTTCAGGGTATTCTTGTACTGAGGGACGTGTAGCTTTCTAAAATCGCAATCGGACCCTTGTCTTTGAATTTCATGTCACAAGGATCTTGTAAAATTAGCATGGTTCCCATGCGTAACATACAAAGCTACAATGAGCCTCCCAGGGGCTGCTGGGTTACTATTTTAGGATTCGTGACGCCTTCATCAGCAGTGGACTCTGGCATTAATTCTTTCCTTTAATCAATCAGCACCTAATCCTATCGTAATCAGTACCTTAAGTTAATATGGAAGTACGGCTGATTAATCCGCTTATGCAGAAAGTCATCGATTTAATCCGCATTGATATAGTGCTGTATTTCCATCAAAATTCAGAGTAAAACCTATGATGGAAAAATGTGGAAAAAATACAGAAAAGACGGAAGAGAAAAATACCAAAACAGAGAAGAAATTTAAATTTTGTCCCAGATTAGGTAGAAAATTCTTTTTCCACATGAGCGAAATCATGTAAATTTCCTATTACTGTGTTTCTTAGCAGCCTTTCGATTGAGGAAAGTTGTTTGTCCATTCAAACATATTATTTTATTCGTCCAAACTCGCGAGGTCACACCGCCATCTTCAGCGTCGCTTCTAAATCAATTCCCTTCAACTTATGTAATTATTGCGGAAAACTTATACAATAGTTAAAGATGACAAGAATTCCTACAAAATTGATTATGGATTGCATCATATTACGATGCAATAGCTTCATTGTACAGCTTACGGATGGTAAATTTCGTTGACATTGAAAGTCGTCGTGGTGTACGTGGTGTATGTACTTACAGTAGGGAACATTTATTTTAATTTATTCATGAGGCAGTTAGCTTTTGTACTAATTTGTAAATTGGCGTATGCCGTACTTAATATGTAAATAGTTGTTAGTAGATAGAATTTAGGATATACTTATTAAATTACATATTAATAGGGAAGTGCGAACAATTTTGAAAAGTATATTTTTTAAAGTAATTATCTGGAAAGTTCAAATTCAGTGTTTGGCGGGTTTCAACTTGGCTTATGCGCTGAGTTTACTTTTAATCCAAAACCTCTGCACGCGTAATCCCATGGTCGACGGAAATCTGAGGTCATGAGAGATTACTTTCGCATACCGTGAGCGATAAATTCGTGGGAGATCATTTCCATACCGTTCAAATGTCATCAAATTGAATGGACACAGTCATGTTATAGTTTTAAAAAACATGGGGCTTTTCTCCCTGTGATTTGACAGGATTGAACTATCTAGAGGTCAACCCCAATAATCGCAAGGAATTTCGTTAAAAATATAATGACAACTGTCAGTTATAAAGTTAGAAGAACTCCATGTTTGCACATCAGAAGCTACCGTTGTTTCGAGAGCGATTAAATTCATTAGAGTTTATTGAAGAATCATTCCCTATAATCTTTGATATTTTATTGATTATTGTTTTATTTATTGTTTTGCCCATTACAATGCTTATCAGACGGACAGACTGAATAAAACAAATTGAAGATATGTAGGCATGCTAAGGCACTGCAGATAGACTCGGAGGCAAAATTTGTTAGCTCAAGAGCAGATCAAAAATCATCACAGCATCACAGATCACATCGCCACACTATTCCAAAGCAGTCCATCTGTCGTACTCTATTATATGTTGTATATTTATCGTACATATATGATATATATATATATCGGTGTCGTATAGCATAAATAAATTTTGTCTGTAAACTAACCATAAATACCTTTTTTGACCTGCATTGTTTGGTATTATCTGCAGGTATCTCTGGCTATGCCTAGAATGTAGGTTCACTTTGGTATTAATTTTCATGATTCCGTTCCTAGTTTTATGGGGAAAAAAATCTTTGGGAGGCCGTCTCCTTCAGACTGATAAGTGAGCGTGTGATTTCATCAGAAACGGTGGATAAATCTATCTACCGCCACTTTCCTGCCGTCAGATTTACAACTCCTGACGGAAACGAATCCCCTACGCTCTTTTTCTTCCGACTGGCTTCCTCGTGACACAATACATCACCCTGCCAACTAAACCAGGCGAGGGATCTGATCCGCGTTCAGATTGATGATTCCGACAACCGACCTGGCATGGCCTGGTACAACGCAGACTCAATGTGACGGATACTTTATTTCATTACATTACTGTAGCAGTTATTCAGATGATAAGTTCTCTACCTTAAATACCAGTAAACATCTGATCTGTGATATATTTATATACATCTAGTCGTAGTTTTATTTCACTTTGCTGATTGTATGTAGTAGCATTTATAATATAGTTGTTAGCCTATTTTACATCTAGTCTTAGCTGTATTACTTTATTAGCTGTACTACTTTATTTATTTATTTTTATTTTATTTTATTTTATTTTATTTTTATTTTTATTTTTTTATTTTTTTTTTTTTTTTTTTTTAATCCACTTTGGGGACTAAACAGTGGTCAGCAATGTACCCCTTATTTTTCCCTCTCCGAATTACCAGTGAAGTCCATGATGGCGCTCCTTTTTAGTCCTGGATGCCAACATGGCTCCCCTTAGAATCGTGCCACTTCCAGTGTCCCTTTAGACACCTTGTTCAATGCCGCTAATGCCCCTTCTGGTTGAGGTGCGGCTTGAACCTTAGAAAAATAAAGAGAAAAAAAAAAAAAAAGCCACAGTTCCTTTGAGCCTGACGGCTAAAATTAAAAAACGAATATGCTTTAGCCGTACACGACTCACTCCTCGGATTCTCTGAACCCGACCCCCCATCGGCCTCTGAACTCTGTTTATCATTCTGCCATCAATCCTAAAACATGGAATCATGTTTTAGCTCCTCGCTCTCACTTCATTATAGAAATGATCACGACCATTGAGCTCTTGTGAGATGATGATCTCCTAATAGAAACTCGCGAGTAAACATTCACTTTATTATAGAAATGATCACGACGATTGAGCTCTTGTGAGATGATGATCTCCTAATAGAAATTCGCGAGTAAACATTCACTTTATTATAGAAAGAGGCTAAAGAGGCTACATACGAAATTGTAGCTTCCTATAGTGTAAAGTATAGAAATTACCTATTAAAATAATTTAACCACCGCTTCACAAATCTAACCGTTCTCGCAATATTCGGATCACCTGTTATGAATCACATAATCGAAACACCAGCTCAATGAAATCATCAGAAATTAACAAGCGGTTGCAATCATGTTCACAATATCAATAATTGAGAATGATCACCTGTGTGTAAACAATTATTCATATAACCATGCTCATAACTCAGCTTGTTGGCCACGCACTTCGCAGTAGTTAATATAGTATGGTTGGATAAATCGAGAACTTTCGAACGAATGGTCAACGAATTTTGTGGGATGAAAAACGACGAAGTATCATATCCCTAGCAACGACTCGGTTGTAAGCGGAAATCATCACAATTATTGGCGCTACTTTCGTTGCACTCTCGTGGGACATTTTTCGGTAGTTAGGTCACGGCTAAAGCATATTCATGCTAAAAACAGTAAACCATTTACTGGTATTTTATAACGAGAATAGCCACTCAGAAGTTTGCTCAAGTGGGATGTCACTCCTAGAATGCCAAAAAGCTATTCACATGCAGTCATATAACATACATAAATATAAAAACATACACATGATGAAACATTGCTCCAGCATTTGTCTTTTAGCTATTGAAGAACTCATCGATATTTTTACAATAGCATCATAAATTACTAAAGCATTACAACCAACGGCAAATCAAACCCATATCCGTATCTATAGCGTTCAGCGCCAACGCGAGTATATTATATTTTTATCATAGGGATAGTAAAAAGAAATCGATTCTTTAAAGATTATTTTAAACAAAATTATCGATACTTTTGGATTATTTTTATTTTTTTAAGTATCGGAGAATCGATTCAAAATTTCGAGAATCGGAGGCCGATTCTTTTCGATATCTGGATGAACAGACATGATGAAACAATACCTCCACAAACGTTGGTAATTAAAATTGAAGAAGAATTAGGTAAATATGTTTACCTCAATAAATAAAAGGTTTACCAGGAATAAAAGTACTAAAGAAGCGTTTGTTTTATGGTATTTTTAATAGTTAATGTTTTAAAAATAAAGTTAGGTACTATTGTTTCATAAGCTTTGATTCTTGATATATATTTCGTTACATTTTCCCATCTATGAACAAATTATATTGCTGGATTAAGTTGGTAAAAAGAGTTCAAGGTGATAGAAAGTTCATGAAATACTCGTATTGCAAATTTACTAGTGGGTAATGTTTAATGTACCTTCTACGTTTGGAATTTAAGTACCTATACCTAATACGTTGGTACAACTTCTTTTTTCTAATACCCCTGTCTCATGAACAACATAGTTACGTACCTACCTATTTCAAGTTCGAAAGATTTATCTCTGAAAATTGTAAAAAATGTATGTAAATTTTTCCATAGAAATTTAGTAGGTTAAAAGTTAAAATCATTTTAGTTCTAAAATCCATCAAAAATTATCGATTCTTGAAAAATCGATATTTTCTTAAAGAATCAATACGATTCTTTTTGATTCATTTCAAAAGAATCGATACGACTTAAATCGATTCATTCAGAAGAATCTGATATCCTCATATTATATTTTGATCATCACAAGGATTGTGCGGCGGCATTGAGTAGAGATGAAAGGCTGATTGGGATGTCTTCTCGATGGATAATGGGAGGCCTCTTAGTCACTTTACAACGAGGAAGTGCAGTTATAAACACAAGGCCGCATTCACCACATAATTAAGGAATAATGTTCGCCAGTATTCGCAACAACCACCAGGTGGTCTCAATCGCCTAATCAGCTCCCGTCAATCACTTGGCAATCTACCTTCCTGCCCTTCCTCATCTCATCATCCTAGATGCTCCCGTATTGTTAACCCCACCTCGCTTTCCTCAACTTTTTGCTTCGCATTTTCCCTTTTAATGACTCCTTCTTGATTGATTTCATTGTTTTATTTTTATTTTTGAAGATAATAAAACTATTAACGATCGACTATTCACTATGATTCACTCGGCTCAAGGACGGCGTAGACAATAAATCATCTCTTGTTGGCTTACACAAAGCGTTGTATCGCCGACAAGGAACTTAATGTAAGCTGACATTTCAACTTGAGTTGCTCAACAGTCATCTTCCTTATCGAATAGTCTCAAAAGATGAAAATATGTTGCAAATTATTACACATGGGTTCGTTATTTACATCCATTCTGCTTCAACGACCATCAAATATTTATGTTGCTTTCTGACTATTTTGAAATTAAACAAGAGCTTGGCTAGTGTTTTATGCAGTTCCGATCCAATGATAGTAGATGATTGGACGATATAATAATGCCGATGAAATTTTCTACTCATTTAGGTTCTAGCTAACAACATACACAAGTTAATGAGTAGACTTTAAACACGTAATAGGTACATGCACCTATGATAACAAAAAGAGTGGCACTTGTATTTTTTGAATTGAAACCCGGGAAAGGAACATGGAAATTTGATTGAATAAGTTTCTTGTAGTTTATTTACCGATAAATTATTTCTTATCCAACCATATTATGTTAACTACTGCGAAGTGCGTGGCCATCAACCTGAGTTATGAGCATGGTTATTTGAATCAATTGTTTACACACAGATGATCATTCTCAATAATTGATATTGTCAACATGATTGCAACCGCTTGTAAATTTTCTTATGATTTTCACGTACAACCGAGCCATTGGTAGGGAAATGGAACTTCCACAATTTTAATCGCACAGAAATCGTTCACCATTCGTTGGAAAGCTCCTGATTTATCCAACCATATTATGTTAACTACTGCGAAGTGCGTGGCCATCAACCTGAGTTATGAGCATGGTTATTTGAATCAATTGTTTACACACAGATGATCATTCTCAATAATTGATATTGTCAACATGATTGCAACCGCTTGTAAATTTTCTTATGATTTTCACGTACAACCGAGCCGTTGGTAGGGAAATGGAACTTCCGCAATTTTAATCGCACAGAAATCGTTCACCATTCGTTGGAAAGCTCCTGATTTAAAAAACTGTATTAATAATTTGTGGCAAATTTGATGGAACAAAGAAATTTTTTCTACCAATGCGTTCATTTCAAAGTACTTCGATGCATTAATCATTCTGCAAGGATCACTTCATTACCAAACACGAAATATGTATGTAGAAGTCTAACACCATCTCCTGAGAGATATATGGGTAGTATGAGGAATGTAGCGTTAGAAGATAAATTTGTATGTATATGTTGGTGATAGAATTAATCAGAATATTAAGGTGCCGCCTTTGTGGATGCAGAACCTCTAGCATTTGGGTGGCAGACGGTTTATTGAAGGTTGAAATAAGTACCTACTTATGATAGTTGATTGTATCCAAACTTTCCGGGAAATCAGAACCCAGATCTTTAGTGTGGGACAAAACCAAATGCAAACCTTATGATGCTGATGCTGAAGGATACAGACAAAAATCGCAAGAAGGAAACAACATTTCATGACCCTGAAGCTATTCTCCGTGAGGATTCATCTCTTCACAAACACGTTTACTGTGTGATTTTCATGACATAGTGCATCTGCAGAGTGTATGAGTAGTTCCATACTAGACACCATTTAATGGAAAGCGATACAAACTCAGGTTATAAAGCTGCGTATCAAAAAAGTATATAATACTTATGATGCGACTGGTATCTACACGTTCGGAAATGTTTTTCTACGCTTTGTAGCTTTCGTTGACTTAACCATTAATGATAGGGTTCCATATTTTCCAGTAGCCTTCTTGTTGACTTCACAACATCAATACGACCTCATTTACCCTCGATGTAAGTAGGTTTTCAAAGGCAACAAACGTCTAAACAGGCCCCCCCACTCTGAACAGATCGCAGAGTTCCACGACCTTGCTCGGCCTCAACCCCGATTAAAGCTGTGGGAAACTCAAACTAAAGCGACACCCACAATCCCGAATTTGGGTTTTCCAGAGCGAACAAGCTCGTTGGATACGCGGAAAACTCGTCGGGCGAACAATGAGAGCCGCCGAGCCAGCATTTTCGGCGGATCAAATGTGATGGAGCTCCTTTTCTACAATCCCGCTCACCCAGTTGGACTCCAGAAATCCTCTTTTCGAAGAAGAAACGTATGAAAATGACCTTGCATTGTCCCTACTCAGTCACACATTTCGAAAACAATGTAGGCGATTCAAACATCTACATCTACTATTGGGTAGATTCAAACATGTAGTACCTAATAGAAAACAATTGTTTTTTCTTCTTCTTGAATTGATCGTTGTTTGGAAACGATGAATATAAAGTGACCAATGGCTGAAAATTTCCTCAGCATCTCAAAACTGAAAGGTACCTATGTGTACTGTAAAGTTAAAGGGTCAGAGATTGAACCGTGACCTGCGTATACGTTGGAGTTTTGCTGTAGAATTCATAGTGGTGCCTAAAATTTTGGTAATTAAGGTAAATTTTTTGGGTGTTGGGAGTCATTCTCGAGGATTTATTATTATGAAGGAACCTTACCCACCTGGTCGGTACTTTCCTTCGTCACTCTGTCTAAGAATATAATATTCTAATGAGACTTTGGAAGTAATGGTAAATCCACGATCATCCAATAGAAGGGAAGAACCTACTTGGACTCCTAGAGATCCTCGTTTCGAAGAAGAAACGTATCAAAATTACCTTGCATTGTCCCTACACAGTTACACATTTTAAGAACAATGTAGGCAATTCAAAATTTTAGTACCTAATTGAAAAAAATTGTGTTTTCTTCTTCTTGAATTGAACTTTGTTCGGAAACGATGAATATAAAGTGACCAATGGCTGAAAATTTCCTCAGCATCTCAAAACTGAAAGGTATGTGCATATAAATTTGGAGGGAGAGGGAATGTACAGTGACCTGCGTATACGTTGGAGTTTCGCTGTAGTAGAATTCAGTGGTGCCTAAAATGTTGGTAAAATTAGGTATATTTTTGGGTGTCAAGAGTCATTCTCGAGCATACTTTATTATGAAGAAATCTACCCACTTGGTCGGTAGTTTCCTTCGTCACTCTGTCCAAGAATATAATATTTCACTGGGACTTTGGAAGTAAAGGTAAATACACGATCATCAACTTGGAGGGAAGAACCTACTTGGACTCCTTGAGATCCTCGTTTCGAAGAAGAAACGTATGAAAATGACCTTGCATTGTCCCTTGCACAATTACACATTTGAAGAGCAATATAGGAAACTTGTCGTAACTAATTGAAAAAATCTTTCTTCTCTTCTTAAATTAAACTTTGTTTCGTAACGATGAATATAAAGTGATTATTCTGTGTACTGCAAAGTTGGGGGGAGTATAAAGTGACCAGCGCATACGAGTACGATGGAGTTTTTCTGTAGAATTCATAGTGGCGACTACTTATTGTTAATGCAAAAATTGTGGGTGTCAGATTCACTCTCGTGGATGCTTTAATATGAAGAATCATAAGCTACTAGCTAATCATAAGCTCTCTAAGCTACCAACCTCGGTCTCTCTGTAAGAATATTACAATTCACTTAGACTTTTGAAGTTATGGTCTACACGATCATCCAAATAGAGTGGAGAAACTATGAGTACAACTAAGGGGTGTGTAGGGACAATGCGTTCTTCAACCCAAGGGTGTTCATCTACGAGCAATTAGTTATCGCCATCATACTCAAGAGCATACTGTTCATAATCACGCATCTGGTTATATTTGCGGCTCCTCTGGTACGATTAGGCACTAAACATTTTGAGTTTGAGCAATGCTGGTCTGATTTCGTTCTTGTGAGTAGATAGGAAATCAAAATTACAGCAACTGTGATAGATGTTAGCCGGGGAGTAGAAATCTTCCTTGAAGCCTCGTGATTTATTCCAGGTACGATTTGCCGCAAATACAATGGAGCTGAGATGTGGTGATGGCAATGGGGGCTATGAATCAAATGTGGGGCTGAGAATAAATGCGTTGTCACTTCCTCTGCTGCAATTGCTGGCCAGGTACTCGATAGTTTCAGCATTGGATTTGCTTCTCATCGTATCAAAACATTTTTAGATTCTTTTGCCATGCGCTGTAGGGATTCTTCTCACAACACGCTTCAAAAGTTTGCCAATTTAGTTTACCAGCATTGTTACAATTAATGAAGACAGCTTTGAACCTCTAACGTCAAACTGATTCAATTTGTGTCCGTTTACGGTTTATCTGGAAATCATCCTTTTTTTATGACGATTCTGATCATAAACTTGTTTAGCTTTATAAATTGAACTCTTGTGACCTTCAGTGATGGCAGAAAATTCATCAGCTGAGTTCGTGGCATCCTTCATCTTTCCTGCCTACCTCCTTTCTATTCACGATTTTTCTTCTTTTTTTTCTCCGATTTCCTCACGTATTATTCAGTTCAGTCTTAAGATGTCAGGTAATTCAAACTTCACTGTCCGAAGTGAATAAATATTCCGTTGGCTTTAAGTCTAAAATTTGATTCTTTTACATCAATAATGAGACCTTATCCAACTTTTTCGTGTCATTCGGAGCTTATTGTAGCATCCCAATATTAGTTGCAACTTTCAACCATTCATTATTCTCTCACTTTAGACTTAATGTAGCCCTGTCGCCAATGAACGAAATAAAATGCTATTTGAAGTACCTGCTTGACTGAAGTGATCTTGATGTTTCACCTTCATACGTCTCCGTATTCGCGGTGGTTCCTGTTGAGTTATGATTTGCATATGGGGCCTTAAAGGAGCCTAACATTCAGAGATAGACAGATAGACAAAAGAGTGAACAATTCTTCACATAATCTATGGAAATTGAATGGAAATCGCGGACGTGATGCGTGGTTTAAGAATTCGCCTTTACTGAGATAGATAGACTGACAGACTATAATG
Source organism: Adelphocoris suturalis (assembly GCA_030762985.1). Taxonomy (NCBI): domain Eukaryota; kingdom Metazoa; phylum Arthropoda; class Insecta; order Hemiptera; family Miridae; genus Adelphocoris; species Adelphocoris suturalis. The sequence goes on along the minus strand of CM061043.1, from coordinate 49,505,433 downwards.
TGAACACTACTGCACATAGTAAAAACAATACCACAGCTACTTGTGTGGGTCCGGAAGCAAGTCAAAGTATTATGTTTTGTGTAGTAGGCTGTAATCCGTTAATATACTCATATTACTGAGGGTATTGGTAGTGATTATCGTGGGTATTACTGAGAATTAGGGAGAAAACAAACAATTTTCAGTGTAGTAGTCCAAAGAAATTCCCGTTCTACGGAGAAGGAGGCCAGCAAGTTCAAGTGTTCCCATTTAAAGTTAGTTTTGCCAATTCCTTCGTGCCGTACCGGTTGAGAATGGACCATTCATGTCAATTTCCTCCACAGCACTCAACAAGAAGAGTTTCCAAATTACATACACGGCACTAAGTTGCTAGAATTACTCCCACATCGTTTCCGAAACTTGACGCTTGTTCGTGTTGAAAGAAAATAGTGATTCAAGGCCCTGTCACGTTTTTCAACACGATTCTCAATTACTGTTTCGTCCTTATTCGGAGAAGAGGTGAGATTTGAAGAAACGGGGACCTTTTGATGATCGTGGCGTAGTGGGGTAGGAGAGAATGATATCGCATGTAATAACGAGGTTGTCCTAGGGTGATGTCTTCATTTCGGTTCTTCCACAAAAGTTGTAACAAAAAACAGTAGAAACGATCACGAGTCAGTTTCATTCATCACGATTTCGTCCCACATCTACGGAAATAACTTCGTGTTAACCCGGGCCTAATGTTGTCCTACTGTTCCTTTTTTCTATCTCCGTCAGTAAGATAACGTTTTTGACATTGACACGACTCTGACTAACAGAAGTATTCATAGGTTGTTAACAATGGATATCTCTTCCAATCCTCACGTTCGACTACTAATGTAGTGACATTTTAAGTTTTGGCACACAGGAAGCACATGAGAGCTCTCTGTCGTGAGAAAACGACATTGCTGGGGTGACGATAGGACAGGGCGACCCCCCCCCCCCCCCCCCCCCCTGATTTTCTATATTGTGAAACACTTTCTCCATGCCTTGCGAACATTTTTACCGGTTTTTATGTTACCCATACACGATACAAGTCATTAAAAGGAAGAAGTTGAGAAAAAATAATAAATTCATATTGTGTTGTTTGTAGTGAAACGCGATTCAAGAAATAGAGCAAACAAACCAAATGAAACGCCAGTTCCGTCTTTGTTATGGTTAAAGTACCAAGTCAATACGTTTTCGGGACGCTTACCTACCAAAGTGAAGTTATTATTTGTTCCTGATTATGACCTGAACGTCGAAGTTTAGTTAGTGGAAATAGACAACGTTCGACACGCGTTCGAGTTCGTTAAGTCGATTGATGCGATTTCCGAACGAAAAGTGTACCCAATGTTTTTCTACCACTAATTCTTAAACCTACCCAAGCTGTACATGCAACTGTAAAAATCATCGAATTTCGCTGAACTAAATACGTCAAGGAATTTCAGTATATCGAACGAAAATCACGGAACTTCCTCTTACGAGAAGAGTCCAGTAGGATTCCACTTCCTAGGTATAGGTTGGTATAAATTACAAATTCATCCTGATTCTGTGAAGGGTTAGATGACTGTCACCACGTATCAAAAAGTAGAATGCTGAGTAGGTACCCCCAGAACCAGAGCAACGGATGAACTGAGTCAAGCAATATAAATTAATGGCGGTTAGTCCTGCTTCAGACGAAAAATTTGAATAATACATTGAAATAAATCTTCTGAATAATGGATCTTGAGTAACTAATTGATTGATTGTATTGATTTTCAAATTCGATTTACTTGTTTCATTAATGAACCACTGTAAACTTGACGTTGGGTGTCGAACCTGGCCCAACTCCTTTGGCCTCCACATATATAGTTTGGTGGTCAGATGCTCGCAAGCTCGTATCTTAAAAAATAGAAGAAATCCTATATCAATCCTTTTAGTAAGATGCAGATTAGTTGGACAAACAGATCATCATGATTGTAATAGGGCAAATTGAAGGAACGTTCTGTAACTTCTGAAGGGATCTCCCTAGACCAAACTGAAGGCCACCCTGTCTCAGTTTGCTCGCTCCAGCGCTACATTCGATTTTGAAAATAGAGAAAAGTACTTTTGAACTAATCCTCGTTGACAATTACGATGATTGATCGATCAATTGATGATTGATCCAATTGATTGACAATCGTACGTCGCGAAGCGAGAAACACAAACATCAATAATGTTTAAAAATTTCCCATTAGTTATATTAGTTAATTCGAAGTCTAGCGAATCCTTCTCCCAATGAACGAGAACCTTCTCCCATTGAATAGCAGAACAAAATATCGGAGTATTCATGCAGTATTACATGAATATTATTCACTCTGAAATGTTATTACCTCGATCCATTGATATTCTTAGCCCACGTAAACCGATGTAGGACGACCTCGGTGAAAACACCTCATTCGTTTTGATCTAATGGCCTACTACGCTTTCGTCTTCTATAATTATTATTCACGCAAAATGCTAATACAGTTAATTAATTCTCACCAGATTTGATTGCACGGGTAGTTAAATCTGAAATAGCAGACCGTTGCAAATTGCATCATTTGAAACCCATTTTTCTTTTCTTAGCCGTCTGTCGGACGTTCGGTACGAACCGCATACCATAGAATATAGGCATATGGAGTTACAGATAGTTAGTAAAAGAAAACAGGATAAGATTTATATGGGTAAGCAAAGTGTGGGTGGACTTCCTTGTCCAACTCGAAACATAACTTAAACGAGTGACTGCATTAGCGAGTAATTGTGAGTAATTGCGCTGTACAACTTCATCGTGGAAACCGAGAAAAAACTTGTAGCTGCTCGTAACAACCTGAGAAGTGAATGCGTTCCTCGTAATGCATAACGTGAGGGAAGTGTATAATGCGCTATGTGGCCTCGAGAATTGTTACGATCTACGTTACGGGTAGAACAGCTAGAAAAAAGATAACCATGTGCTGTTGGAGTAACAACTAATAACGAACTGTAAGGAACCAATTTTGTAAGAAGCCTTGTAATCGTGTCATGGTTGGTAACTTTTCAAGATTTACATAGGTGGAAAATATTTGTGTTTGGTTAAGAAGATTAAAACCTAAAATCTTGTTAAAAAATTGTACAGGCGAATTTGGACAAGTTGCACGTGTTTCCCCATCATTTTGAACAAGTCACTGTTTTACAGTTGTAAAAAATGGCCGATTTTTACCGTACGTCCGTTCACCTGTAAACTTGTTATTTTCCAGCTTTGTAAGTTGCCAATTTTTCGGTGTTTAATATGTGGGAATCATCTTCTGCTGGAATACAGGCAAGAAAAAAGCATTCAGCATAGAAGACGCCAAAGATTTTTTGGCCACGAATAAACACTCATATCGTTGGCGTTTTTGAGTTTAACGAGAGAGTTAGGATGTCTTCCGAGACCTTTGAAAGATTCATATGGTGCGTGACCCTGTGCAATTTTTCCTGATCGGGTATTGAGGATCTCCCCGTCATTGAAGAACAAAGTGAAGTGTGAAGATCATCTCGAAGTTACAGATGACATTCCTAACCCTACAGCTTTAAGACTTGATGAATTGAATAATCATTTCCGCTGAATGAAGAGGAAAAATCCGATTACGCCAGCCATCAAATACACACTTTCTCCACTTTTCAGTCTATAATTTGTCTGTCTTCCAATCATTACACTTAGTCATGTACGATAAACATCCTATCGTGTACTTAGAACCGTTTTTACATTATGATTCGCTGACAAAACTTCAATTTCGTCATCCCGCTTGACGTTGTTCATTTCGTTAGTTCCCACACGCCATTTTTCTCTTGCTACACTTGTAAACTTTGCTTCTACAAGTGTAACGTTTCTACACTCCTAGTACTCTTTGTTTTGATGAAACACTTGTTCTAGTTTACCGTGCATTGCAAGTACCTGTACTTGTTAACTTGTACACTTGTAACTTGTTGTTTTATGAAATGGGCCGCAGGTCCTTAAAAGGTCGGTCGGCTCGTTTGTCACTGGTGCTCGATCAAAATACCTATCCCGTGATTTAAATCAGCTTGCCCAGCTGTGCCCCTGCGTTTGGTGACTGTAGCGAATTTATTTTATTCCTTCCTGTTTCCGCCAGTTCGAGCTGCCAACTCGGTGAGTCTCCCGCGCATGCGCGCCTTCCGGAGACGATAAAATCCAAGTTACCTGCGTGAGTGACCTACGTGGCCTTCGCGTCACGTAACGCTCTCGCACTTGACTCGAGAAAGACCCGCATCCTTCGGTGCACCTACCGAACTCTGAATTCCAAATGAGCGCCTTCCTCGATCGTGAAAAATACAAATTTCAGACGCTCGTCTGAGGGACCGTATTGAAAATAGTAAACATGTCCGCTCAGTCGATTATTCCTCCTCAACTCGAAGAACGAAAAAGAAAACATCTCAATACCTACGTGTTTCATGGTTTTATAATAATTGCTGTTGAAATTGCATTGAAGAAGAGTTCGATTTTTGCACCGTTGATAAAGGATTTCTCGGTTCCTGGGCTTTTGAGAGAGTTCAGCGCTGTTTTTTTTTTTTTTTTTTTTTTTTTTTTTTCTATTTATTATTCTTACGACCGCTCATATAATCATTCTGATTTCACAATTTTGCCATTCTCATGGTTACATCGAGTAACGGGATTTAGTAACCGCATCCTGGATAGCTTTATTAGTATACTCCACGTGACCACCGGTGTACGATTTAGAACTGTGTAAACTTCAACATCGAATTATCAGTACCATAAAGTGAGTGATGAAAATTCTGTTGCTAGTAACTTTTGGTATTTCACAGGCGCATCCAGCTATTTCGAAATGGTCCAAAACATGGGTATGGATGATAGATTAATGACGAAATAACTGCAAAATCACGAACCGTAAATTTGTTTAAACTAGACTGAAAAGTAGATCGAAAACCGCAGCGAAAGTTGACATCTTGAGGGACTGCAGTTGAGTTCGACGTTGAATCAACAAACACAATGAACTGACACCATGTTACGCTTCGATGTACAATTTAAAATGCAAACTTGTAAATTTTACCGCTTGCACGGAAAAAACTCATGCATAAATATCTCTTTTGGCAATTATTTATTGACAATATAATACAATGTAATTGAAATTAGATAGTTTTAGATAATAAAGGTCGATGAGTAGGTACCTACTGAAAAATTGTTTAGGTGTTGTTTCGTCAATTGCTAAGAAATAGTGACTTCCTCATTTTCTGGATAGAATAGCGTGATTAGTAACGTAATGAAAGTAGGTAACAACCTAGTTATCCATAACATTTTGTGATCACGATTTCGCTTATTTTGTCATGACCCCAGCAAAAAAGACATATCTATGTCAAAAGAGCGTGACGCTTTGATGCCACGCATGTCCCATTTCGTTTTCTATTCAACCTAGATGGCTGACATTTGAACTAGAGACTCTCTGAGCGTAATAAATCTCTATCTCTATTATTAATAAGAATGAAACTCCGTCTGTCTGTCGCTCGTGTCTATGCACGGCCAAACGGCTGAGTGGGCCGGATCTACGAGTGGGGGGATCTTTTTGGGATTTTCCGATAGGGTGTATAAGCGAATTTAAAATTTTCTAATCCCACCCGAACCATGGGCCGTAGGGCGGGAGGGGGGTCGAAGTAATAATTAATGTGCGCTTTTTGGACTTCCCCGCTTCCTCTACCCCTCTAAACGGCCGTCGACAATTCCGGAAAAATACGGGTTTCGTAGGTTTTCCTACGAGGAAGACGACGGCGCGATCGGATCGCGAAAAAAGTATCGGGAAATGCGTTAAAAAAATGCGAGAGTATTGTAAATATCCCCTAATAAAATTTTCGTGGTTCCACGTAGTTATATAAGATTTATATTGTTTGTAAGAATTTCCAACAGAAAAAAACGTCTGCCAAGTTGGGTGGGCAGTATAACTTCCTCAAGCGAGCGGAGCGAGCAACATCCCCTACAGAAGTTAAAACTACCCTTAGAGATCTACCGTTTGCGAGCAACATCCCCTACACGTTTCAATTGTAATACATCGCATGTATACAGCCACACTTTGCGAGCGAAGCGAGCAACGTTCCCTACATGCCACACTTTGCGAGCGAAGCGAGCAACACTCCCTACATGCCACACTTTGCGAGCGAAGCGAGCAATATTCCCTACATGCCACACTTTGCGAGCGAAGCGAGCAATTTAATGGGGGGTCCGGGGGGCTTGCCCCCCGGCTGGACGTGGAGGCGAGCGTAGCGAGCCGGAGCGGCTAGTTATTAATAAGAATGAAACTCCGTCTGTCTGTCGCTCGTGCCTATGCACGGCCAAACGGCTGAGTGGGCCGGATCTACGAGTGGGGGGATCTTTTTGGGATTTTCCGATAGGGTGTATAAGCGAATTTAAAATTTTCTAATCCCACCCGAACCATGGGCCGTAGGGCGGGAGGGGGGTCGAAGTAATAATTAATGTGCGCTTTTTCCACTTCCCCGCTTCCCCTACCCCTCTAAACGGCCGTTGACAATTCCGGAAAAATACGGGTTTCGTAGGTTTTCCTACGAGGAAGACGACGGCGCGATCGGATCGCGAAAAATGCATATTGGGTACAATATCAAATAGTACTTCCTGTCTTAATAATAAAAAATATAAATTTAAAAAAAAAAAAAAAAAAAAAAAACGCTACCATGAATCAAAAAGCAACTTTCAGACGTATGAGCATGCTGAATTACAACTAATTCAGGTTGATACAATTATATCTCTCAATTAATTTTTTTTTCTCTTTTAAACTGTCTTCTGATCATGTGTCTGATTACGCCAGCTATAAGGTTACAAACATGGGTACCAGTTTTATATGCGATCTCAGCGCACTTTCAACCTCCAATATGCGATCTCAAAGATCTGGATGCGATCTCAACACAAAACGCCAAACTTCGGCCTTTCACATACCTTACCTCTCGGTTCCTCCTCTTTTCATACGGCCAGTAAGAGTCTAGTCAGTATCCAGAGTGTCCGGTCATTCAGTGAAATGCTCCTCCACGAATTATATACGAAGAAGCATGCCACATCCGATTCATACACACCCCATGACGATGATGTATATGATACTCAACGGAATTATGGCACAAGAGTGCAAGGGCCATAGGTCTTCGGTATGTTGCAAGCAGGCGGACATTTTAGAGCGTCGGTTTTTCATTGTAGAAAAAAGGGACAGAAGGACGCTGCTGCCAATAATCGAAAACGGGATCAAAGTTGGTTCTGTGATTTATTCGGACAAGTGAAAGGTCTACAGTACGCTTAGCACCGAGGGGCATACCCACAAGACAGTAAACCACTCAGAAAATGTTATCGACCCACTTACTGGAGCTGACACTCACACCATAGAATCCTTGTGGAGGCATGTAAAAGCGCGTAATGGAGCGGGGGGCATGTTCGTCAGACAGTTGATTGAAGAGTGGTGGCTGCACCCGCCATAATCTTCACTAATCTCTACGACGATCTTCATTTTTGAAGAGGGAGGTAAGATTGCCCCTTTTCCCCTATTTCGTAAAGCAAGTTATCGATTTTCCAAGTGAGATCGCATACTGAGCAACGTATCGCGTCGATCGCAGGTCGAACTGAGATCGCATATACAACTGGTACCCAAACATGATTGTAAATGGCATTTTCTACAGTTTATATTTTATAATATAAATCAGTGACCTGAATAGAGAAACCATCCCATACTGGAATAGTGATTCTCTGTGTAATATTTCTCAACGTTTTAAACCGTACTGCAATATGTCGTGAGTGGCTATTTCTCTTCTAGATAACGCGAAGAACTCCACCGTAGGTACCGCACGATTTATTTGGAAGACGAAAAATTGCCAAACAGATGTGGGGAGAGAAGAAAGTAATTTCGCCAGGAAGCTGAGGGTGACGCGGCGGAAAACCAACCTCGGGCGCAGATACGTCGGCGTCGGCCTCGAATAAGTTGCTCCGAAAATATCCCGCCTTTGAGTCACTTGATACATTTATAGTTCGAGAACCGTCAACGAATCCACCAAGTGCAGTCGAATCCCATCGAAGTCACTCGAATTACCTGGTCATCTATTCCGCACCGTAATGGCCCTTTCTGAGACAATTTGTCGCCAACTGCTGAAATAAGAAGGTTATGTATTCGAGGAGGTTCGTGTCTACCAAAACTGTTGATATTCATTTAATAATCCTGGAAGCGCAAAGGTGGTCTGAGAAGTTTACATTCGCCCAGCGGATTTCATTCGGCATTTATGAACATCTTAGGCGATGATCTAGGCACCATGCGAAAGACGAATTTAGAGATGATTTAGATGATAAAACGTAAAATGCAAATAGAAGAAATTGATTTTGGGAGGATTATTTTTCTTTGGGGGAAATGTTTACCACCTCCCAAAAATGATCGCGATATTTTCGCAACCTGATTGGTTTGGAAGTAGATATACAGAAGATTAAGTTTGGAGGAAGTGGAATAAATCCCTGCATTCCAACACAATTCTTGTATTTCCTAGTGTAAATACATCTGAAATATATCTGTACACCCGACATAGTTGTTTCACCTTTGGGGTCCGCCAACGCTGCGACCTCATCACGGAAACATCACCAAAACGCCATTCGCCGGTGTTGGCCGCCTCGCGGAAGCGAGTTGTATCCGATCCATCAATGCGAAGACAGTAAGTTCAACACCCTGTGAAGCAATCCTATTGTCATGATTCTCTTCTGTTATGGATGAGTAGTCTATTCATGGGAACATTCTTTTGCCATCCGTTTGGGCTCAATACCTTCGGGGGAGCTATAGACATGTAAATTTCGATTCGGTCTTCGAAAACATGGGAAACGCCGAATGACATATCCAGATTACGCGAATGCGTCCCATTAAAACCTTTCTTTTTAATCCATAAAATTTCATAATAAGTGAATTGAACCACTTCTTGCTGAGACGTAGACCTAGTAGGGTGGAAGGACCAGTGTTTGACAAGGACCCTGTGATTGTGAAAAGATGGAACATGATGGAATTTACGTTTGCGCATGCGCAGAAAAAAAGTATTGATTTGGCAACAATGAAACTGATTGGGGACCATCTACAACCTAACCCGCACATTCTCTCAATTTCATCCAAATCGGATGAAAACAGTAAAAATTAAGGTCATTACAAGAATTCCACTTAGGCGCATGCGCAGTAGCGATACAATCATGTTGAAACTGATATGGGATGATCAAATTGTCATCCCCCAACTATCAACCAAATTTGAGCGAGATCGGACGACTAGGGCGTGAAAAAATGCTGCTTGGTAGATTTTACGTTTGCGCATGCGCAGAGTGAAGTATTGAGCCAAGAACGATGAAACTGATAGGGGACCGTCTACTCCCTAGCCGGCACATTCCCTGAAAATTTCATCCAAATCGATGAAAACTGTGGAACACACACACACTCACCTCAGACACAGACATACATACATGGAACCAAAGTTGTTCAGAATGGTCTTAAACGTAAAATGCGAGTGGAAATTTTGATTTTGGAGACCAAAAATTTTTTTTCTCCCGAAAGTGAAAACAATGCTTCCGCTACCTTTGGGTAGACTCAGAAACAAAAAGTTTATCAACAATGAACTAGAACATTAAAAAATGTATTCACAAAATTATGGTGGAAAATGTACTTAAATTTCATTAATATTTGCTGAAAAATCGATTTAAAAAAAAAACTGAAAAATAGCTAAACATCAAAATCTGTTTCGAATCGTAGAATATGATTTAGAACGAGTTTATTTGCCGTAAAATGTTTGGTTAACAATTTCTTTGCACTCCCGTGTTTAAATTTCAAATCAAAGTAACAGAATATAATACAATAACCTACGAAAAATTCGCTCATACGATCATGCTGCATGACTGGAACTTTATCAGTTTTAATCTGTATATAGTTAAGCAGAGAAGCCTAACGAATCCAAATCAGGTATTTGTGTGTTTTCGTGCTGGTATGAATGGTAGACTTGTCGTTTTGAAATCCTTGGCGCCGGGGGAGGTTGTGCATTAGTAAATTGTTTCTCTCTGTGTTCTTTTAATTCGATTTTACTTTACCTACCCCAGCTTAAGCTTCGGTCAAATAAGACGACGTTATCGACGTAGCCGAGTTGACTCCCGCTGGTTTGGACGGCGTCCAGGGTCCTGTGGTAACAGACCACTCAGGGCAGTGGAAATAACATTTCACGGAGCCCGCTGATGGGAAAGGGTGTTTCGCCTTTGATCATCATTCATATCTCTCAAGCTCCGATGCCGGATTGCCCCCCCGCTAATAATAAACTACTCGGGGAAGGAAAAACTGCTACACGCTACTGCGGAAACCTCTCAACGCCTGTTACCGCGTCTAAAACAGTTTTTGGATCGACTTCCAAAACTTCCGCTCCCTCCTGGACATGAGAAATATGACGCCAAACATTTTCGTGACGTTGTTCACATCCATCAGCGATTGTGCAGCTTAATACTTCTCCATCCCTTTTAGAGACGGAACTATGCATGAATGTCAGCCGAATTGCACCAAAAAATCGTGAATTAATGGCTATTATAAGCACACACTCTCCCCTACTTCGAGTACAACATGACTAAAAATACTGTTTTTGCGGTTTATAAGTTGATAGCTTTCGCCATTTAATTTATATTATTATCAACAAGTTGAATTTTGAGAGCTAAATCGTATCAACTGGACATGAATATACCTAATGGCTTAGCAAATGAACGATAGAATGGTGAGAGGACGAAACTTATTTTCATCACTGACTACCTTTATCGTTTAGGGCTTCCCCCCGGCAGGTTTTAGCGCATTTTCGTAAAAAATTAAGCTATTGCAATGGCTCCAAAAATTTTGAAATCAAAATTTTCTAAAATTTTCTTTACTGAAATTCGTTTTGAGACGTTCTGAAACGAATCCTTTAACGCTTTTGCATATATATATATATATATATATATACATTACCTATGTTGTGTTTATTTATTTGTGTGTGTGTGTGTGTGTATTTGTGTTATTAAATTGGTCACATTTCAAAAAAGTCCTGAAAAAATCACTAAAAATAGCAAAAAACGGCTAGAAATCGTTAAATTTATATTGTTGAAGCGAAGCTTTTATACGGACGCCCCCCCCCCCCCCCCTCCCTCGATAGGAACGCTCGCCGCTCGGGGAGTCTCCCCGTGAAAATCGTCATGGCCCGAGCGTCATCGTCAGTCATAATCCGAACTGTCCCGAACGATCCCGATTCTGCCCGAGGCCTTGGACGGCCTAAACAATTTTTGCGCAAATTTGTTCTAATATTCGTACATAAATTTCATTATTATTTGCTGAAAAATCACTGCAAGAAAACCTTTGAATCCCAAATCATTTTCAATTACCCAATTATATTTAGTGAGTGTTTTTTTGGCCATAGAACTGGTTTTTAACAATTTCTATTTACTGAAACCGCTCAAATTTCAATACAATTTAACATATTATATCGATATTACGATAGGTAATTTAAGAAAATTTGCTCATACGATCATGCTGCATGACTGGAATTTTTTTCTTTAGCAGCTTTTATCGCCTCAGAACCAGCTTAATTAATTACTATCAATCGCAATGACCTTCTCTTCTTCTCAGTGATTCCGCGGGGTCATGATTTCATGGTAAACTTTCAACTTTTTTGTATTATTTTTGAAGTACCTATCTGTTTATTTTGAATAGTACTGTTTCCTGTTGTTGTACGACAACTAATTTCTGTGATTGGTGTGAGCCGTGCCAAATAATAAATGAATAAATAAATAAATAAATAAAATTGCTACAATCCGTGAGGTGTTTAAGCCGCACCTCAACCAGAAGGGTCATTAGCGGCATTGAACAAGGTGTCTAAAGGGACACTGAAGTGGCACGATTCTAAGGGGAGCCTTGTTGCCAACCTTGACCAAAAAGGAGCGCCATCACGGACTCCACTGGCGACTCGGAGGGGGAAAAAATGAGGGTTACAACGACGACAACTGTTTAGCCCCCTAAGCGGATTAAAAAAAACCCAAAAACAAAGTAATACAACTAAGACTAGATGTAAAATAGGCTAATAATAATATACGTGCCACTATATACAATCAGCAAAGTGAAATAAAACTACGACTAGATGTATATAAATACATCACAGATCAGATATCACAGTTCGTAGTAGAGCTCAGTGGCTCTCAGGTAACAACAACAGGATCGGACCTTGTCTCGTCCGGATAAAACGTCAACCCACTGAGGGGGCTGATGCTGGACTCGGAGGTCCACAAGGGCTGGACAGTCCTCCAGAAAGTGACAGATGGTCAGATCACCCCCACACCTCCCACACACAACATCTCGAGCTTCTGCACTAAGCAGGTGTCTGTGAGTAAGACGGGTATGGCCAGTGGCAACCCGGTTGACCACTATTCAATCCCTCCTTGGAAGTAGGGTTACAGAAGAGCCCACCGGGCTCAAGTCCTGAAAGAGACCATGCAGACCAGTGACCTCACCCTGCCATTGCTCATGCCAGATGGAATTGGCTTTATGGTGCATTAGGAGATTTGATCCTCAATGCGTACAGGCAACATGTCAATGGAGATCCACGGGGTGTTTTCATGAAATTTTCAATTAGTTCCCAGCTGCAGCTATATCACCATCTGTCAGACGTTCAAATTGTTGATGGAGAAAATCGGATGGAGTGTGTTCAGTAGCTCAGACAACAATGTTTTCCTTTGAGTTTCAGAGACTATAAAAGAAAACGAAAAACGCATCGATTAACTCGGGCGGTTTATTCGCGGGTTTCCTCGGGGCGGGAAGGCTATTGTGTTGAATCGCATGGGAGTGGTGGAGGAAGTTTGGTGCCTCGCCAAAAAGTCTAATTCCGTGAGCCTCTCGAAGTATTTGGGTAGAGCGCCGACGTCCGTTTGGCAGGCGCGGATCTTTCGGGTAACCCTATAGGCCTATTTAACGTTCCCACTGGATCGTTCCTATCCGTGTTTTACCTGATTTTCTTCTAGTTCCCCCTTTTTTTTCACCAGGAGTCGGCCGAAACTGTCTGCGGTAACGGTATCTCGAACTGATGCCAATAATGTGGATAGTTTTGGTTATTTATAGTCCGACTGCCTGTTGAATGTTTAAATGAGAACACGGAATAGCAATTTATTGATCGCATCAGTCAGGGCAATCTCTACAAGATGCAGAATACAAGATTAACGTTTTAGCAAATTTTCGTTATTGTACGATGCATTCTGGACAAGGTTCTACGGTTGAGATAGTCGATTGGGGAAAAAGTAATCCCTTACCTAATGCTACAGTTATGGGGTTGGGCTGGTCTTAACCAAATTGATTTTGCAATTCGACTTTGGAAAAAAATTGACCCGTTCCTAGAGTTTCATCCAATAGCCCATTGGAAACAAGAAAAAATATATCCGGAACCATTTGACCTCTGCACTTGCGCAAATGTAAAATTTTTGAAACAACCAAAACTTCCACAGTTTTAATTAGACTGAAATGCCATTTTTGGAGATCTTGCACACTGAGGGAAGAGATGTGGCTTTGTGAATTCCACCGAAACCAGATCACAAAAACCTCATTCGCATGTACAAATATACAATTCACTGAATAGGTGAATGCTGATAGGTCTGTGCTTTTTCTCTCGGGATTATTTTTATTCGGTAATTTTTATCTGTTTCATTTGCTTCTCATGCTTCTGCATAATTATTTGTAAATTAATTAAGTAAATATGAGGCAGCTATGTGCCACTTCTTACTTGGTAGCAGTATTTTGAGTAAAATAAAGCTGTAACATAGAATGGAATATTATAATCCTGTTTTATTGCAACTTGACATTGGGAATATATTTGGATATACTGACAATTAACTCCACGCACATCGAAATGTTAATTAAATAGTAGATTAGTAATATAGCTATTGCAATTCACGTACGTCGGTAGTTATCTCTATAGGAACTTTGAATCTTCACATTCTCAACTTCATCCTTGTTGGGCGATCACGGTTATTATACAAGGCATTCATTCTTCATGAGTAGCTGAAACCGATCGTGAGTTCAGTATATAAGAATAACGATAACTTTAGGTATAATTTTACTGCTTTCGCCTTTTGCGGCGAATCAGCCTCGGGGCTCATGATAAACACTCCAGGAAACCTCAACTTGACGGAAAAGGGAAGCCGAGGCTGTACAGCACGATTTTCAGTCCATCCATTCAAGATGGCTCTTGTTGATCATGCAGGTATGAAATTGTTCTTTCCTAAGTCATTTTCCTCGGATTTCAAGGAGAGCTGCTTACGGTATTTAGCTATTCATTTCGCGAAAGTTCATTTCCATAAGGAAGCCGGTGCAAATGATAAAGTGATCGCAAATGATTGACGATTCTCCTAAATGGAGAAGATTACGACCTAGCACAAACATAGTTAATCCATAATAGCCAACGTTAATAATGATAACGTTTACGTACCTTTCAGAAGAGTCCGTCGTCACTATCAAGTCGAGTACTGGGAGCGAACGCTTTTGATGTAAAACATCATCATGAGGCCGACAAAACACAACACTACTAGCGGAAATAAACCTTTAGATTTATTACTTATTAATGGTGGATATATTCACCTACAGAGATGCAATTAAAAAAATCATCTACACTTTACTAGTCCCTCTGATCTAAGAACACCGACATCGACGCTGGCACCCACCAAAATAATTTCATCACATTTTGGTAAAGGTTAGCAAACAAATTACTAAATTGAAAACTAGCGGCTATGAGCGAAATCACGGTGAATTAACCCCAAGTTGAAGCTCAGTGCGGCACCAAATCCTATTCGATGGCATCATAATTTATCTTTATGATCAGAAGGTCTAAAATCGGTTGTGCAAATTTACTTTATGAAGCTTTTTACCTCCGGCCAATAAAGTCGCCGCCGTATTTGGAGCCTCCGGGATCATCTACACAACGGTAAACGCTTTTGTAGGTTACCTGGAAACAAGGATCGCCAGATTGCCAGAAAACGCATAAAGTAGTAGTTGCCGATCGTTTACCTATTTAGCAAAACAAAATTTATTGCTTCCTCTGGGTTGGAAGTAACTTCACATGTTACGGAGCGGCACATCGAAGAGCGGTTTCTCTCGTGATACGTTAATGAGTTTTGAGAGATAAAATGCAAACAAATACATCGCTGTAACAAATAGTGGCCAGGAAGTTAGGATATATTATTATATAGATAACTAGTTGGTTCACCCGTGCGTTGCACAGGTTGACTTGAACATTATCAAATAGCCTGTGACCCAAGTTAAAGTAATTCTGATAGATTCGCCCACTCAGAGCCCCAGTTGGTTCAGTGACGTTCAAAACGCATTAGCATCCTCCCCCCCTTCCATCGCCACTGGGTCAGATTTCAAAAATTTGAATACGTAGTCTTTGACTTGAATTAGAGTAATTCAAACATATTCGACAATCAAATCCCCAGTTCGTTCAGTGATGGCCAAGATACCCCATTCCCCCCCCCCCCCCCCCCCCCCCCATTTCGCCTAAAACACCCCCTTCTATGAGTTGGATTTGAAAATTTTTCAAGTAGCCTGTGATTTAAGTTAGAATACACCAAACATATTCGACAACTCAGATCCCCAGTTGGTTCAGTGACGTTCGAAACGCTGTAACTTCCCCACCCCCTCGCCCTCCCTGACATTTGAAACATTCGGAAAAAGTAGTCTTTGACTTGAATTGGAGTAATCCTAACATACTCGACAATCAAATCCCCAGTTTGTTCAGTGATGACAAAGATACAACATTCCGCCTCCTCCCCTAACCCCCCCCCCCCCTATGGGACTGATTTGAAAATTTAAACCTTTTAAACTTTCTCTGGATTTCCACAAATAATTTAAGACCAAAATTAGCCAAATCGGTCCAGCCGTTCTCGAGTTTTAGCGAGACTAACGAACAGCAATTGATTTTTATATATATAGATTCAGAACTTCCATTTAGATCAACAGGAGAATGGAAATATCCGCGCCTATGTACTAATTTCCACTTACCAGTTAGTTATCACTATCACTACGCACCTTCGTAACTGAAGTCTTGGTAAGTTGCATAGATGAAGTCCGAAGTAGAAGAAGACTCGTTTTCTAGAGTTATTTGAAAAATACTATGGGAATGTAAATTCGCAATGCGAATACATTTTGAATAATTGAAAAACATGGAAAACAAAATTAAATTAGTTAAATTCATATTAGGATTTTAATTGCCAAGAATAATATAAAAATCTTCCAGAGTTGTATCACGTCGGTTAGTATTGTTTTCTTCCCTTTCAAACAATGCGTCGTTTTTTGCAAATCTGTTCTTGTTGGTCCAGATTTTGAAGTTCAGCTTTTCTGAGAAACTTGGACCTCATTTAGTGACTGTGATATGGAGTGCAAGACTTGATATATCTTTAAAAAAAGTTTCTGTTAGATGAAAAATCTTACATTAACGGGCGAAAGTATCAAAGGGATACTTATAACTAGTGGAAAGCACAATATGATACATGTTGTGTAACATGCACTTCTGTGTCTTTAGTTATGTGCTGCTCGATCTTGATGTTGTGTTAGTTTTTGAGTAGTACAACTTACAATATGATTGTGAGAGTAGTATTTTTTACCGCCCTATACAATAGCAGTTGAAATTGAAGATGTACTACCTATGTTACCAATCAAGTCATCACCATTACCGAACATTAACTTCTTGATGATGGTTTACTATCTTATCTTGTTTAATCTGTCTGAACTTCTTATCATACTCATTTTCACGAAGAATTATTCATGGGGAACATTGCTCGATTTCATCGATCAGAAATATCATAGGAAATTTATGTGCGTATCGCCGTCAAATCTCAAAACAAATCTGTGCAAATCAGAAAAATGGATTAGATTAGTTTTCAAATAATGTAGGAAAACCAAACAAAAACAAGCACCTATCATTGAGAACAAATTCACAATTCTCAAGAAAGTGGGGCAAAACAGCGTAATTATTTTAATTTTTTCTTTGTTTAGACTTTCCCCTAGAACGACACCGCCGACATGTAAGAGATTAATATACTCGCAACCAGTGTTGAGCATAATCTTGTCGTTGAATACGAATACGATTGTAATCGCGATAATTATTCGTTGATACTGAGCCAACTACGATTATATTCGTATTCGTGTAATCGTATTCGTCTGTCGGCGACACGACATCGTAATGCGACAAGGTCATCAATTTCAATAGGGCGTCCCTCCTATAATATGCGAAGCCTTGCTAAAATTATCTAGCTTTAGAGGGACGTCCTATTGAAATAGATTTTAGACAAATAGTCTTGGCTCCAATCTTTGAATTCGCTTTAAGGACGTCCCTCTGAAGTTAGGTAATATTAGGAAGGCTTCGCCTTTTATAGGAGGGACGCCCTATTGAAATTGATGACCGTGACGCATTTTTATGGGTTGTATCCATGTAATCGTCGACAGACGAATAAGATTACACGAATACGAATATAATCGCAGTTGACTCAGAATCAACGATTAATTATCTCGATTACAATCGTATCCGTATTCGACGATAAGATTATGCTCAACACTGCTCGTAACGTTGTTAGGTACGTTAAGTGCTGTCGAATGACATCAAATACCTCCCATTTTAGTATAAAAATACACCTTTGCTTGCTGACACACTTGCCTAAGAAAACCAAATCCCACACTTCATTGTTTAAAATATTACGAAACCGGATGCAAAGCGTTCGGTTACATTTTGCGTTGGGTTTGGTTAATTAAAATAAACCTATTGCCCTTAGTGTATCTAACATGTCTTTTTTGTTGGGTCTTGCACAAAGCTGTTGATGCCTATTTGCCTTACTGCAGCTGATATGCGACCACCATCGTGTTGATGTTCTATCCCGCTATGTAAAGTTTGAACTGCTGTTCGGGCATTGAACCGGGATAATATGCGATTAAAAGAGGAAAGAACAAGGAAGAATGCCTTAGCCCTCCAATAAGAGTTTTTGTACAGAGGAAAAAAGGTTCATATTATTACACATTGGTTTATCATTTCTGTATTAGACAGGCCTCCTGTGCAGATTACTGACTACACAAAATTATTAAATTGAGCCTATGGTACGTCATTTTCTATGTTTAACTTCACAGACGTAGGCTCCTACGTAAGATAATTGATGAAATAAAAAGAGACAACAACTCACGCTTCAATAGACCCTCTATATTTACTAGAGTTACTGTAAACTCCATTTCATAACTATGACACAAAATACACATTTCACAGGGGGGAAAATAAGACATGTACCGATGTATCTGCATGTAGTGAAGATTCTTCTGTGTTCTTGGGGAAAATGGTTCAGACGACGCCGACAGACGGTAATTTTTTTACCGTTATGGAGAATAAAGTATCCTGACTCATAAACCGAAAAATTGTGACGGGTACCTTTTTTCTTTGCCGGTTATTTACAGAGGTTCATTATCGAAAATTGATGAATAACCAAAACCGATTTAACCTCGGAGAAGTTCTGATGTAAAGTTATAAAGTAATTTAATTTTCTTGTTTTCCGTCCCACTAGAATGGTTAACCACCACATGGAAAGCTCTCTATTTATCGTAGCCAGAATATCATGTCCTCCTAGGCCTTAAATTATTTTAGTTGTCTTTACCGTCCTACCCACGACGGTGGATTTCGGAATTTAGCCATTGATGACTGATGGAAAAAATTACAAAGTACGGACCGAGTTGATCTGCTGAGTGAACTATTAGCGGTGAACCTCAATCACGGTGAAGGAGATGACAGATGGGTTTGAGTGAGAAGCGATGATGGGTTTACTGACAAGGGCAGGGTGCGGTTGGTTCCGCTCTAATTCTGATGAAAATTTTCCTTGGTAAAAATATAAACAGGTCAAAAATAAACCGTCGCGTGTGTATGCTCTTGAATAGCCCTTTATCACAATGTTCCGAACCTGCACATTACATTAATCAAGTTTATGTAACTTAATCTAAGTACATTGTTAAGATGCACGTTGTACTGATTGAGAAACGAGCTTCTTTTTATCAGTTCCGACCAATAATTGTCACATCAGTATTGTTATCCTCCATACAAATGCCTTTTTGTCAAAATCGTTCTGCCAGCTGCCAGTACTTGCTTAAACGCTATCGAGATACATAGAATACGAAGATTTTAAGATACAAAGCTTCCCGTTTTTCGGTTGTGATACTGATTACAAGCCTGTTCCACGTTTTCAAGCTTAGCGTAATTTTTAGCGTTCACCGCAAATCATTTGATATCCACCATTTGATTTCCACTCAGAAGGGCATTCTTGTTTGCTAAATAGTTATCCGGTTATTTTGAAATGCAATAAAATGCATGTCTCAAATGGAACGGAAACTTTCTTCTGTTGAAATTTCACACTGTTGACGTCAGATTCGGATTCAGCGCACTTGAAACCCCTTAAATAACAATGTTCAGCTCAAAAGACCGTTTCGTTTGGCCACTAAACAGATGGGAGGACGTAGTAAGGCTACGAAGCTGAGCCCCCCCCCCCGGCTGGCGGGGGCTGTGACGTCTTAGGACAAATGAATTTCAAGAGCCATTTCACTGGTCAGAACATATATTTCCACGAAAAATGAAGAGTTATATGTAAATCGATTTCGACGGTTAGGTTGTCATCAGTAACAAACAATAACTGACCAAACATTAGAAAGCACACACCTTTTATAGTCAAATAATATATATAGAATTTTGCGGTCCTACTGGTATGAAATTCAAGGAGAATAGACGAGCGTCAGGAGGATTTCAGTGAAAATAAGGCTGTCTACATTTGCAAAACATCTTAAGGAATCCAATCATAGTTACAAGTTTGATTTGACAGATTGAGTTTGTAGAATTTCTTCATTTTTTTCCAAAGAGGTATGTTGAATATACTTGAAAAATTCGTAATTATCAAAAGTGGTAAATGTGTAAATGAGGAAATCCCTCAATAGATTTCACTACTGATATGTCCATTTCTATAAAGTTTAAATTCTTCCTTCACTGTTGAAACCATATTTAGCAATTTTTCTCCTCCTTTCACTTTATCTGATTAGCTACAATCACCCTTCACTTTGCTTGCACTTAATTGGTTGTACCTCTCGCCCTTCCTTTCTCTGGGCCAATGGGATCCAATCTCCCTTCACTTGTGACTATAAAAGCTGTGTCCTTCATATTGTGTGTTTAGTTATTGTTTGTTACTGATGATGGTATAACCGACAAAATCGATTTAATTTTCGTGGAAATAGACAACGCTTTTTCACTAACTTCCGTTTTGAAATGTGTTTCTACAACTTCGACGCGGGTAATTTATTTCGTATTGCTGTTGAGTTGACAGGCAATCGGTTCGGCTCGCTTGACGTGGCTTCACCATCAAGATTTTTTTCGCAAAAATATTTCTACTCCTATCACTTCTCTAGACTTCATTGGTTTCGTGATCCACTATAGAAGACCATCTGTGTTTATATCGTTAGGCTGTTTACCCGTTTCGTTTTTTCTCGTACCGCTATCCATCAGTCTTTAAAGTTTTCTTAGCTCCTCCGCTTCTCCAAATAATGTCTATTTTCGTAAATACGGATCATCAAAAGCCTACCTGCCCTCGTAAATTCAAGGTCAGGTTCGAAGGCTGTTCATTCGCAAATCGCTCCTAAAATACCTTGCTATTTCAACGCCTCTAGATTTAGTTTTATGTATTGGTTTTGATTTTTTTTTTAAAATGAAAAATATCTAATTACGAATTGATTATAATTATTAATCCTATTTATTTAAATTAGGATTTTGACCTAGCAGAATCATTGCGAACATAAACGTGAACAACAATGATTGCCAACAATGATTGGTCCTGCAGGGTGCAGGTCCAGATGTACGAGCAGTCCCGTTCCCATTGTCATAATCCCATATTTTTCTTCATAGTTTTTAGAATTCCATTCCTTCGCCAAATTGAAAGAAAAAAAAGTTCCAGTCATGCATCATGATCGCAGTGGCGTAGTTTGAGGAGGGGCAGGGTGGGCAGAGCCCCTCCATGAATAACAGAGGACGCAGAAGTTCGTGGTATATATACAATCAAAATTAATAATTTTACACTTCCAACTTCAGTTCCTAACACCTTTCATTGGAGAATGTAGGTAATCAGTAAAAAACAATTTCTATTATAACTATACGGATCCGGTTGCCTAGCAACTTTTGACGCTCTTAGAAGTATTCACGTGGCGTTGTTTTCAAAATCATTTGTTGAAATGAAACGAGAAGAACTTTATAATGTTAGGAATAGAACTAACTACTTGCATTCACAAGTTGACATGCTATTTTGCTTATATAAGCATTTAGAATACACATAACAGTTGACAAGAAACTGATGTTCTTTCTAGTATAGAAATTCGACGTTTTGCTGGAAAAGTTATTGATAACTATAACCAGAAAGCGCTTTTCATAATCTAATATAGAGAAAGCTGTTAGTTTATTCAATTTTTGATTGACTTCTTCATTGGCGAATATAAAGGAGTTGAATCAATCAAACCCACTGACCCAGTATACATCTTCTCTCCGTTTACCAATTGAATACCAAATCGTTTTCAGATCTCATACCATCATCTGCATAGAACGTAGAACTTGTCTATGTTTGATGCAGATACCCCATATTTCAATACTGGTGATGCGCGTGTCGGCTTACGCAGCCTTCATCATCTCGTCAACAAATCGCTTCTATTTTTGGCGAGTTCCTCTAAACGCTGTAACGGGCCGGCGATTATGCAACGAGAGCGGATTTTCGGGCTCTTTGAGTCGGCTAATCGTCTAATCCTGAGAGATCTTCTCACCGTGGCTGTATCCAAGGTTACAATAAATTATTCAGGTGAGGGCCGTATGACATGCTAGGTAAGTATTAATTGTACCTACCAGCACTCTTTTCGAAGGCAATGAAAAATGGGTCGATCGTCCAGGAGCATTGATGATGTGAGCGACATTATCAGTCGAAAGAATCATTCCAAATCCAACATACCTGAATATGTAGCTCTATTTTGGGCATAGTGGACCAAATAGCTTGATTGACTCAGCTGAACCAAGACAGCTGGGCTGAACGTTTCATTTTCAACCTAATTGGTTTCAAAGTTACTTCATTCTTGTCTATCATGATTATATTCCTCAATCTTTGACTTGGCTGGTCAGAAAGTCTTTTGCTTTTGTAAGCTAATCCAAAATTCTATTTTCAACTGTTTTGCATCTTAAATTGACCAAAGATTTAGTTTCTGTACTAAGCAAATGCGGCACGAACGTGCTTCCTGCAAGCGATTCCAATGATCTTCGATGAAGACAGAAACTTTCGGCTGACTCTTGCAACCTCTGTTAGCCATGAAACACGACAAATTAAAAGTGCTAATTCCAAAAACGGTACTAACTCTAGAAGACCTCAAGTAGCCATATAGAAATTTCATTTGCACACTTTAGAGATGTTTGCAAATTCCAATCATCCGCTATAGCAAAGGAAAGTGACGGGAGGATTCAATGTACCCTATCTATTAATAGTTTCAATCGTTCTGCTCTATCGAGGAAGAGATTCTGGATACCATACACCTACTATACAAGCATAATTAATCGTAAACAATCGCTCTCAAGTTATCATGTACATATCAATTCATTTGCTTCTCAATTTGATTGATGAAATCCAACTTCCTTCCGAGACCACTTCACAACGCTCCGGGGCCGCTCAGGCCAGCGATAACTACACGAAATGTCAAGGTGATCTCGCCATTTCACAGATGGAGAGAGAATGAGAACCAAATGGTAATAGATGAGCGACGCCTAAAGATTATCTCCTAGAAACCCCAGTCATAATTAATAGCTTGGGAGTCGGTAACTACCGCACTTTGCTACCGCTACTCTGACCGTGTTTGATTTGTGAGAAACGAGAACTGATCCAAGTGGTAGACCTACCCCATTACAAATTATCGCTGGCACCCATTGATTTTTCATTAGGTTCGGCGATTTAACAAAGAATCATCTAGGCCATGACTCACAAATACTTAGTTCAAGCTGATGCTAATTTGTCTTTGTATATTAATTATCACTTTTAGAGTTCTTTTTAGTCAGATAGGCAATGATAGCCTCTGAATTTACATTCGAGACCATTCTAGCAGTACATTTAATATTCTGGGGTTCGAAAGTCTATGGATCTTTGCTGCACCAATCGTGTTCGCAGAGACTTTGCTGGAATTACGTCCTCTACTGTCTATGATCATACAAGTCATAAATATGAACGGGACTTCGTATCATTTATCATATCAGGGAATTCAACTTGACCAGAGGGTGTAGATGAAGAATGAAGGTTATTGTACGTGTATAAAAGACTAGATCATATCCTAGAAAAGAATTTGGAATGCTACGTTTGCAGCAGAAGTTGGAAAGGTTGGAATACCCAGCAGATTCCCCTGGTTCACGTGTCCATGGGCATCACCATTGGCGAGGCGTCCAGTCATCCCTAGATGCGGCGATGACTAACAGAATCTGAAGACCATACTTTTTCTTTTTCTTTTGTAACCAAACGAAAAAGAAAGTTCTGGGGCAGTTCTGATTTCAAAAAACCGTGGGGTTGGATGCAGCTGCCCAGACGAATGAAACAGGGCGAGTGCTGCCCCATGCTCTCTAGGGGAAGTCCATGAAGCTTGAGGATCTGAAACAGTCTGAACACGGCATCGGAAGGCGGAAGTGGGGAGAGGGGGGAGGTCTTTTTTGCAAGGTACGTTCGGATTCGCAAAGATCGGCGCATCTCGGGTTTTTTTCTTCAAAATTCGGCGAAGGAACCTGTTATTCTTTTCACATTATCATCTCACCTTATATCTCTTATAGTTCAGACACCGGGTTTTATACTTATCTACCAAAACATTTTTTTTCGGTTGTAATCTCGAGTGTTTGATAGTGATCAAAAATGTGAAAATGTTCGAAGAGTGCTGATCATACTCACGATGTCTACTATAGCACCTGATGACATTATCATCGATCTGCAGACTAAGCCATTTGGAGCTTGCAGGTACGACGATAAACTGGCTATGATGGCTGGAATTTATTTATATATAGTTGTTACTTCCTTCACGAACTATAAGTCTATTCGTTACCAGCGAGTACCTACCTTTTTCTAAATCAAGAAGGGTCTCAGAGTTAATTTCTAGATATAGGTACGCAGTTTATTTAATGTACTTCACAAACTGAGAGACAATTCGTTACTTACTTCTTTCTATTCCTCGTTATTTCAAAGCTTTTCTAACGTTAACCTAGCTTTTTCTATAACATTTTTTGTGAGGTTTTAATCATTGGTATGGGAATATTTTTTCGGTGAGTGATGGAAAATGCCACGCCTCGCTCCTGGCGCATCACCAATTATGAATTGAGTCATGGAATGTGCAGCTATGCATGTGGACGCACATCATCCGTGGATGACAATGTTCGTTGTCACCAACTGCTTGATGGCACCCTTGCGAATTGCCAAGAAGTTAGCATCTGTGTGTTGTTACGGAAGTTCGGTGTTAGTTAGATGTCCAAAGTATGTTTGATTATGTATCTTCTAACCGTATATATCGTGATTCGAAATAGGTCTAGGTAGTATAGGTATTAAAGGATAACGTAATAAGGTAATAAGTAAGTAATAACGTAATAAGGTCCATACGTCTCATAGTCAGATCTGTGATATCCATGCGCATGAGCTAACGTGAAATTCTTGCAACACGAATTACAGCTTTTAAACTGTCTAGGACTTGAAACCCTTTGGATCCTCGCCGCTCCAATCGTGTTAAAAGATCCGTGAAATTCCCTATAGCCCCTTTGGCCGCTACCTCACTTACTTGGATGCCCTCGGTTCGGCAGATACCGCTTCTGATGCGACCGTAAGCGAATACGAAATTCGATGCTAGCCAGAACACCGAACTTGTGGATGATATCGGGTTACTTCCTGTAAGTCACGCAACGTCCGTTCCTCTTTACCTTTGCAACCATTCTTTCCTTGTCCTAAATCGAGACCAGCGCAATAGAAAGACGAGGTACCTAAGCAACCTATAGGTATCCACCTAGTTTTCAGACAGTCTCATCAAATTCTTACTGAACATTGGGATGATCCAAAGTAAACAATCATTGAGCTAGATCTGTCGTTAACTATAAAGGCGATTTCCAAACAAGCGAAGATAATAGATTTGGTATAGGCAATCATTAGGCATGTACGTATTTGTATCTTTCAACCTCGTGTCAAGGAAGATTCAGCAGAAATTCCACAAATCTAAGATTCTTCTCCAAAAATTTTGGTACAGTCTAAAATTTAACATTTACTTAAAAGAACATTTATTTTAAGTGTTAGTCCCACATGCTCGCCTAATACAAAATTTGCAATGAGTGATTTTACCTGTTTTATTTATTCTATGAGCTGAAAAAAGATTGAAGTAAACTTTTCAAAAAGGTGCCATATGAAGGATATCGGATGGTTGGAATATGTAAAAAAGAGTATGGCTATGAAGTCAATCCGTTCTCTTTCTAGAAAATTTGCAGTCTTGGGTTTCCAAGGACACTGAATCGGATTTTTAGATCAAAATAGGGAGTTTTTGCAGTTTTTCTTTGGACTCGTTTAGCTGAGTTGTTGAACAAAAAGAGGTTTGTCTAGCTAACTAGTGAGTTGTACTGTACGAATAGGGAATCGTTTTAGGTACGATTGAATAAAGCGATTCAAAAGTCACTCTAACGTGACTAAATCTCTAATCTCTCAAATCGTATAAATCTTTGACGGAGTAGGAGTGGGTAACTAGATGGTTTCACGAATCTGGAAAAAATTATTATAATGTATTATAATTATCCAAAATCACTACAGAGGCATTTCCTTAAAATAATAGGTTGATCATTTGGGTAATCTTCATATTTCTGTTAAGTTCAGACCATTACGTGATAATATACGAAAACATCTGCAGACGTCTCGGCACCATCTCATCCCTCGCTCACCTGCCAACTCGGTCAGTAGGTACCTACACTCGAGTCCGATCTCTTATTTCGATAATAACCTCCCCTTTCTGAGATTTCTATCTTTCCTTCTTGTAATTTTTTTGTTCTTGTCAAAATGGACACTAAGAAGAAAATTTCGGGCGTGTTGTTCAAAATGACCCTCTATCAAACTAAGATTGGTAATATCGCGAAATTTTCAAGGGATGTGTCAAGCGATGTCACAAAGGTTCCAATGTTTCGCGGAATGATGCAGGAAATTAAAGAACACTACAAGTCATTTAAAGCCCTTCTAGACGACTTAATAGACCTTCATGTCGAAAATGAAACGATCAACAATTTTCCAAACGAAGAAGAAAAAAATCTTCAGCTTAATTGCGATCGATACTATTATGAAGCGTTGGGCGTTCTGGAGGGTCTTAATACACCCGCGCCGTTACCACATCATGAAAACGCTGCCGCAAATGCTAACGTTTCTGGTTTGGTCTCATTTTCTGCATCTCGTATCCTCAGAGTGGGAGTCCCATGGATAGCGTTCCCAAGTTTGATGGGAAATTAGATAAATGGCCCTTTTTTCGTGATACGTTTACATCTATGGTACATAATGATAATGACACCCCCACAATGGCAAAATATCGTACGTTGATAGGATCGCTTGAAGGTCCAGCCTTAACACTGATCAAAGGGATTCCGGTTCTCGAGGCTAATTATGAGCAGGCTTGGAAATTAATGACAGATACCTACAATAATAAGCGTATCTTAGGTGCGAGTTTTCTTAATAAGATACTCGATTACAAGCCCCTTTCTGGTTCACCAAATCTCACCATTTTACAAGCGTTCATAGGCACAGTTTGTGAGAGTGTTGAAGCTCCAGGCACTCGTCATTCATTTGAACGGAAGAATCTTGGAATTGAACTTCCAACCTTTGATTCTCTTCACCAGTTTTTGAGAGGCGAATGCACAGCTTTGACCTTAAGTGGTGGTTGCCTTGCCTCTAGTTTGTCAAACTCATCTTCACAAATTCCCGTTACCGAAAGCAGAATAATGGATCACAATCAAAACAAAAAGGTGATTCCAAAAGTGCCTTATTTGTGTCCGATAAGAACGAGAAATCAGACAAAGCTGCGCATCAAAGGAAGAGTTTTTCTTCATATTCTAAACAATGTCCAGTCTGTTCAGTGAAGCACACACTTTATCAGTGTGAATTGTTTCGTTCGTCGTCACCTAAAGAAAGATTCAACTTCTTGAAAAGGTGGTCTGGTTGTAGGCTTTGCCTTTCTTTTCAGCACATTTCAAAAAATTGCGCGAGTGATAAAATGTGTGAAATATGCAATGGTAGACATCATTCTTTGCTCCATCTGCCCTCTGATTTGAATTCTAATGGAAATGGTAGTTCGCCTTCCAACATAACTTCTGGTGGCCCTTCACAAAACACTGTAAATGCGATGTTGGGTGATTCATCCAACCCCGACAGTGTAATTTTAGGGACTGTTATTGGTCAAATCAAAGATTCTTCAGGCCAATTTCATAATATAAGAATTAATATTTCTCGATCCTCGGATAAGAAACGTCCTATCGCCGGCGAAGACGTGTATGAATGCCTTAGCTGTTTGACGAAGGCAATCACGGTCCCAGTATTTCCACGGTGGGCTCTTTTGGCGTACGGAACGACCGGTTGCCAAGAATGCAGCGGCCTTGGTCCTCTAAATGATTTGTGTTGGAAATTAGAGAGCTGTGCCAATGTCAAACGTTTATTTTCGCGTTGACACAATGGGATGCGAAAATGATGTACCGCCGTAGGGTTCGATGGTCGGAAGCCGGCGGACACGTCGTGATGTTTTCCAAGAACGAGGATGAGAGTGCATTAATTCATCAACTTGATGACTGCGAAGTTTTGGTGATTTGTATAAGCCGCCCTCTTGTTTTAAAAAGAACATCCGTCAGCAAATGATTCAAGGTAAACAAGAATAAAACTCCTAAAAAAGCTTAATTCACCGTGCAAGAATTTATTTTATATTTTAAGAAGATTCAAGATTTTAAGATACATTTTAAATTTTAGTCAGGTTTTATAGAAAAATCTCCCATGTCTATTGCTAATTCATAGTTCGTACCTATCTAAGTACGAGTACAATTTATATCAAAGACGATATTGCTGGCAAACTGTATAAAAATATGAATTGATCTATGTAACAAGGGGATGATGGAAATTAAGTAGTAACCTCTTCAAAGGGGAGAGGTGATGAACCTGCTACACTCAGAGGATACCTGAAGGCTGAATAGCCCAGGAACTATCCCAAGTTGCAGCGTTTGCAAGAACCGAGAAGGAGGAATTACCCATATCCATGACCGTGGGGGGGGGGGGGGTTACAGTGAAAAGGGGGCTCCAAATAGGCAGTCTGGGGTTAATGCATAATTTTTAAATGCTAAAAGTTTTATTTAAAGGGCTCAAGTTGTTTATGGGACTGGTGGGGGGGGGGGGGAGCAGGACGCCCAATAATAAAGGGTTTGAATGGGGGGGGGGGTCAAAACCACGCTTTGCTACCATGTAACGAGGGTGTGATGGAAATGGAGTAGTTACCCCTTCAACCTTCAAAGGGTAGAGGCGATAAACCTGCTACTCCCAAAGGATACCTGAAGGCTGAATAGCCCTGGAACAGCCCAAGTTGCAGCGTTTGCAAGAACCGAGAAGGAGGAATTACCCATATCCATGACACCCTCGGGGGTTTGGCTCGGGGGGGGGGGGGGGGGGGGGGAAATGGCGTAGTTACCCCTTCAAATAAACCTGCTACACCCGGAGGATACCTGAAGGCTGAATAACCAGGAACAATCCCAAGTAGCAGCGTTTGCAAGAATCGAGGAAGAGGAACTACCCATATCCATGCCACTCCCGAGGCTTTCAAAAATCAAGGGGGGGGGGGAGGGGGTGGAAAGGGGGCTACAAATAGGCAGGCCAATAATAGAGGGTTTGAATGGTGGTGGTGGTGGGGGGGGTTAATAATTAATTTTTAAATGCTAAAATTTAATTTAAATTGTCCAGTTTCCCTATGGTTGGTCGGCGGGGAGGGGGGAGAGGGTTAGGGGGCACCAGGTTAGTCAATAATAGGGGGTTGAATGGTGGGTAAAAACCACGCTCTGGACGTAACAAGGAAGTTATGGAAATGGAGTAGTTACCCTCCAAATAGTAGAGACGATAAACCTGCTAGACCCTAAGGATATCTTGAAGGCTAGGTGGCCCAGGGACTATCCCAAGTTGCAGCGTTCGCAAGAATCGAGAAAGAGGAACTACCCACATCCATGACATCCACCCAGATCAAGCATCGGCAGTTTTTACACTTTCTGAATTCCTTACGATCGAAGTCAAAAGCGATATTGCCGAAGCCTGTACGTTTCAGCAGGTAAATAGGATCGAGTGTTTATATTCTACATCGGAATTAGCAAGTAACAAGAAGGAACAAAAATGCACTAGAGATTTTTGAAAGCTTTAAACTCTATAATTTGGCAATTTTTAGTTTCCCATCCCTTCTACAAACGTTGTCAACAAAATAATCTAGCTTCTCACATCACATTTCACGGAAAAATGCATTCCTGTTCATATTGCTTGAATAACATTGAAAACAGCTGAGGCGAATCGTGAGAATTTTTGCGTTTTTCAATGTTTTTTAAGAATCGCCTACTGTCCTGCATCGAGCTTTGGCTCACTGGCCTTCGTGAAATGTTATTACAGCTCCTAAGAAACACATATTTAGGGCTCATTACCGGAGAAAGGACTTTGAAAAAGCAGTTCTAGAGGTTTTCTCGCATTTGGCTCACTATGCGGCGTGGGGTTTGACTTTTGTTTCTTTACTAATTTTTATTGGAAAAATTAAGATAAAGTAAAAACTGGCTCCGTTTTTCATTTTTGTTATTCTGACCGATTTTAGGCACTACATGTACTGAAAAATCGCATTTGAACATCGGTGAAACCGAATGAATCCAGAACGAGCTCGATGAACCTGTTTGCGTCGAACAATGTTCCGCTCCTCATCGGCGTGTAAATATTTGCAAGAGAGAAGCGCCGGCTATAACGGTCTTCATCCCTTAATAGGTAAAAAGCCCCGCAACCGTCTGGATCCTTGTAAAAGCAAACTCGTTTCGCAGACCTTATACACAATTTACTCGGGAGCTTCAGACACTGCACAGCCAGCTCCCAAGATCCCAGAAAAATCCGCCTTCCCTTTGCACCTTGTAGTAACAAACGCAGTTTCCTGGTTTGTACTTTTTCTCTGATCTCCCCAGCGGCCTTTGACCCTATTGTCTGGCTCCGTTCCCATCAAAACTACCCATTGTGTGCCGTATTGTGGTAAGATGGTTGCGTTGCTTTACTCGACCTGTACTGCTTCTCTTCTTCCATGGAGACAGATGCACAAACAAAATCAGTTCTACAAAGTTTTTTAGATTGGAAGGAAAGTTCATTCACTTCTACATTCCTAATCTGGTGCGAGGCTACATCCAACTTTGTCAATGTCTACTTAGCATCCATGAGTGAAATTGGACCAGGAGCATAAATTACCACGAGCATATTGTTGTTCGATCAACATTTTAACGATCCCGAACCTTTTTATGAACTGGATAGGAGATATCGAAGTTAGCACAGCAGGCGAATAAGAGCAATACGAATACTGCGTACCTACCCATGTCCCTCCAAATTATTAATTTTTGTCTTGAAAACACGTGAGCGCCATTTCGTGTGACACTGTGCCAGGAAAATGTTGTGATTATTGATTATTAATTTTATTATTCAACCCAGTTAAGTGGATTTCGTGGCATTTATGTGAATGGTGCGCTTACATGAAATATTCGAAAAATCAGTTATTCTTATTGCGTGATAATGGTACAACCTACAGTTCTTCTGTCATCACAAAAATAATTTCCAGATCTACAATTTACAAAAAAGACAACCTGTTCTATATTTCCTTGCATTCTATTTCCAAAACCAGATCTACAATGAATAAAACTACCTACTACAATCTACGTTAGGTAAATATCCTCAGAATCATGGATTGGTACAATTATGATTAAATTCGATGAGCTGATATCACATCAGCATCACGTTAGCCCTTTTCCTGTTGGTTCTGGTGGAAAACACAGTGAATTTGAAGATTCGTTCATTTTCTTTCAATTCTACTGTGCTCTTATTTCAATACCGAGCACTCAAACTACAAACTACCTTTGTCAACAAGTGGGCCCTGAAGCCAAATCTTTTCTTAATTTACGTTCTGTGGTGACATTGTAATTGCATCATTCGGGTTACTGCTGCTGAATAGGATTGTCTGGGAAAGTAGTTACTCCGATCAGCAGAAGGATCCTTAATGCTATTTTTTTTATTATACAACCTAATGTGCTGAAGTTTCAAAAGAGCCATGTGAGTTTGGTGATAGATAAGATTGCCTGGAGTGGCAATGTGATCTGCTGAGCGATTGTGAGGTTTATTTCATTTTAAATTCGAAGTCAACGCTGAACTATGAAACGGATCTTTTTTGAGATTGATAAATAGGAAAGATTAGTTTTAGAACAGATCGTTTTAACCTCTATGTTCTCCTAAACAGTAATATCTCGACTACATGCTACTCTGATAAGTGTGCAATCATTGTCTGTAAACAATAATGCATCTTCGAAAATAACATGTGCTACTTGTTTGTCCCGCAAATAAACACGGTTGAGTTAGCGCACGAGAGTGAGAAAAAAACGACGTAGGACGGTTATGAATGGGTTTGTTTGACTTTCATTCACAAGAGACCTCAAGCTTGCGGCCTTGTAAGTAATGTATTCCTGCAATGAAACGCTTCCTCCAGGAATTGATGATCCGTGCACATTCGCAGTGTGAAAATACACCCGCCCTCAAACCCACGGAACGTGACTCGTAGAATCTCTCATAGGTGAGCTTTTTCGCACTGAAAACCGTCTCCCAGAGAAGCTCGCCCACTCTGCGACACTTAAACGGAGGTAAAAAGTGTGATTTGGTCGTGAATCCTTTTGAAAATCAGTAATTTTGACTTTTTGCCCACTTTGTCCAGAATGTTCAGTTGCGACACGGGTGACTTGACAAGGTTCCCGTTGAACGAGGTGATTACAATCTCGACACTTTTACAAGGAGGTTGAGCTATGAGGTGATGCAACTGGCAGAATGCGACGCCTAGTTCGGATTGAGACGACCCCGACTACCTACTCACAACCGGCAGCCCACTTGCCATCGAGTGCTTTTGGTGGGTTTTGAAACGCCCTTTTTTTCTCAGGCTTAGCGTTTCATCGGATGAAGTGGGATTAGGCAACGATATTGACATTTCGGGACGGATGGTCTCGTGCGTTGTTTTCGACTTTATACATTGTGAGGATAAAATGAATGCACCTGACGCCATCAATCGTGATTCGGCTAAACTACCACCATAGAAATGTATCATCATGCTAATCGCTATGATTAAAAGCGTACACCAATCACACATACCAATCAATCATTGCATTTATGAAGTACCTATCTGGTTATACTGGTACTTAACGAATAAAAACACCTTATATATAAATTTATGTTATATATTGTAGTAATTCTTTCCAAGCAAATACTTCCTAATCAACTTTAAACAGCACCATCTGGCTCTAAATGTTTTCCAAAGCAAGCTTCGTACTATATCCTATTATGTAGGCATTACAATTGCAAGGATGCTAATTAGTCGAAAAATATATAATGATTTTTTTTTTTTTTTTAGGTTGAAACAACCTTAATACTAGCTATTCAACATGTCTATACTATATTTTCAACATGGAAAGGACGCATTTTTTTCGTGATTTATTAATTGCAACTGAAAATGTATACATTTCATCTAGCAATAGGTGGGTACTTCATTTCATAATAATTATTCCTCATCTTTCTGTGAGGTAGGTTTTTTTTAAATAAGTTTATTCAAATGAAAAATTACAAAAAGCATTTACTTATAAATGCAATGTATTACAACTAACCATCTGTTAGTTATTATTTTTGGAGTAATTAATCCAGTTATTCGATCAGTTACCACTATTAACTAACTAATTTAGTTAGTCAATTTAGTTACTGCTAGTAACTAATAACTAATTAGTTTTCAGTCGTTATTCACGCGGGCAATAACTAATAACCAAATTTGGTTTCGAATTTACCTGTAACTAGTGGAACATTGTTTTCACTATCATAAGATAACATGGCTGTATGAGCGTTTCATGATGTTTGCTTTTTCTTATACATGAGCCAAAATAGTGAACATATCTGGACTTTTCGGGTCCAAATACATGCAAACACTAATTATTACTGTTGTTTTACATAAAAATTAGCGCATAATGTCATGCTTCGAAAAGGAAATTTCCCGCTACATTTTGACTAGTTTCGATTTTGATGTTTTCACCGGGAAAAAAGTTATCTATTAGCTATTCATTATTCGCGCGAATAATGACTAAAAACTAATTAATTATTATTTACTGGTTGCAACTAAATTAGTTATTAGTTTCATTGCGTGTAGCTAATAACTACTTAAATTAGTTATTATTTTCACCTGCGTGTAACTAATAACTAAACACCTATCTATTTGTTATTAGTTCAACTAATTTCTCCAAAATTATCTATTAGTTGAAGGGTTGTAGCTGAAAACTAATTCAGGTGAATTTAGTCATGACTAATAAATTGAAGTTACAGTTGTGAATTACGAAGTTGAGGGTTAATAAGGCTTGGTCAATAATTCAAAAACTCTTCTACGCCGACGTTTCGCTATATTTGTATAGCATCTTCAAGACTTAGTAGTGGAGCAGGAAAATTTATTAGGTCCTCATTGCGCGTTATACAATCGTAGCTGGGCACATTGTTTTTGTACACTATTTTCATACATGCTAGCTGGAGACTGTTTATAATAATAGAAACTTGATAATTATGATGAAAAATTATTGAAGAGGATGCATATTGCATAGAAAAATGCCTGGCAATGCGTGGCATTTTTCTATGTGCCAAAATCAAGGTTAAATATGAGCCGTTAAGCGGCGAGAAATTCCAACAATCGAATGAATTTACGATTGACTCACCGTTTGAATGACGATCTTCGTAGAGAGGGTATTTCTTGAGTAAATCACTACAACAACTCAATAGGAAATACTTGTATTCTCACTGTAAGGCTTAAGAACAGTTTTGCTTGAGAATAATGCAGAAATATCTTTATAAAATGGTATAAAAAGAGCAAAAGCGAGACGTAAAAGTACACACGAGAGTTTTAGTGAAAGCTATAAACTGTAACCATGGAAGAGACGGTGAATTGACACGTATCGATGGTAATCGAAAACAAAAGATTGATGAATTCAGGGTTCTCGAGAAGACCCCTATTTCATCACTCCCTCCTCTTCAAGAGAATCCTTTTTCTCACAGTCGCGCACAAAACCCATATCACTGTGTCTGGCCTTTGTCACCAAGAATTTTCGCTGCATCAAGGTTGGCTTGAAAGTCGTTGCAGAAGTCATAAAAATTCGTCAGAAGTCCAGTATTCCAGTGACCATGGTTAAAGAGACGACAAGAACATTTCAATTGCGCTGAACGTGGCGTTCAGCGCCAAGGCTCCTTTTCTCCTGAAAGTCACAGGGACAAGCATTAGGTGTGGTCAATAACGCAATGGAAAAACTTATCTCTAGGTAAGGCTTTGGTTAACCAATCGGCAAGCTGATCGGCATCCTGATAAGAGGTGGGTTCAACATAGTTTACATAGTCTTCCCTGTTCATGGCTATGACATCCTGACATATATCAGAAGCCGGGTCGACTCTATCACCTAAATCAAGTAGGTATTTCAGCTAACTGCTTGGGATAGTCCTTAATTCGATCCCCGTAAACAATAGATTCAATGCACTTGAGATCTGCGGTGTTAACTAGGGTTTTATTCTGTTCAGAAAACACTACATACCCAGTTTCACTGCACTCCAACAAGTAACCCTTTTTAGCATTGGGGGCAAATTTTGTCTTAGAATTGGTGTCCACATAATGAACAAGGCAACCAAATCTTTTTAAAAACTTAAGACTGGGGGAATAGCCCTTGACCTTTTCAAAAGGACTAAGGAACGAATTAGCAGCATGTGGTAATCTATTATGGACAAACACCACATAATTCAACGCATGACCCCAAAATGAAGAAGGCATTTTAGCCGATAGCAAGTTCACCCTGATTTTATGTTTCAACTCTTGGTTTACTCTTTCCGCGCATCCATTTTGTTGAGGAAGATGCGGTTGGCTCGGGTCCCAAATCACACCCAATTCTGTCAACAGCTTTTTCATTTCTGCTGTTTGAAACTCAAGTCCCCGATCAGAACGTAACTTAAAAACACTTTTCTGTTGGGCTGTGATTGATTCTATCTCACGAATGCATCGAGTGAGAGCCAAGTGAACCTCTTTCTTATTTTTCAGAGGATAAGCAAAGACATATCGTGAGAAGTCGCAAACAAAAATCACAATATAGACATCCCGGAAGTTAGAAGGACTGATTGGACCCATTTCATCAATTTCCGCCCTATGTCTTACTTGGGTGTGAGACTTTCTAATCGTGTTTGCCTGATGACATTCTTCACACTGCAAGATCTGAGTTGTAAATTTTACGCTTCCTAATTCAGAACGTCAGAGTCATAGAGAGAGGGACGAGATTTCTCTAAAGATAGTTTATCATAGTCAGCTAGTTGGGTATCTAAGTCTTTTCCATATTCATTCTCTCCATTCCTCCCTCCCAGACTTGTCAGGTCCACATTTAAGGCTGGAGCCCTCCCTCCCACCAATTCGACCCCTGACCTGGAATTTGACATCTCTGTGGAGTGACAAGGCTGCCCAACACTGGAAGGCGTCACTTTCCTACAGCAGGATGGCCCCAAAGTGAAAGACTACTTCTGAGTACTCAATACAGTATCTAACTTAGGTCGTTTTGGGGAATCCTGAACCAATGAAATACCAGGTGGTGTGGGAGACATGAGTGGCAGATCAATCCACCATAAATTGTTTTTACAGAACCCTGTTTTGATAACCGTTCCAGTAGAAGACTGAATAAATTCAACTCTATCTCTAGTGAAAAGAACATTCATTCCCGCCTGAGTTACTTTGCGTACCGAAAATAGATTTGTTGATAACCCTGGAGAGTACAATACATCATGCAAAGTGCCATGCTGTCCATTATTAATAAAATCAATGTTCCCTGAATAATTGATAGACAAGTCAGCAGTTTCACTGTTATTTGCGCATTTGAACACCCTTGTCGCAGGTAAGCGACGCAAATTAGTCAGAATATTTTTAGAGGAGGTCAAATGCTCTGTACATCCGGTATCAACAATTGCTGTAAAAGAAAACTCACCTTCAGCTAAGGTGAAGGCCTGGCCACCCTGCTTTTCGGAGACAAAGTTGAGTCGTGAGATGAGCTGTTCTTCTTCACCCCCCATTGAGATCCAAACATCGGCATTATTGTCCCCAGATGTAGGCCCAACAATGGCAAAAACTGAATCAGGATACTTCTTAAATTCGTTGGCCAGCCGCTTTGCCTGTCCAAGGGGTACCTTAAAAAGTTTGGGTTGATCCCTGCCACCAGTTTTATTCTGGCCAAAAGAAGTACCTGATTGGGGAGTGGTGGAGGAGGATGCTTGAGTCGTCTGGGCGGACGTCCTATTTTTAGGACAATTTGCAGCTACATGGGAAGACGAGGTTCCACACGTAAAACATAGCCGCTTTGCCCGCAAGCATGACTCCAATGTGTGATTCCTACGTTTACAATAAGCGCAGAAAGGTCGTCGCTTAGTGGCCTTTACCTTAGACGGAGGAATAAATGAATTGGTCGGAGCAGTTTTACCTGGAATGCGACCTCCCCTCCCTCCCCTATTTGTAGCTCTGCTTGGTCCTGGAATGATAGACTTGCTACCCCTAGAAGCAGTTCTTCCACGACCCATGAGACTGAAGCTTGTGTCTCCTGGAGCCGACTGATCTGCCCGAAGTTGCTCCTCTTGGAGCATTTCACGCAACTCTGCCATAGAGAATTTGAAGCTGTGAAGCTCAGCCTTGCGATATGTGAGAGTCTGATTAATCGCGATTTCAAAGATCTGCTTCACATAGGGATCAGTCAACATATTCCGATGAATGCTGAAAAGCCGCTTCTTCAGGTCGTCAAATCTTGCGAGAAACTCCCCTACCTTTTCCCTAGCTGGATCAAAATGAATAGAGTTAAACTCGCTGACAAGTCTCTTGACCTGAAATGCTGAACTGGGGTCGCAAGTCTTCTGTAATTCTGCCATAATGGCACTAGGATCAGTTAGATCCTGAACCAAGTCTTGGTAGTAAGGTGAGAGAGACTCAAAAATAAAATATCTCACCTTCCTACGAGCAACAACAATGTCTTGAGGAGTGACATTCGTTAGAGTCCAGCAATCCTACAACGCTTCTCTTCCAATATTTGAATTGGGTGTCCTCAACCAACTTTTGGCCCAAGAGACGGAATTTAAGTCCGTCAATTCTCCTAACCCTGTAAGACTCGTCAGCAGCACGGCGTTCAGAGTGCCGGACAAATAGATTAGGATTTTTCTTTGGACGGCCTTCTGATGGCATAGTAGACACCACTGACCTAAGTCTATGTGGTTGAGACACATTACTAGAGCCACTAAATGTGGCAGACGTCCCAGGATCAGATTCTGGCTGGACTGTGTTCAGCTCCACCTCATCCACCTCCATCTCTGGCAACTGTGTACGTGAATCAGAATTGGGATGTTGGGCTTGAATGCCGGTCTCAAAACGTTGGGACAAGTCTTTATACTTTGAGTCCAATTCTGTTAATTTGGACGTAATGAGACCAAAACTAGCATCCAGATGCGCCTTCATCGATTCCATGTACCTAGACATTACTTCTTCGGATGACATTAAGGCTTTGGATCTCAGAACATTCTCATCTTCCTCCATGGGCTGAGACACAGGCACTTCACCTGAACACTGTGGACGAGGCATTCTGCTCGAAGTCTTCCACATTGTCAGTCTCACCCTGAGGCTGTTCGTTGAACATGTCCCTAGCGCAATGTCCATCTAGGGAAATATCATCCTGGAAGTCAAACAGCTCCTCCTGGGAGCTAGGTCTTGTTGACTGACTCATTGATTCGATAAAAAGAAAAGCAAGTCAGAAAGATCTTGCTTGGATTTGAAACAATCCCAAAGAAACACTCAAATAATCTGTGTACTAATTCAATTACGTAAGACTTTTCAATACCCCTGTAGCTAAAACCTAAACTGTCCCAATTCTGTGTCTGATAAAAGCCTGTATTTTCAACATCAACCAGAAAACTGTAGTCATGAACGTATGTCTGTATGTATGTATCCCACGTGTATTAATTTTAACTTAACAATACACAAGGCATTTGTGTAGGGTACAAATCTAACAACATTCAATGCGGGAAAGTGGAAAGCGCAGGGTCTTGAGCTATTATAAGTAAATAACATGAGACATATATTTTCTACTTGTTACTTATAATAAACATACCAAAGAAAGTTCTAGATTCTTGCACGATTCCATGCTATTCTCTCTCTACAATGCCAAATTTTACCATGAAAATTATTCCATGTTGTCATTTCTAAAACTTTCAGAAAAATTTATCATAAAACGGCAGTTCAGTATGATAGGGTGTGCACCACCTATGTTCTGACACTTGGATTTACGTTGCGGTCCCAGCATAATGTATTTGATCTCCGTATATAATTCTTCTTCTTTTCTAGAGCATTGCGTACGGCTGGGCACTTTTCAATTTATTACGTGTTAATTCCCGTGTCTCTGACTGGGTTCATCAGTACTTGACGGGCACGTCGGTCAACCTCCAAGGCCCAGCCAACACAGAAAAGTGGGAAAAACATAAAATATATCGGGCCCATAACGGTCCAATTTCAAACTTGGGAGCCATCCCTTGATTCAACCCAACTCCTAGCAGTTGTGAAAATAAAATAAAACGTTATTTGCCTTGAACCTGCGGTGGGATCGTACGATAAGTCTTCCACTCATTAACTCCAAAAGGGACCTGTGGCCCGAATCAATGGCCCTTCATATTATTGAGGTATGGCCCCATTATGTGCATCCAATTGCTCAGTGCAAGTCTTTAGGGGCACTGCAAGGTTATGCACGGGGTACTCTATGTGCCACTAGTAATTCATTGTTGTGCACATCGGATCATGGCTTACCGGTTGAATAAACAAAATGCGTACCGTAAATTAATTGTGCACTCCGAAGATCCGATCTTAAGTGACTCGAGCTGACTAAGACCCATGTAGCCATCTCATACCTCGATCGCTCAAAACAGCCGAGGGGCATGACTGTAATGAACTTCGCATTCCGCGCAGGAGACAGGTAGCGAGGGACTGAGCTCGTAAATATTTTTGACTACGACTCATCGCATAAAACGAAATCATAAAACATAGGTCCACCAATGACAACAAACTTCTCCACGGTCAACAATGAAGTGGAAAGAAGATGAAGTCACAAGTCATTTTGTGAACAACAACTGCATATCATTTTGATCGAACCTAAAAACAGCGAATTTCGAAAGCGAACAACCAATAAAAGATAGATTGGAATATTCAACGAAGTTCCGCACTGGTTTCATGAGCAAATCTAGACCGGGGAGGGTCAAAAACGAATTTCGAAGTTTCGATGCGACACCCGACGACACCGCCGTGTTGATGGACTGCAAAGGAAACTAGCCAGGGGAACGAAAAGACGCCATCTAAAGCTGAGTCAAATCAAGGGTAATCCCGAAATTGACGTTATTTTCTCAGATCAAATTCACATTCTTGGGGCATTTCTACTGGACTTGCCGGTAGAACAATGTTCATAAACCTTTAAGCTAGTACTAGCGACGATATCGTGCCAAAATCAAGGTTAAATATGAGCCGTTAAGCGGCGAGAAATTCCAACAATCGAATGAATTTACGATTGACTCACCGTTTGAATGACGATCTTCGTAGAGAGGGTATTTCTTGAGTAAATCACTACAACAACTCAATAGGAAATACTTGTATTCTCACTGTAAGGCTTAAGAACAGTTTTGCTTGAGAATAATGCAGAAATATCTTTATAAAATGGTATAAAAAGAGCAAAAGCGAGACGTAAAAGTACACACGAGAGTTTTAGAGAAAGCTATAAACTGTAACCATGGAAGAGACGGTGAATTGACACGTATCGATGGTAATCGAAAACAAAAGATTGATGAATTCAGGGTTCTCGAGAAGACCCCTATTTCATCACTATGCAATATGTATCGTCTTTAATAATTTTCATCATAATTATCAAGTTTCTATTATTATAAACAGTCTCCAGCTAGCATGTATGAAAATAGTGTACAAGTACTATGTGTCCAGCAAGGATTGTATAACGTACAATGAGGACCTAAAAAATGTTCCTGCTCCACTACAAAGCTCTGAAGATGCTATACAAATATAGCTAACCGTCGGCGTAGAAGAGTTTTGAATTATTGACCAACCCTCGCTAACCCTCTACTTCATTAATATACAAGTGGTCGAGAAAACTAATATAAGTTATAAATTACAACGCTAGTTACATCAAAACATTACGTTATGTAATTTAGTTATGGGTAGTAACTAATCATTAATAGTTATTAGTTACAACGTAAGTTGAACAAAAAAATTTGTTAAATAATGCCCCTCTCTGGAAGAGAATATATGTAGTTGGGTAGGAAATAGTCAACTCAAAAGTGGGAATGAATAGTGATTTATACAAACGAGCTTTTTACGACAAAAATAATCCAACTTTGAGAAAGATTTAATTCGTTTTATCTCTTTTGGTATACTAATTGATAAACCGTGGTTCTTGGAATTTTTTTCCAATTTCCAACAATTGGCTCATTATCACTTCCGTAAAAAATAACAGCAAAGATATTAGCGTGTACGCAAATTCCTTTTCACTTGAAGGTCGTAGAACTCATGAATGGGAGATAACGCAAGGAAGTAGAAAAAAGCGAGTGATTAGGCGTTGGCAAATTGGCGATCTCTCAATGGAACTCTTCGTGGGTTGTGTAATGCGTTTCTAATTGCTCATAGCGTTGTTGACATTGATAAATTTGTTCACTTGGAGGTCGCAACGTTTGCTTGGACGTACTACTTTATGTCTGACTAAGAGAATGAAAGGTAAAACTGAAGGAATTTTCTATCTGATGCTGGACGGATGCATTTCTTTTTACATTCCTTGAACGCCAACAGCAGGAGCTAATCAAGATTCAACCTAAAGGTATTCCCAAAAATTTCTACGTTCTTTGTGTTTATTATAGTTTTTAGGACGTTCCTCTGAAGCTAGGTTTCGTTATAGAGGGACGACCTATTGAAATTGATCCAGGGGTTGTGGGATAACCTAAGAATAAGAAAAAATTAATCGTATGCAAATCAGAAGCGCAGAATGGAGTAATGATTTGAGAAAAATGTAATTGTTAGGGAACAATCTACAGCCTAACCCAATAATTCCCAGAAAATGTAATAAAAATCTGATGAAAACCAGGCCTTGTTCCTGGAAGTCCACTTTCACGCATGCGAAGGAGCTAATAATGATGCAATCGCGTTGAAATTAACACGGAATAATTAAACCATTGTCCTCCACCTATGCACCAAATTTGAGCAGGATAGGACGACTAGGGCGTAGAAAAATGATGCTTGATGGAATTTACGTTAGCGCATACGCAGAGTGAGGTATTGATTTGGAAACAATGAAACACATAGGGGACCATCTTCATTCTAACCCACACATACCATGAAAATTTCATATAAGAACCGGTTGAATGTTGTGGAATTTGAGCTTGTTACAAGGATTTGCGGACTCACAGACAGAGATAGAGAGAGAAAGACACGGATCGAAAGTTGTTCAGAATAGTCTAAAACGTAAAATGCGAGTGGAAATTTTACCACCGTAAAAAAAACAACAACCGTTTGATTTTAGTGGAGACTACAACTTTTCAATCTCTCGAAAGTGACAACAATGCTTCCGCTCCCTATAGGTAGACTTGGGAGCAATTTAAGAGATGAAATTTAGCATTTAGGTACCCATACTTCACTAGAAGGTACATCGCACGGACAATAGTTAATAAACTCGATTTCACAACGTTAGAATAAATCCATTGAAACTGTATCACCTGATAATTTCAATATTGGCATTATATCAGCTGATGTTTACAAGGCAATTTTTATGTATGCCAGTATCACTATTTAGCGATCTTTGATGGAATTGATAGCTTGATCGGCTAATCAATAGCTCCGCTGGCAGCGCATTAGAAATCGCACTTAGAAATTCGAAGGTGTTTTTCGATGTTCGAACCCTTAGGGAAAACGAACCGTTTAACGTACAGCGTTGCGGATGGTTTTAATCGATTCTTTGGACTCATATTTATCATTTCCAAGCAAAAAATCACTACTGTTACCTTGAACGTTGTTCCGTAGTGGCTACAGCTCACTTTTTCCTCCTGTGATAGGATTTAATTTGTCTTATTTCCTCGTTGTCGTCAATGTTAGCCACGCCAGAAGCCGTTTTCACGCCACCTTTCAATTAAGTTAAGCTCTATTAATACTACAATAATGTATTCGTATTCAATTTTTAATAATTAAATTTTTCTGGGTTCTTAATTTAGGGATTGAATGAAGGGGTACTGTTATAGGTCTGCCTGAAAGTGGACCGAGGTGTGTCCCGAAACGTTACATATAACAATTAAAATAGTGTTGACATTGAAGTCTTGATTACTACCCGTGGCGGAATCCAAATCCTAATCCTAATATACCTACTGAACCTGCAGCCGACCATATGTAACAGCTATCGAACACATAAGAAACTAATCAACCGACAGGCTAGATTTAAAAAAACCCCTGTTTACCTTTCTTTTACGGCGATATAAAGAAAAGCGTAATAAATTATCCCAGTGGTTGAAATCTTGTTCTAATTATTTCACCTGAGTCCCAAAATTACATCGAAAAATTGAAATATGCTATAGAAATCCAAGAATATTGATCACGACAATCGGAAGATTGTCACACATAGCAACTAGAACGATTCTAATTATTTGTTTTTAATATATTTTTCAGACGGGGCATATCCGAACGTCGAACGGAACTTACCTCATAGAGCCGGCCGAAGAATGGGTGGATTACCGAACTCCTATCCGCCATATTCTCCGAAAACTGAATTCAGGACCGCCACCCAGCTCCAACAATTGTCACACGCCTGAAGGAGGTAAGAAAGTGCAATTCCGTCTGTAGTTATATGTGAAAACTGAGTTTCTGATATTGGGCGGTGAGGATTAAGTACAAACGCTGCAAATTATTACACAAAGGTTCATTTTTTACAGTATTACGTAGCCTTCCTATGCAGAACACTACTCCATAAAAAATTACCTATTAAATTGAGTTTATGGTGCATTATTGAAACATAACTGCACGATGCCACCTACCAAAAGAAAATAAATTAACAGAAAAGAACGAATAAATTTGAATGCAATTTTTTTTTTTTTTTTTTTTTTTTTTTTTTTTTTTTTTTTGTCGATTACAAAGGTTTATTATTGAAAATAATAAACCAAAATTCTTTCAGTTAATAATAATATTAAATAATAATAAATAAAATAGAGGTATGAGATATGGTTAAAGGGAGATTGGACATGGGCCTTCTCCGGCCATGACGTAACTGGTCCTCCCAAATATCGGGCTCCCGTGTTTAAATTGAATTGAATTCTAAAATCTAAAAGCGAAAATAGAGCAGCTGAGTTACATGCGAAGTTATTATTGAACTATAAAGTACGAGCATGATAACGTGATTACCTACTTACCTACCAGGCTGGCCCTCTAGATACGTCATTGTTCCACTAATCAAGAGAAAAACAAAGGCGAATGTTTTTGTTCTATTCATTTTGTGCTGGACTTGATGGTAGAAAATGTTTCGTACAAAGAAACAAAAAAAGCATTGAAAAATATTGGGTCAGTCTTAAATGATAATCTGCAAGAACATTGCCTCTTGCTGCCAAAAAGTAAAGTTTGCCGGCAAACTGAACTCGGCGTATCTAGAGATATCGCATTTTGATGATGGAATGGTGAATTCTGGCTGACAAAAAATCTGTTGCTCCACTTTTATCAGCTGCTATTCACTAATTTTTGGTCTGGCGATAGTCACGCGGATGCTAACTAATTGATCTTCAGATGACCTAAGGATCGGCTAATCCATGATCAAAAATTGAAGGTGGAACGGTCGAAACACTGGCTTATCTAGATGCTGTGTTACAAGATTCGGGAGTTTGTAGAACTGGGTCTAAGGAGAGAAACTTCTCCAATATTGAACGTAGTTTGACTATGATCAGTAATTTGGTTCATTTCAGTGATTTGAACATACCCCAGGTAAGACCAACTGTGGTCTGTAATGCTGTTACATTCTATACCAGAATTAGGTATCAAACGTCAGAATAGAGTCATTACGTACGTTTCTCATAACACAGACCAACGATTTTTGTCTCCCTTTCTTGTATATTTGCGTTCGATCGTTAGCAGCTCGTAGTTGGGTTTCGGTTGAGCGGCGCATATTGTTTTTGCTGTCGCACGTAACGACTTCAACGAGCTGTCAGGACTCTTCCTGCTATGAACCTTACACAACACCTGTAAAAACTATAACGAGGCTTCTTTGCGTAATGTTCATTATTTTCTTTACACTA
This sequence comes from Adelphocoris suturalis, assembly GCA_030762985.1. Taxonomy (NCBI): domain Eukaryota; kingdom Metazoa; phylum Arthropoda; class Insecta; order Hemiptera; family Miridae; genus Adelphocoris; species Adelphocoris suturalis. The sequence continues at coordinate 49,460,735 of CM061043.1, read as the reverse complement.
CTAGGCACCTAGTTAGATCACATTCCTGGCGAGTTGTGCGTTACCAATAGAAAATACGTTTTACTAGTCATTAGTACTTTATATGCAGTACTATATCCAGGTTGATTAATATGACCAATGAATCTCCATCAAAATTTTAATTAATTAACATTTTAGTTAATGAATTTAAAAAAATACAATCCTAGTCGGCTAGGAAGAGCCACAAATTCCATTAAAAGAGCCATAATACGCTCTTTGCTTCATCACTGGTTATCTCCATATATGGACAAAATTTAGGGTGACTCACCCGAAGGTGTTTTCTCGCACCTCCTTCCGAACCACCTCATAATATAATTAATCACTTACCTATTATTAAATCACAAACCCTAGAATTTATTCTTATGCTGCTACATCAAATGCAGGATAGTCCGCCAGTTAGACTGTGCTGTGTTCCGTGAACGCAACTTGAAGAAAATTAAAATAAAGAAGATTTATTGATGCCTTGATTATCTTTAAAGTAGAAACTAAGTGTTTTGAGCATGAGTGAAAGCTACAATTAATCATGAGTAAAGTTGAGTCTAGTCGAGTTGAACTGAGTTGAGTTGAGTTGTCTTGAGTTGAGTGGAGTTGAGTTGAGTTGAGTCGAGTTAGGTCAAGTCAAGTCAAATCAAGTCGAGTCAAGTTGAGGTGAGTCGAATCTAGTCGAGTCACATCAAGTTGAGTCGAGTCGGGTCATGTCAAGTTGAGTCAAGTCTAGTCTAGTCGAGTTGAGTCGAGTCAAGACGAGTTGAACTGAGTTGTGTTGCGTTGAGTTCAGTGGAGTGAAGTTGAGTTGAGTTGAGTAATGTTGAATGGAGTTGAGTTGAGTTGAGTTTAGTTGTGTTGATATGATTTGAGTCAAGACGAGTCTAGTCTAGTTGAGTTGAGTTGAGTCTAGTCGAGTCAAGTCGAGTCAAGTTGAGTCAAGTCGAGTTAGGACAAGTCGAGTCGAGTTTATTTGAGTTGAGTTGAGTCGAGTCGATTCTAGTTGAGTCCAGTCAAGTCAAGAGATGTCAGAGTTGAAGTCAGAGTGGGATTCAGAGTCGGAGTCGGAATCAGAGTTAGAGTCGGAGTCGGCGTCGCAGTCGAGTCGAGTCGAGTCGAATCAAGTGTTTGAATTAAAATGAAGCTCCACTGAATATCTTGATGCCTAGAAATGTCAAATTCATTCATTGAGAACTTGGCACTTGGCACTTCCACATCTTTTTGCAAGACCTCATTCGTAAGGTACTAGTCGGCTACTGTGATAAGGCGGAAAGCACGATTTTGTGGCACTTTGAATTATGTTCACATGAAAGCTCGATTTTGTGGCACTTGCATTTTGTTAAATGAAAGACAGCCAAAATACGAGTACTTACATGGAAAACTATGTTTTATATGTGGAGCTAATATTTCATTACTGTTTGTCCATTGCTTATGTAAAGGTGCAGTAGGGTCACGCTTGTCGTCACTTTAGAGATCATGGGAGGTCAAACCCTCACCTAACAGAGCTTAGTAACCCTTATCATTAACCCGCACTTATCGAACGCTTTCGTTTCAAAACTCGCCCTGGCAATTACACTGATAAAAGAACAAAAACGTTTTACAAAATAAAAAATTAAAAAGAAATCAACTTCGTTTTCTTATCAAAATGCAAATGCGGGATTTGAGGGCGGACGAATCTCCGCGGTGATGGGGGCTCCAAGCTATAATTCTCTCGAGTCCGTCATCGGGCCATTAGGTAATTGGTGGCTCGAATGAAACCCTGTTATTACGTCCGTTTGAAAAGAACACTGACCCAGATGGGACGAGTTGGGGTCCGCCCGGGCCATCGTGATCCGATATGGGAGCCCCGGCCATTGTGCTCCGAACGGTACCGATCTTTCAAAGACCTCGGGGGCTGTTCATTTGGTATTTGACTAATCGAACAGGCCTCGATATTAGAGAGTTTTTGTTCTTCCCGTACGAATCTCCCTTGTTAACGCGTAGACGGCAGGAAGTCACTTAAGTGCATCATGTCCCCAGAATTCAGATTCAGATTCACAGATCCCTTTCGAATTTTATACACTTAACAACGAAATATTTCGCAGACTACTCCGGTTCGGGAAAGAAACAGTCATGGGCAACTACTAGCCTTTTATTTTATTAAAATAAATTAAGGGGATTTATAACCACCACAGCTGAAAGTGCTGGTCGCTCTTTGATTTTATGCCATCTCTACATACCATATTTGTAGTGCATGATTTTCTGATTCATCCTGGTTTGTGGAATGAGGATAGCACAATCGATGAGAATTCCCAGAAAATGTGATTGCTTGAAGCTCTCCCAAAAACTCATGCATTCTTTTTGTCCAACATTCTCATTATACCTATAACTTTTCTCATTTTCAGCTAAAACTCAGTTCCTCAAAACTAACTGGCGAATCATTGTTTTTTCATTTTCTCACTTATTTTCCGTCACACCGTCAAAACTCTATACACAAATTATCAGCACGTAAACAAACAAAGATTCAATTCAACTGTGGGAGGACTGGAGGACCAATCACTTTCGTCTGTGTCTTATAAGGCCTATCTCATGTCTCCCCAAAAAACAAGGACAGCAGCACAAAAAGCAAAAACTCGTAGAAAAGACTAACCTTTGAGAACTGTTTTCGATCAGTGCGGAATGCGGAAGGGAATTTCTCCGTCCCTTTTCCCTCAAACCAGGGAAGCATCCCCTACAACATACTGTCAGAGTTGCCAACTTAAGTTGAAAAAGCTAAGTGAACTATCAAACTCGTGTAATCTGAGTGTGCCCCTAATTGCCAAGTGAACCACCCCATTCAACTATGCATTCGAACTGGTGAGTGGAGGGTGACCCTCGATTTAGGTGTGAGTGAGCATACACACTCAGGCTTTGTCTTTGAATTCCGCCCAGAAAAAGGTTGATTTTGGGGCACTTTTAGTTTTTCACTAGCAAAGCCTTCCGTTATTTTGGTAGACTCGGTAGCTAAAACATTTGTGTAGAGTTCAATAGTTTTCTAAGCGTGCTCATGTCTGTAAATATCGTTGATATCGATTACTTTGTATCTGCGAAAATAGCTTTCGACCCAGCATTATTTTGACGTTACAAGGATGTATTTTTCCTTTGGTGTCGACCACGATGGGTTATCGCGCGGAACTAAAATCATTCATCATGACGGTGTTGACTTATTCCTCTTCTTTATGAGAGTTTGATTGAAGTTTTATCATACTAGCGATAATTTTCGGCTTGACGAGTCCGCACAACGTTCCACGTGAGAAGGCGCGTAGTTTTAAAATAAAAAACAGGACATTAAGCGTCCAGAGTGATTTTAAATTTTCTGGATGAAAAACCGGACACCTGGCAACCCTGGTCACACTATCACATATATAGCATTTTTCAGTCAAATAAAACCTTTTTTCTATCAAATGAAACTTCGTACCGACCAAATGAAACGTTGTTCCAACCAAATAAAACCATACACCACCCAAATGAAACTTCTTTTTAATACAAATGAAAAATTTTTTTTTTTAAATCTCATTTCAATCAAATGAAACTCATTGATCCACCATATTGTTGGTCACCGCGACAAACTGCTCCAACTTCGTCATAAACATAATGATGAAACTGCTGCCACACCGCTTCATTAAATTAATTTGTAGTGCCTCTGTTTTAACTTGTTTAGTAAAAATCTGAAATAATAAATGTTATTTTTTCTGGATGATTCAAAAAAGTTACATTTGATTGAAGAAAGGTTTTATTGGTTTGAAGAAGAAAAATAGTGTCATTTGGTTTATAAGAGGTTTCAGGAGATAAGTAAATGGTTTCCTTTGGTAGGTACGTGATTTCATTTGATTGGAACAAGCTTTCATTTAGTCGGTACGAAGTTTCATTTGATAGGAAAAAGGTTTCATTTGACTGAAAATTACTATATAGCATTTTTCAGTCAAATGAAACTTCGTACCGACCAAATGAAACCTTTTTCCAATGAAATTAAACATCGTACCTACCAAATGAAACCATGTACCAATCAAATGAAACCTCATTTCATTCAAATGAAACTTTTCGGTCCACTATATTGCTGATCACCGCGACAGACTGCTCCAACTTCTTGATAACATGATGATGAAACTGCTGTGACAGCTTCTGGACACCCGCTTCACTAAATTAATTTGTAGTGCCTCCTCATTAACTTGTTTAGGAATAATCTGAAATAAAATGTAATTTTTCTCTGGATGATTCGAAGAAATTCCGTTTGATTGAAATAAGGTTCCATTTGTTTGAAAAAACGGACGGTAGACCTACGGTTCTACATTAAAACCATTCAATAATGATTAATTTCACACATTATTAGTTGATTATGGTTACTTAGCAATATTAGTTTATAACTTAGCGTAATAAGTCTGCTTTCCTTGACACTACAGAGCCTTAGGAATCATGAGATGTTGTGATAAAACGAGAGCATTCCAAAAAGTGGCGAACGATTTTCTTGCTATGAAAACTAATGGAGTTACACTTCCCTAGTAACGCATTGGTTCTAAATGAAAATCAATAGAAAAACCCCACCGTGACGTGACGCTCGTGACGTGACGAAAACAAATGGAAACGTCCTGTTAACAATTATTAAATGATAAAAGTTTCATATGGTTAAAAAGAGCTTTTATTTGGTTGGTACATGGTTTCATTTGGTAGGTACGAGGTTTTATTATATTGGAACAAGGTTTCATTTGGTAGTTACGAAGTTTCATTTGATAGAAAAAAAGTTTCATTTGACTGAAAAATGCTATCTACGCTGGACATTGAAGATGCATCGGGACCGAAGGCGTTGAATTAGTCGTTGGGAGGTGACGAGATCGACGGCCGGCCGCGACCTTTGACGGCGAGTCGGACCTTTACGGGCCCGCGGCCTTTCGCCTGTGAGAAGACGCGGCTGAGCGGGACGGGAGGGCCTTCCTGAACTTTTCCTCGGGTTTCCCGTATTAGCCGCCGCCGGTAAAATCCGTCCGTTGAGAGCGGATACGGAGGCTTGACCCAAGCAAGTGATGAGAATAGACGGAGGTCGACCAATATCGGCTGCCAATATCCCATAGGAACGGCGACCCTTTGTTGTCTTGAACTATGAAACAGCCTTTAGATGAGGTCTCTTTCACATTCTTTTTTGATAATCGTCATGTTTTATGGTGTGTTTAAGACAAAGGAGAGGGCTCACATCGTCATTTACACCAAGAAAAATGGTGGAGGAGTGTGACAGCTTCCTTCACCCCACAGCTTATCCAATACCCTACCCTATTACCCTATTTAAAACGGTGGTATTACCCTATCACCCTAAATGCGATGGGGGAGTGTGTAAGTTTCCTTGATACTCTACCTTAACCAATACCCTACCCTATTACCCTATTTAAAACGGTGGTATTACCCTTGCAAAGGTTCAACCCTCGATATTTTGACTCTCTGCTACCAGGGAGATTTTTAGGGGTGATCTTGCCATAAACCGTGGTATGGGTGGAAATAAACTTACACAGGGTGTACAGAAATTAAGAGGATAATTCCTTGATGGTTTCTCGTAACTATCGAGAAAACGGTATCTGAGCCGATCGATAATGTCTCTCCCTTACGAAGATCACCACCAACTTCGGGTACATTCGGTTCGCTCTCAATAAGGTCCACGCCACTGTTTCCACAAGATGATGCTAATTGTGGGTAAAGCGAGGACTGGTCATAATGCCGAATCTGTACGTAGATTGTGGAAGCACTGAAATCACTTTTGGGAAGTCGTGAGTGCCCAGTATCAACATTGCACACGTACTTACCTGTTTTACGTTTTTGACGTTCCTGGTCAATTTAACTTTCGGTCTATCGCCGTCTCGGCTAATGCCCCTTTCTTACGAGAAAAACATACAGAGTTGTCCTACTTCTTACAAAGTTTTCATGAATCTGGCAAACTGGATCTAAGGCGGTTTCTTATTGGTTTCATTGCCGACGATCAATAGTTGCTTCTTCAGGTTTGAAAATGTAAAACTCTAGTAATAACTTCTTTGAAATTTCCAGTTCTTTGAGAACTAGACAGTTCCATGAATAAGATTGCAGCCAGATCTATCAAGTTTGATATTAACCCAGTGCACTCTAAAGTCGGTGTTAATGTCTATACGTTCAGTTGGTGACACAAGAAACACACGTGTTAAATTCCTTAAAGGAAATGGCTGAAAAGTCCCATGTTTTCTTTGGAGGAATGGAATCAGGCCCATTCTAATCTAGAAAAGTGCAGTGGGCCTCCTGTTATGATATATAATCACCTAGAATTGTAAATCTTAATCTGTACTTTATTGTGCACATCAAACCATGACGATTCCAACTTGGTTAAAGTGGTTCTACCAAACGGTGACCCTATAACCTCTCCCTTTTTCACTTGTTATCGTGAACCCACTCCTAACTCAACGTTTGGTAACGTTTATTCCTCACGTTAAGTCTTCCATTGGAAGTTTTTATGGTATATTTCCGGTATGGGCCTGTGTCCGTAAACATTCTGCATGAATCCCATTTCTTGGTTGCTGGGTTTTGGACTCAGACGTGTATGAGTTACTACCTTTCAAGTTCATCTAGACGAACATCCAGACCTCCGTGCCTAGACTGCATCCAAGTAAAGTTTACCGTTGCCCCATAAAACTTTGAAGGTTTCGTCGACAGAGCTGAGTGGTCTCGACCTCTCATTTCTGGCGCGATATTAGAGGCAAGCATCAAAGCGAAAACCTCCTTTCATCCGTTTACCGACCCTCCCGAAGTATAAAGAAGCTTGAAGAACGGAGAGCAAGTGTTTCGTGAAAGCCTTTTGGAAAAAGGAGAAGACGAAGGGTGAAAAAAGGAATAAAAAAGGTCTCGCAGCAAATATAGAAGGCTGAAGGTGTGAGAGATTAGAACGGTAAGTTCATCGCACTCTACAACATTGGGGCGGATGAATGGGGGTTCCTGAATGGTCCCCCTTCCCAAGTCCCAGCGGCTTCGTCCCATAAAGACGTCTTGTACGCTATCGAAGGCCCTTCCAATCTCGTATAACATTACCCGCTCCGGACTCAGCTGAGCGGAGAGAAAAGGTCACTTAAAAACATTTTCTGCGTGTACCAACCGCTCGACATCCCAACGTCCTTTACTTCACATTATTGCCGACGGGAATCCTAACATGTTTCTCTTAGTACACTTTGATTACGTCGCCATAAATTATATGGGCCGTAAGTGTTTTGAATCCGCTTTTCAGGGCGGGGTAGCGAGGTCTTGTCGAGAAATGCTGGGAGAGGTTGGAATATACATTATGAATAGTTACTTGGGTCTTATAACCTAGAAGTTCAAATCAGAAAGATTCTTGGGTGTACCTACGTTACACGACACTGAATAAAGATCTACTTGCAAAATAATACTTCTTATCCAGGTAACTTATAGCACTTATGGATTCCTGAAATGCCGGTACATCACCTTAGTTTTTTTAATGGATATTATCCAAAAATAGGCATTGCAATGTGCTTGCTTATCTCTGCATGTTTTCAAGGGCAACTAATTAGTATCAAAAATATGAAATTCCAACTTATTGAGTACTATGGAGGCTCAGGAGTACCTAACATTCACAACAAAATCTGATGGGAACCGCATATTCAAGGGGTTATTAAATTGCAATCCATTTTCAACAATAAATTATATGGGCCGTAAGTGCATGTTTTAAATCTGCTTTTAAGGGCGGGGTAGCGAGGTCTTGTCGAGAAATGCTGGGAGAGGTTGTTATATACATTATGAATAGTTACTTGGGTCTTATAAACTAGAAGTTCAAATCAGAAAGATTCTTGGGTGTACCTATTTCATTAATACTTTACACGACACTGAATAAATCTACTTGCAAAATAATACTTCTTATCCAGGTAACTTATAGTACTTATGGATTTCAGTTTCAGCTATGTCCAACTTTACGTGAGCGCCTGTGCCGTGGCCTTTTCTGAACTCATCACTATGAAATTATTGTCTTGTGCCATCTTTTTACAAATTTCAAAATCGGCCAAATAATTGAACGTTTGACGAGTTTTACGGAATTACGTAATTCAGAAGGTTACCTTTCCATTTTAGGCAAACTTGAATTTAGGCAAATCGTGAGAAATAAGTTACCATATCAATGAGCAAGACTTCACAAAAAAACCTTGCAAGATACTTTCTTTTCCAATAAGTACGGCAACTGTTTCTTTCCTAACAACCTTGCGAGTTTCGTTCCATAGCATTGAAGAAGACTGTCCCTTTCATAAAACCTTGGAAGTTAGTGTCTCAACAATGAATTAGAGAACTATTTCTAATTATAGTTACTGTTACTTTAAAAACTGTCACATCCATTCTTCCTACAAAGCTTAAATTTGAAATGAAAATCCATAGGGTCAGCTTGGTTACAAAATACAATGAAATCGTGCTGTGATGCAGATATAAGGTGTTCACGTTTTGATTGTGTCACATAAATGGTTGGGTTATATAGGGAATGGTTTATATTTGGACCACCCACGCAGTCAGAATGTTTCTGTGTGAAGTGCAGATACTCGAGAGCTTTTGTTTAGGTGTTGAATAATATGAATTCCATTCATTAATTTATTCATTCATTCTAACTTCAACCAGCTACGGGGTGCAAATAATGGTGCGTAGACTGGGCCGTTGCTTCCGGGTGTAATATACAACGCAGGCGCACAATATTCCTGTCGAAATTTATTTGCAGTTCGTCTGGGGAGGTGTGAGGTGAGTCAGTGGGACTGGAATGAGCAGACTGCCGGCCCCAGAGCCTGACGTAATTCCCAGTGTCAAGGCCGAGGCCGCAGCTTCTCCCTTGCCCTCTCATCAGCTCTTGTTAATTTGGTTCTTCGCTAAATTTTTACGGGAGGCCGAGAGTAATGAGAGTTCTGGCTCTACCACAATTTCTGGTCCTCGCCCAGCCATCTTTGCACAATGTAGAATTTGACCAATCTGGAAGGACACAATTAATTTTTCCCCCTTTCATACAAGAAATTTAACGCTGAAATTTAATTTAATTTATACCTAGAATGGCTCCTTGGTGCGTTTTTTGAGAAGATACATCGTTTTTCAGCATATTTCCCAACTGTTCTCCAATAAAAACAGGCTAGAATCAGTGATCCCATCGAAGGTTTTTGAACAATAAATGAAAGCTCAATGATGGTCTTATACGTTCCTCTCCAAGAAATAATTCTTTACCATGAGATGGGGCTAATTAATCCCTTATTGAGCTGTTGAAAGCTTTCTCTTAGATCGTAGTGAGTGAGTCTGGATTCATGACATTGCGTCATTTGTAGAAAATTGATTGCAATTTAATACCCCCTTGAATATGCGGTTCCCATCAGACTTTGTTGTGAATGATTAGGTAGGTACTCCTGAACCTCCGTAGTTGTCTGTAAGTTGGAAACAGCTAGAGATGAGTGATCCCATCGAAACCCGCCAACAAAACAAGTTGTTCTGAATTATCTTCTGCTGAATATATGTTGCCCTATGGAAAATAATCTAGTTCTAAATACGGCAACCATTGTGATGGCCCGTTGATTATGGTAGGTATTGTGGAGAACAAACTCTCAAATTCACCCTTTTAAACTGTTAATGGAAAAATAGGCGCGATGACTCAACTTATAGCTGATTCAGGTATGCGGTCAAACAAGAGATAGGATAGCGTCTCTTCTTTCAGGGCAAAACTTCTAGAAAAGGTTTTTGAACAATAAATGAAAGCTCAACGATGGTCTTAGACGTTCCTCTCCAAGAAATAATCCTTTACCATGAGATGGGGCTAATTAATCCCTTATTGAGCTGTTGAAAGCTTTCTCTTAGATCGTTTCTCTTAGAACACAAATCTGACTCTCTTGCCAAGATAAGTTGTAAAATTATAAAATCGTATTTTCTTCCGTTACGAAAAACCACGTAACCTTACTAAAGACAAAAAGAGGCAAACGATTTCAATCTGATTCTTTCTGTAGGCATCCCACCTGTTTTCCTGGTTGCAGATATCTGAGTTACTTTAGGACTTTATATTAATAAATATCCAAATTTTTACTTATTTTCATGCTGAAAGTAACCAACTAAGTAGTAATCAGTATCTAACTAATTAATATTTTTTTGATTGTCTCCATTTATATAGATCATTGTGAAAGATTTATCGTGTCCTTTGCAAGAATTAATAGCAAGTTCACTCGTTGATCTGTTGAAGTGAACTGGTTACAATATGTTATTTATCGTAGTTTATCCGCATTCCTCAGCATACACTGATACGTCAGGTCGTAAACAATTGATAAAGACCTTGAGTTCTACTCGTCCAGACCTATTATTTCATATGCATATCAATACCTGCTGAGCCCATACCTCTCAACTCGAATATTCAATTTTGTCATGGTAGGTCAGGTTTTTGGATCCACTGTGCAACGTGTGTCGATTCGCATAATTTTTGAAGTATGGATGGACACTCTATAGATGACCAGGAAAGAACTTCCTTTGATCCTATGAAGTTGTATTTTTAGACTTTCTTCTGCTATTCATTAATGCAGCAACGGAGCACTGCTTCCTACACTGTGTGAAGCTGTGGACTTTTATTATTTCATGAACAAATCAAATTTCAATTGTTCGTCGAACATTACTCATGGGAAATCGATTTTGATATGACCCAATACCTCATAAACCTCCTTGTCTGCTCATGAATAAAAATTGTTCTCGCTCGTGGAGATAAATCTCGAAGTTGCGCAACGTCTCGAGTCAACGTCTTTGCCGCGTCTGCTAATTCGGACCACCGGAGGCGGTCATTGAAGTCAGCGACCCTGAGAGACAATGGCAGGGCGGGACGGGCCGAAATTTGCCGATAGGAAGAAGTTGGTTGGTTGGGAGGGAATAAAGGGGATAGTGCGGATGTCTAAGTACACACGGTCATGGAAGAAGAAATTCATTCCATATTACCTCATTCTTCTCCAACTATCCTGATTGACCTTCCTTCGTTGAATTAATGCCAACACAATTGAAGTGTATGTGGGTTCTTGGGGTACAATGAATAAATAGGCGGAAGTTCACGGGATGTTACACAGTCAAGGTTACAGAACGAACGATTTTGCTCCCGAGTCAATCATGCTGATCACTTTTGAATAAAATGGGACTATTTTACGCATCTTCTTTTTCCATGAAATGAACAACTTTCTTGTGTTTGAGTTTTTCATTTGTTATCTAACAATCGGATTCTGCGCCCTTGAAACCCCCCGATCGAAAAAAAAGCCCATAGAAAGAAAATGAAATGACACCTACTGGTGGCACTGAGATTCTTCGCCCCAGGCGGATGCGGATGTGAGATCATTCAATTTTCTTTACACCGCTCATCGGCCACTTCCAACCGTCCGACGATCCCTTCCACATTGCACCTTATTGGAAAGCTCTAGGCAAGATCTTTCAGCTGATGGAAAAAAATAAAAAGGAGAAACTTTCCATTGACAGTGGTAAGAAGATAATCTACCAACAACTTCGAGAACGAATTCACTGAATCAAATTGATTGAATCACAGAGTCTTTTGAAATTAGCAAATAATGAATGAACTATAGGGAAATTTATACTCTAAAGTTATGAAGTCAATATTATCAGGATAAGGGTCAAACGAATATTAGTCAGGGAGGGCTCAGGGATGTTTTACACTGTCAAGGTATAGAACAAGGTCATTGAAGTTGAAATAAAAGTCATAAAACGCTGCAAATTATTACATGATGGTTTATTATTTCTGTGTTAGATAGCCCTTCTACGCAGATCACTGGTCTATAATTATTTTAAAACCTCTTATGTAATATTTGATTAGAACCTGGAGCATCGTGCCTCCGAGAAGGGTTCACACGTTTACAGTTCCAAGACCCTCTTTAAGATCTTTATGCTTCACAGTAAAGATGTTTTAAAAAAAAAAAAAAAAAAAAACTGAAAAATGATGCTTGAAGTAATTTACGTTAGCGCAAGCGCAGAATGGAGTAATGATTTGAGAAAAATGAAATCGGTAGGGAACAATCTACAGCCTAACCCACAAATTCCCAGATAATGTAATCAAAATCTTATGAAAACTAGGCCTTGTTTCTAGGAGTCCCTTTCGCGCATGCGAAGGAGCTAATAATGATTCAACCATGTTGAAATTATCATGGAATAATTGAACCATTTTTCCCCAACTATGCACCAAATTTGAGCGGGATAGGGCGACTAGGGCGTAGAAAAATGATGCTTGAAGGAAATTAAGTTTGCGCATGCGCAAAATTAAGTAATGATTTGAGAAGTATGGAATCGATAGTGGACCATGTACAGCCTAACCCGCACATTCCCTGAAGATTTCATCAAAATCAGATGAAAACTGTAGAAATTAGGCTCGTTTAAAAAGGAATACAAATTCGCGCGTGCGCAGTAGCTACTAATGATAGGCAGCATCGAAAGCATAGTTTTATAAGAATTCTATGAAACCCAAATTCCATAAGAATAGTCCCGGGTCCCTGTCCCTTATATAGAAAAAATTCCTTACACCATGTTTACGATAAATGACAAAATAAATACTTCGGTGCGTCAAGGATAAAATTATAAGTAGGTGTATGTTGAAAATATGAACCATTTAACAGTTGGTATCCTAAGTTCAACTGTTAGTATCGCTCTACGAGGGTGACTTCCACGGTCATTTTCCTCCACAACTGAATATCAAGACGGTTTATTATCACCGTATTTGTTCGAGGTACAGGACAACATTGCGATCCTTTAGTTCATGTTAACGCCGTCAAATAATTTAACGATCCAATAAATTTGTTCGAGGCTCACCAAAAAGTCCGCAATGACCCGACGGTATCTCGGTAATCCCGGAGTTCCATCGGACCAATCGAATTATGAGGCCTCCACCTGTGAGGTAAAGGCAAAACAGAGTAAAAACATCTCGCTGGCCAAGGGGCCACCCGCGCGGCACCATTCCTCTAACGAAGGCAGTTCTTTACTATACAAGATAAACCACATTAACCTTTTTCTATATGCTCGCCCTAATTAATTCAAGTTCTTCTATTTTTCTTTTCGGTAAATCAAGATATAGGTGGGGGTCATTTGTGAACCTGACTTCGAGCAAAAGAAAAAAAAGAAAGAGGAAGCGAGGAGAAAGGGTTGGTGAAGACGGCAGAGGAAAAAACTCGTACCAGGAGGCGAAGAAGTGCACGTGACCTATTCTAATTCAATTGGGGGCCCTCGTAGCACTATTTTTGGCGGCGGAGTCGATGAATATTTCATGGGATGGGGACTGCACAACCTTTTAGGTTCGGAAAGAGATCGTTTTCTTTGTAGAACGCGGTAACGTGGAAATAACGAGAGCCGATCGTCGATTATTGGGGGGAATTGATGTCTTCGGAAGAGCCGAAATCGATTGTTTGTGACTACCGATTGAATTGGAACTTGATGGGCGATTTCGGTTATCACATTTTATTTATTTTGTGGAAGCTTTCAAAGTAGCGGACGTGTGAGGGGTGTCGAGTAGTGGTAAGTGGGCTACAACGTGGAAATAACTATAGCAGAATAGTCAATTATTGGTGGGAATTGATGTCTTCTGAAGAGGCGTCATAGACTGTTTGTGACCGCTGATTGAATCGGGACTTGATGGGCGATTTCGGTTATCACATTTTATTTATTTGGTGGAAGCTTTCCAAGTAGCGGACGTGTGAGGGGTGTCGAGTAGTGGGAAATGGGCTACGACATGGAAATAACTAGTGCAGAATGGACGATTATTGGGGGGAATTGATGTCTTCAGAAGAGGCGTTATCGACTGTTTGTGACCACCGATTAAATCGGGACTTGATGGGCGATTTCGGTTAAGTATCACATTTTATTTATTTGGTGGAAGCTTTCCAAATAGCGGACGTGTGAGCGGTGTCGAGTAGTGGGGAGTGGGCAACAACGTGGAAATAACGAGGACAGATTGCCCGTTACCGAAGTATGTAACTGATGTTTTTAATGGTGTTTTTAAGATATATGTTAAGAGATAACATCGACAGTTCGTGACTTCGATTTAATTGGCGCCTGATGAGTGATTTCATTTTCTTCATACTCTATTCATTGTGGAAGCTTTCCAAACAGAGTACATATGAGGGGTATAGGATTATGTGAAGTGGAAATTTGTTACTTTTTGTTACTGTTATGTTGTATTTCAGCGTGGAACATGCTTTAGCCTTGAGCTAACTGCCCGAAAACGTTACGCGAGATCGGTGACGCAGAAGTGACACGAAATTTTTTCTTATGATTTTCACGTACTACCAAGCCATTGCGGGGGAAATGAAACTTCTTTAGTTTTCATCGGATAGAAATTGTTCTCCATTCTTTGGAAGGCTCTCGATTTATCACGCATTTCTTTCGTACTGGTTCTTCTATCTATGTCGTAGTTTTATATTTATTGATGTTATAAATTCATATAGTAAACAGTGCCGCTTGTTCATAGAACGTTTAAATATCCACCAGAATCAAATGTGCACGATCCGATAATTTATCGAACAAGAGCTCGAGACCGGGAGCTGAGGAGAAGAGATGGCGGCAGATAGAAAGAAGCCGTTCATTACAGCGGCCAGAACACGGGAAATATCAAGCGAACTGCTACCCCGGCCACTGCTCTGATATCTGTGAATCTTGTTCTTCATGTAGGAAGAGCGATGCATCTAGGAGGAGTGTGTATTTAGGAGGAGTTCAGTTGGTCAGCCGCTTTATCTGGGTAAAATGATCATAAATAAAAATTCCAGATAGTTGGATATTGAATTTCGTCACCTACAGGGTACGCGCTACTCCTTTTAAGGAACCTTCACTCAAAATCTTGCTTGCTACATTACTTGCAGACCATGTTACGACGTCGCTGGTATTGAACATAATCATTACTATTATTCTGCAGCTATGTATGCATAGTATAATGTGCTTGGATGCATATAGTGTGTATTTGTGTGTGTTTGCTTCCTGGCTTCTTTTATACAGATCGGCCTAGATGGGGGGTACCCCCTCCACGCCTAAGTACACAGATAACAATCCATGAATCTGGTGTTTCCCTGTCCTGGAATTTTATTTGTGAATAAATGAGCAGTCTTTGGCAGAACCTTGCTCGAAATCGGACTAAACATCACTCCTAGTGGCAAAAGGAAGTAACTTCGATATTCTACAATACTCCTAACCAAATTTACGTTTCGTCTTACTTTCAAAAGTCGGCAACTTTTCTGAAAGCTCTCCGTAATCTTGCCGTGTTCGCTCGCCCAGTGGAAATGCACCTTCAAAGCAAACCCGAGGCTGTTCACACAAGATAAATATATGCTCGAAAGTCGAAACACGTGAGGTCTACTGGAGAGCACTCTCAAATAAGAAGCACGTTCTTAAGAAACAACTGGAATGGGAAGGAGTAAAAGCATAAACAGATTCTATTTCACTGTTTAAAACATTGAATGTGTATTCAGCCAAGAGGCGGTTGCAAGAATCTGGGCGTCTGAGATGGTGCAGGCGTCCGGAGGGTCGCTGCACTCTGGAGATTGATTGTACATTCACGTTTATAAATAAGTGTGGGCTAATTTCCGTGAGATATTTTCGAAGTTACCTCAAATTGTTGGAGTGAGCCTTCTGCTTGATGAAAATTTTTATACGACGAAAACAAAGATAAATGATCCCTCGCTTTCCCATCGTTTTACAGTGTGAAATTGGAAAGGCTTAAAACAAGGTCTAACTACGACTAGTCTAACTTTCGTATGAAACAAAGTCTAACTTTCGTATGAAAATGGAACAACGCGATGAATTTGGATATGATTGAAAGTTTTCCTAAATAAGCTAGGTCATCAAATTAAGTTGTATAGACCATCTTGAACAATTTTTGTTTTTGTCTGTCTACGTGTCTGCTAAAGCTTAAAATTTTCACAACTATACTAGATTAGAGGTCGTTTCTGAAGAACATGATACGGATCACACAAAAACGACACAAGATGGTTCTTTATGAATTTCATCGTACCTATATCAATTGTAGCCTGTGCGAATGCGTAAACATATGTTAGTCTGCGCAACAACTGGCAACGATCTTTGGTCAGAGCTTGCCAACTGCCACCCTTGTATCTCTTGAGCGATGCAATTGTTACTGCTACCTAAGAAAACATGAATACTCCAGAACATATTTGCTAGAACAACAGGGATGTAAGCTAGTAACGCTTCATTAAGCATCACATTGCTGCTCACCACAGAAATGTCTATGAATTTCATCGTGGATATATGAATTGTAGCCTGTGCGAATGCGTAAACATACATCCGTGCAACCAGGTGACGGTGAACACCAGGTGACGCGTTGTTGACCAAAAGGCACGTCTAGCTACCGAAACAACTCAAAGACATCATACACCTTTTCGTACCCCCCCAACGAGCTCCGTGATTGCTTATGGAGAAAAAACAGCTTATGGGGAAAAGGAAAATACTCCATGTTGGCCTCCACTACATCTCATTATTCCCTCTCCTTCATAACATCACCGGTTCGCAAACTCTCTTGCTGATACGCCGATTCGCCTGATAAAGATCATCACATTCACGTGGCATTATCACGGATTCGAAGCTACCTTTTCAGTCAAGGTCAAGCATGCATTCAAACATGCGTTCAATGCAGTTATGACGTCGAAACAATAAAGCAAATTTTTCTTGTCTACCCCACCCATATAAACGAGAGAAAAGAGCTTATTTCCAAAACTTCGACACTGGTGACAGCTCCCATTAACGTTGACACCCTGTTGGCTACTTCAAACCCTCTCGTCTATCGGACACTAAACGATTTTCTCCTACCAATGAACGATTTTAATCTAGAAGATTTTCGCATTATTGACTGATTATTTAATTATTCATTATTCAAAATTTTATTGTGACATTACAGTGCGCACCTAAATTGTGAGGACACTCCCAGTGAATTCCACATAATAGAGCCCCTAAAGAAACTTGTATTTATAAAAAAAACATGTTTCTACTAATATATATATATATATATATATATATATATATATATAATGTGTGTGTGTCATTCCGGGCGATAACTCTCCTTAGGATTGAAATTAAAATTCCGTTCTTGCGCCAAAAAATCAAGCTTTCCAAACGAAAAGATGAGTTCGTTGGCCAGCACTCTTAGAGCACATTAATTTGGTCAAATCTCAAAAGATGGACTCTAAAAAATCACTAAAAATTGCTAAAAATTGTTACATTTATTTATTTATTTATTTTGTAGAATATTGCTCTAATAAAGTGTATCCCTATAAAATAGATCATTCAAAAATTTATCTACAAAATAATGTGATAAATGTACCTAAAATTCATTAAAATTTGCTAAAAAATCGATAAAAACTGTGAAAAAAGCTAACAATTCAAAACCTCTATTTGAATAAGAGATTATTATTTAGAATGCGTTTTTTGCCATAAAATTAATAGTTAACAGTTTCTTTGCACTTGAAAAGCTCAAATTTCAAAACAATTTAACATTATGCAATACGATAAGTTACGAAAATTCGCTTATACGATCATGCTGCCTGACTGGAACTTCCTAATTTCTACTCGTAATGTATGAATGTATAATGCACTTGAATGTATTGGAAGATTTGAGCCACTTTTCAGATAAATGTCGGAGTCCATAAATGTAAGTATACAAATTATGTTTCCAAATGGGTTTATGAGATAGCTGCATTACTCCCAAATGGAATAATAGTGAGAGGGTGTGTGAGGAGAGAATTGGGGGGGGGGATTAACCAACTTAAGTTATGCTAGAAACCACTTCTACTAACGAGCTTCTTTTCACAAGTAAAATACGCCATACTACAATGTCCTCTAGGCCAAGGAATACTTACACTAAGAGATCGCGATGATTTACGAATAATCCCATTTAACATAAGACGATGATATTTAGGGAGGTTAGAGGTGAATTAGAAGGAGTTTGGAAGATGAAAGAAGTTAAAAGATGCCGTGAAGCTAAAAATGTATAGTAACTGTAATTCAAAATCATCTGTGCCAGTATGTCCAGAAGAGTAGTGCAATCATACTCATGTTGCAAACAAAAGTTTACCTAAATAGTAAAACATTAATATCAATTTCTGTTATCTACTTTAATGTTTCGTTTATGGGGGTTTACCCGGAAAGCTAAGCAGCAATGGCACTCCAGGTCTATAAATTTACTTCACACCCAGAAAGATTATTGAATCGCTTCCAAAATTTTACCATATTTAATCCTTATTCTTAAAAATGTCATCAAAATTTGATGAAAACTCAAGCAGATATCAGTGTTAAAAGGATATTATGTTTGTACTCGTAGGGAACTGTCTAACCGTTAGTTCGTAAAATCAATGAACATTCCAAAAAAATGAAAGCTAAATTCCTGTACATTTTCTCGAGACAAGGATAGGATGCTACACAGAGGGGCACAGAACGTTCAAGTATATGTCTAAAACGGAAAATGCCATTAAAAATTTTGACTTTGGAGTTTGGACACAAAACCACCACCCACAACGCATCCCTTGTGATTTCCTTATCTATAGATAGACACGGAAAGCTATATGTTATATTTGGAAACACACTGTAGCATATTAAGTTCTTTCGCGCGGTACCAAGGTTCTAGTTCATACCGTATTCGTTTAGAATGGAAATGGAGCTTTAGATTTCGTGTGTCAACACCGCCTGCCGAAACATAAAGAATACCGCTGGATCCCATCGTCGGCAGTCTTTGGCCATTATCTACCAACAAAGCGCAGCCCAGAAATCCCTGAAACGGTCGTATATCAGACATTTCATTCCGCCAGATTCTGAGCAGACTCGATTTATCATTGAGCTTAATTATCCTTCCCGAAAGGTCAATTTGCCGCGTCGCCGTGTTTGAGCTTCGGAAAATGGCCACAAGGAATCCGGTCCCATCTTCATTATGATTTCACGTAACAGGTGCGGAACCCAGATGGGATCTAATTGGACGCCAATTACAAATGTTTTTAGCGCGGACTCATATCTCATGTAGATACAGGAAGTTCTTCGCTATTCTTTGAATTTATTTGACAGTAGCAGCTGAGACAGCATAACATGACAGTACGTAAGCTAGGTATTATGTGATCCGGAATTAGGACACGCCCATATTTTATAGTGAAATAAATTTTTTCACCTTAAGCGTGGGCCGGAGGGTATACATTCGCTTATTTCCACTTGTCTCGGTCAATAGTCGACCAATTTCGATGATTCTTGCAGCAATCTACTGGTTTCGAAATTCCATGAAATCGAGCTTCTATAATTTTCAAATTCCAAAATTTTTCGAAATTAGATACAATTTATCAATTTTACTTTCAAAAATCCGAGGTATGTTTTCGTTTCAGGTTTCGAAAGTAGAACTAACGCTGCGGGAATCATTGACACCGGTCAATTATTGGCTGAGAAATGTTTAATATACCATTTGGTCGTATTTTGAATTTGGAGGGAGCTTTGAGCCGTTTTCTATATCACTGCATTCGAGTCACTCAACTTTCCCGCTCTTTTGGTTGAAAAGGCGCCAGTCCGCTTTCGAAGACCGTTTTCGAAGACCGAGGCTTTTGGAAAACAGTCCGAAAAACAGTGTTTTTTACAAACGACTTTGCGTGGTTTAAAATACAGCAAAAAATTAAAAATGGTTGCAAGTTCGACAGTTTAGATGTTGATGAACAAAACTACAGGAAAAAAATCAACATTGATCATTTACGTACTTCCCTACAAGTAACCTAAGTTCGGTACTTTTTTCAGTTTTCGTGCACTTTTCTCCGTAACAGCTCATCCGAACTCAATGATTTTGGAATTGTTTTGTTTGTCTCACTAAGGACTATCAGCAGACGGGGGGTTTTGACTTTCAATAGTGCTTTTGATTATTTCTAATAAGCCTCGTGTAGCAAAAAATAGTCACTTTACGTTTCAAGGTGCGTAGAATCCAAATTTGAAATGTCCGTCCGCCGTCCCCCGTCCGCCGTCCGCCGTTCGCCGTCCGGGCCATAAAAGGCCTAAGAATTTACTTAAAAAACCCGTTCTTTCGCGCATAGACTCCATTTGGGGTCTAGTTGGTCCTAACGTTTAACCATCCCGATCGCTTTACTCGCATAGATGCTATGGGCCAAAAACGGGCGAAAAAGTGTCTTTTTGGCCACGCCTGGCACGCTTGGCAGGGGTTCACGGTGGGTGGAGAGGGGGGTGAGCGGGGGGGTGGAGTGAGAGGAGGCGCCGGCGCCGCGGCACCTTGTGGTGGGTACGGCGCCGGCGTTCCTTCGAGGCATGAATATGTTTTTTTCAAGGTCATATTTGTGTGTTAATACCAAAGCTTTTTATATATTTAATAACATATCCTCTCGACTTTTCGTACGTACTTAGATAATGATATTATTAAGGCAATAACTATTTGAATAGATAGGAGCTCAAATCGAGAAATATAAACATGCGTATGTAATTATAGAAGTATAGGTTGTGGCAACTCGAAGTAGGACACGCCGAGGAGTCTGGACGGGCCTTATGACGTACGCTAGCCAACTAAAACTACGATCATACTCAATTGAAAAAATAATAAACCTTTGTGAAATAATTTGCAGCGTTTTTTTTTTTTTTTTCTAAAAAATACAATTTTGGGTTTTTGGTAGGTACATTTCTCTAACCACGAACTCAAGAAATAAAAATTATGCCAAACCGACGTTCGACACATTAGCAATAAACAAACAATATTAAAAAACAAACAAAAAAAAAAAACACAGAATCAAAATCGGTTGAATAGGTACCTCACAAAGTGCACGTAAGCATCAGATAATGTTATTTTCGGAAAAACGCATTTCTCTGAAGAACATTTTTCGAGCATGTCAGCTTGCTACCATCCCACATTTTTGGCTTATTGTACGATGGAGAAATTTAATTCAAAGAGCCATTTTGTCCAACAATTCTTACTACTGTTTCAAATTTGAACAACGTGATTACAAATAGTCACACGGGTACATGGTACAAGATTTCATACGTCTTGCACCAATTTCAGAGATTCAAATCACATGACATCATTGATTGAGCTATTGCTACTAGGATATACCTAATAGGTATCAATAATATCCAGAAAATAAACATTATCTTGAATTGAATAATATGTACTGATGTAGGTTAGTGAGGGTTCGTTAACTGCCTCCAAAATTACATTTGCTGTCATTCACCATTAGGTTAGATCTGATAAGTAAAAAAATCGAAATGAGTCTTATGCAACTGAATAATTCGAGCAAGCTTCCATTTGCGGAAGAATGAGAGCGAATATGTGTGAGCACATCCAAATGGAACCTCGATTTCCTTCCACGATAGAGAACGCTCTCCGACATAAAAGCTCTATCCAGTCCGTGGCCCCATTCCAGCGATATTTATACCTGTTTTATTTTTATTAGAGTGAAGGAAAAAAAGTCGCAGAAAGAAGAAACGAAAATTGCTCTATCCGACCAAGTACATGTCCTTATAGGATGCCCCAGTGGCGAGTGATTCTAGAGCCAGGAATCTGTCAAGTCGACTTACCTCGGAATAGACACGACGGGGTTTTGTCGCCCCTGGACTGAGTGAGAGAAAAAAAGGTGAGATCGTCTCAGTCAGCTGTTAATAGGATCAGGGTAATCCACTTAGAGAACTTGACATCTACGACTCATCTTGGGATTTTTCCACATCATCCTTGAAATTAATGGTATATTTTTCACCATTATGCAATTCACAGCTGAATTGTTAATGGAAAACTTTCATGTGATAGAATTTCACAATTTTGACCTCAGATTTGGATTCAGCGCACTTGAGAATCCAGCTGAACTCTAGGGTATATGGCTGTCTTAATCTACATGTGCAAGCCAAACGCAATACAAAAATAATTGTTCTGGTCCAGTACATGTTTTATAGAAGGGGAATAGAGAACTATCTAGTATATAAACAGTCACAATACTTACGTTTGCGGTTCACAGACTGCAAAAATAGTCAGATCAAGGCTCCACAGGATAGTTATTGTCCACCCGAGAGTTTTGGTTTGGTTTGGTCAAGGCGATGCCAACCTCTCCGCGCATCTATACCATACACCGTATCTATACATTTGGACCGTTTGCATGCTATGCCCTCTAGGCTTGTGAGCATCAGACTTTCATTTCTAATTAAATAACATTATTATTTTATTGCACCATATAGGTACACATTCGCCATGTCAGCTCCAATCAGTTAGTAAGAAATATCCTCTTTTCAGTTTTACACTGGAATAGATAAACTGGTGTGGGAAAAAGTAGTGTGAAGCTTCGTGCCAGATCTTTAGGTTGAACAACCTAACTCAACGATTACACATAAATTACCCTCACAATTAAAGGTAAGTATAAACAATGTTGATTTAACGATGGTAGATATAGGTAGGTACTCGACGAAGTCCTCTGCCCCAACTATTTGCCGTGTAGTTTCCGCTCGAATCCTCGATCCGTTTCCTCCTCAGTGGAAGATAACATCGTGGGATTTGCGTCGTTTTATTTGGGCCTCATTACGCGTAAACCCGCCTATATAGGACCCCAACTCCAGCCATAGTTGCTATACCAGGGAGAGGCTGTGGCGTGCTCCGGCCCTTTTGTCTGCCCACATGTTCTCTTGTTAAGTTTCCACTCCTTTTATTGGTAATGGTAAGTACCCCCGCTCGGTTTGTTGTTCGTACGTGGTTAACAACAAAGTAGTGGACGCTTTAAAGGTTTCTGCGGAGTCCGACGCAAATGATCTGTTCTTATTCGAAACTAACTCCGTATTTATATGGGGGTAGAGACTGTTTGAAGTCATCGACCTTTTGGCAAGTCACATAAGAGTAATGTGAGTCGCGAGCCAAGTGAAGTAAACCTGAGTAAAGAGAATTCATAATTCGATCTAAAATCTAAATCTAAATACAATGTTGCTTGGAAGGTGTGTTTTGGCACTACCCACCTCATAGATACAGAACGTACGGATGTCATCGCTTTCATACCAACGGGCAAACACCTACTTACAAAGAATATATCCATTAACAATGAATAGGTACACATCACACCCAGTTTTTTTTATCGTTCCAAGGATTCTTGGGTAAGGCCGATAATTACTTAAGAACTTTATATTATTTCATACAACCAAATTCTTCAGGCTAAATTTGAATTGACTGAAACAGTATGATCGAAATTTTGTGAAGTTAAAAAAAAAAAAAAAAACGTGCAACGCCTTATAGTAACTTGAGTTTCTCTGTCGACGTCGTGAACAATCCTTCAAATAACACTTTTCGATTCTATGTGACAAAGTAAAGACATAAAATGTCAAAATTTCGCATACGAGTCTTCAAGACATTGACACTTTTTATCTCTTCGATGTCGAACACATAAAATTACTAATGACTGGCGAACGATAAATGTCTAGGATACAGTTCCGCAGCACGATTTTGTTGTAAGCAACGATCATCAGGAAAAAAAAAAGTAACACTTTTCGATTCTATGTGCCCAAGTGACATAAAATGCCCAAAACATTCTAAGTAAAAAAGTTTAGCTCGCGATCTACGTTTCAGACCGATCTGAAAGTTTTGTTTCCTCATTTGACTGCCAATCCAAGTTTAACCCTTATAAAGGACTCAACAGTGTTTACTTACATAAAGGTACACTACAATACTGACAAAGGTTTCAGAGATTGTACGGGTTTAGAGCTAGATGGTCCCGTATGAATTTAGTCGCTTCCTAAACTTCAGTGACCTCTGCGCATGTATGCACTCATAAATCCCGATTGCAGAACAATGGAATTGACATGTGACCCAAAGATTGAGTTCTGGTCGAAACCTCATGTTCAGGGTGGGCAAATTTTTCTCCTCGCAACACTGCTTCAGGCTATGTAATTGCACCAGTTTCTCAAGCTTCAGGATACCCAGTTTCGCAAATAGCGGGTCCGTGTGCTCTATAAAACCACTTTTAGTCATAACCCGCAGGATTGCCTTCTGACAGATGACGATTGGCTGCAGTGACGTGGGATATGTTCCAGCCCATGCTGGTAAGCCATAAAGTATATAAGATTGAGCCAACGAAAAGTACATCATCCTCATCATTGTGGGATTCAGTATATTCCTCAGAAGTGAGAAAACATAAATTAACTTCCTCAACCTCTTACAAATATTGGAAATATGGGTTTCCCACTTCATGTTAGTTTCAAATGTAACTCCCAAGTATGTGATAGAGGTGTTGTCGGTGGGATAGTAATGAGTAATGGATGCCAAATGTTAAACATTAGTTTCTACATATTTTTTCCTCTCTGTTTCAGCAATTGGTTTTTGTCTTATGCATCTTATTTTTGGCCCTTTAAAATTGCTAACCAAAATATTGTTTCTAAATACTATTTCCCCAAATGAAATTTTTTTTACTCTAGCGATTTTATGAGGTTTATAAAACCTCCTGTTTTTGACACCGTCCTTTTTGAGGGCAAAGCTTTTAACTAATCTGATGATGGTCACAGAATGGTGACCGAAACGTCATTACAATGATTAAAAAGGTTTTGTAATTATTTCTTTCTACTTGGGCCGAATACCGACTTTATACAACTATATAACTCCCAAGTACTTTGCATTTTCATTTCTAGTAATAATTGGGTAGGAACAATTTGTCAATGTCGGTTTACTGTTCTTCAATCATCTTGAACGTTATCCATCTGACTCACTCGATTCGCCCGAATCAGTTCCGACAATGAGCCTCCTCTTAATTCATCTTTTTTAACGGCATCGAAACGGGCAATTCGTGTCTCGTAAACAATCCTTCTGCCATGAAAACCTCCCATCAAACCACTTAGCGGTCTAATTGAAACCGGCGCTGTCCGTGCAATTGGAAACTGAGATTCTCTCAATTCCGCTTCGGAGCGAACTAACTTTGGTCCTCGTCACAGCTGGCGCTCCGTTGCGTAACTTTTTTTGAATTATTCAAGATTGAATCCTCACAGTTTTTGTTCCTGTTTCCCCATATCCTCTTTGCGGTTTAGTTAATTTAACGCCACTTGCCTCGAACCCGATTGATTTCTTCCATTTTTTTTTTTTTTTTTTCTGAAGATGATTAATCGATCCAGGCTCGGATAGGGAGTCGGAACAGGAGATGGGTCGGTCACGTTTCACGATTTACCCAAACGTTTTGAATAAAATTTCAGTCATGCAGCATGTCCATATATGAGCAAATTTTCGTTGACCCTCCTCCCACCTCCCAACATATTCCTCAATTGGTTTTGAAACCAAATGTGGGCACATTGCTACTAAAAATCAATAACTATTAAAAAATGGAGGCGGAAAAAACTTTTTTTTTTTTTTTTTTTTTTTTTTTTTTTTTTTTTTTTTTTTAAGAATTTAAGCCGCGTTTCAACCAGAAAGGTCATTAGCGGCAATCAAAAAGGGGGGTGTCAAAAGGGTACTGCAACGGGCACGATTCTAAGGGGAGCCATGCTGACTGTCCGTCACTAAACGGATTGCCATCACGGACTCCACTGGCAGATCGGAGGGGGAGAAATAATAATAATAATAATTATAATAATAACCCGCAAAACCGAGGCATCACCACACTCTGCCTCAAGGGATACAGCGATGCCCGCTTTGTAACCTCTCCAGCGGATAAAAATACCCCTTAATAAAAACTGAACTACGACTAGATGATCCTTACGAATACATAAATATTATCGATAAATATATAATGAGAAATACTATATATCTCAGTTAAGTAAAGATATGACTAGATGTACATAAATAAATATATAACAGATCAGAATATCACAGTTTGTTGTAAAGCTCTGTGGCTTTCAGGTACACCAACAGGGACTGGACCTTGTCTGGTCCTATTTCTGAATATCATTCCCTAAATACATCGGGTTTAAAATTGTAAATAATTTTTTACGATTTTTAAGTACATTTTTCAATACGATTTCGTGGAAAACGTTTGATGTCCTAGTTTATAATTGATAAACTTTTTTGAGTAATATTCTGCTGAAAAAATAAAATAAACCTTCAACTATTTTTCAACTTTTCTTGATTTTTTATGGACATTTTTCGAAATTTGAGCACTTTTATGTGCTCAAAAAGTGCTGTCCAACAAACTCCTCCTTTCTTTTGGAACTGGGGTTTTAGCAATTGGTTTTTGTCTTATGCATCTTATTTTTTGGCCCTTTAAAATTGCTAACCAAATATTGTTTCTCAATACTATTTCCCCAAATGAAATTGTTTTGGCTCAAGCCTGGCTT
Organism: Adelphocoris suturalis; assembly: GCA_030762985.1. Lineage (NCBI taxonomy): Eukaryota > Metazoa > Arthropoda > Insecta > Hemiptera > Miridae > Adelphocoris > Adelphocoris suturalis. The sequence goes on along the minus strand of CM061043.1, from coordinate 49,434,494 downwards.
GTTTGCTCAAGCGATTTTATGAGGTTTATAAAACCTCCTGTTTTTGACACTGTCCTTTTTGAGGGCGAAGCTTTTAACGTAGGTATCTGATGATGGTTACAGAATGGTGACCGAAACGTCATTACAATGATTACGAAGATTTTGTAATTAATTCTTTCTCCTTTGGCCGAATACCGACTATATTCAACTATAAATATAAACTATAATCTATAAAAATTATCTCATACGATCATGCTGCACGACTGGAACTTTTTTTGTGAGCTTGAAGGGAAAAGGAGTGATACGTTTGCAGTCGAGAAGGAATTCTATTGCCAACAGAGGGCAGAAACAAGGCACATTATTACACCTGGATGCATTAATTCAATTTTAAACAGCCACATTCCATAATGAAATGAAAACCACTCCATTCTACCACACAAACCATTTCATGATGATTTTGAATGTATCCTTTCCAGGAGTATAATAGGCATGTGAAGCAATATTCAGATGTAGTGCCTGTTACAATACGCATTTGTTATCATCCTTTTTCTCTCTCTCCCGTTGTTGCATAGATCATGCGCAGCACGACGACGAAACGAGCCAGCGACGCAGCAAGCGGTCCACCTCGCAGGAATATTACTTGGAGCTTATGATCGTCGCTGACAGGAAGATGGCCGAGTACCACGGGAAAGATCTCAACACTTACGTCCTCAATCTCATGGCCACGGTGAGTTACTCCCGACTTTCTTACGAATGAATAAATTTGAATCCGATTTAAAACTCACAAAAGCTCCCTGCATGTGCTGCACTTTCGTAACAGACGTAAATATAAATTTTGATTTATAATTTTCAATATTGAACCTTTACCAAGATAAAAACTTCTGCCACGTTGGTGGGCAGAATAGCTTCCTCACATATTGTAACACAGACGTATAGAATTAGTTAAAGAAAAAAGTACGAGTCGAAATGATTGATAAGTCAACGTTATCAAAAATTGACATCTGCGCATGCGCAGACTACTGTTATCTTGATGATAGCATATTTCTACTTGATCCAGTCATTATACCAGATGGCCTCACTTGTTTCAATAGCTACTGCCCCACTCTCCCGTTCACAATGGAGGAAGAAAATTACGGAAGAATTTCGTTTTTGGACACTGAAATTATAAAAAATGAAGAAGATGATAAAATCACCACGAACCACTACTTTTTTACTTCAAAAAAAAAAAGAAAAAAAGACACTCCGGACGATTACTAAATTTCTCTAGGCATGCTCTAATCTGGTACGAGAAAAACGTCATGAAAAATATTGTACATCGATGGCTCACGCCTTCTGATCCCAAATTTCACAAAGAAAACACACAAAAATTTAAAGTGATCCTGACGGTTAATAGGTACCCTATCAAAATGGTAGACCAAACTATACATAGCACACTTCAAAGAAATACTCAGAACAGTATACCTTCAACTCAACAAAAACAACCAGTCCAATATTATTCAATGCCTTACGTGAAAGGGGTTGCAGAACAAATGTCAAAGATTTTCGAACCCTATAAACACGTCAAAATTGCATTTCGAACACTTAATTCAAACATACCACTATTTTCCAAACTAAAAGTTTTCACACCAAAAGAACAACGTTCTGACTTGGTCTACCAGATTTCTTGTGGTAGTGGTGGGTGTGGAAAAGTGTGTGGGGGAAACGTGTCAGTCCGTTCGGCGTTATTTTTCAAAACATGAATCCGATCTACGACAAGAAGATACAAAAAACGCGTAGGTTGCCCATTGCAGTTCTTTAGGACATAATATGGATTTCAAAATTGTAGGACGAGAATCAAATTTGCAAAAAAAGAATATTTCTAGAAATGGATAAAATAAAAAATTCAAATTGCTTTAACTTCCGAAAAGACACTCAAAACTTGAGCAAAATCTACTCGTATTTGTTTGATGGACTCTAAATTTATAATTACCGTCTCCAGCGAACTTGGTAAAGCATACGAAAAAACATCGTTACCTACATAAACTTAAAAAACTCATAACTTTAAATTCGATTTTTAACAAAAAAAAAAGAAAACTATAAGTAAGTAGATATTTTACACTTTTGAATATTAATCTCCCAGTTCCTGGCGAGAAACTCCCCGAATTTGAACGAAATCGGACCAATAGATGATAAGAAATCGACATTATAATAAATTAAAGATTGCGCATGCGCACAGACTACTATTTATGTGACGGCAATTAAAGTTATAGGTGACCTTCTGGAAGCTATCTCGCTCAATCCCTGAAAAATACATCAAAATCGTTCCATTAGACTCTGTTTTGCCCATGGCAATCGATATTAGTTTCGCGCATGCACAATGGTTATTACTCTACCAATACCATATGATTTATACGAAATTTATCTGGAACATATACCCAACTACCTACCGAGTTTGATCGAAATTTGATCAATAGATGATGGGAAATCGACGTTATGAGAAATTCACGTTTGCTCATGCGCACAGGTTGTATCGACGGCATTGAAAGTTATAGAAGACCGTCTATGAGCTAACTAGCATAATCCCTGAAAATGTCATCGGAATCGGACTGTAACCAAGTTTTAGACGTGACAAGGATTTACCACAGACAGACAGACTGAAGATAGGCAGACATGGAACCAAAATTTATCAGCAAGATCTGAAACGCAAGTGGAAATTTTGATTTTGAAGGACATACATTTTTTCGACTTTAATCACGAGCTCAAAGCTTCCCTACTTTCGGTAGTGAGGAAGCAAAATGTGTTGGTTTACGCCTCGAGCCTAGTCAAAATTTGTTGGTTTACGTTTCGAGATGCGTAGAATCCAAAACTCAAATTTAACAAAAAAAAAAAAAAAAAAAAACTTGCGTTTTTTATGTTTTCTACGTTAAACGTTGCTGGTTGATTAGCAACGAAATTATTAGCTCCGAAGCTCACTTAGCTGATCTAGGGGTCTTCAGACTTTGTACTTCATTTTTTGATGTTTCGAGAGGCTTCCATTTCAAATGTCAACTTCAGGTTGAACAGCAAATAAATTAGGACCGGATCTTCATTCAGCTTATCTGGTTGGCTCTAAACTTTATGATTAGTTTCTAGAAGTTCTCCATCCCAAATTTTACCTTCAAATAGGTGGAATAACTGAAAAAAAATAGCTCCTGGGCCCATTCAGCTGATCTTGGTGGTGGCTCTAGACATCACAAGGGTTCTTCTTTTCATATTTTAGTTCATACAAAGAAACTAAGCTTCATACATAGTTGAATTTATCATGCGATGTTGGATGACCAATTTCCGACAAGAAGAACTCCTTAAAAACATATTCTTGCTTTCAACCTACCGAAGTTAACCCAGGATGAGGTTAATACATAGTATGGTGATAAACGGCATCAGACAATTGAAGACCTTCAGGTACAAAGGGCCTAAGTTCCATCTTGGAAGTTTTTCATTTTTTCCATATTCGATACCAATGTGCCAACGGGAATATATATAAAAAGGTACTATGTTCCAAATCATTTCTATTCGTTTTGAAATTGCCCGCCAAAAAGCAAGGTTGCCAAAATTTACCTCCTTTTTTAAAGAGATGATAAGTCTAGAAAAGATTTTCATTGAAAGGGCCTAAGTGCCAACCCGTTTTCGGGCAACACTGCAATCGTTTTATGTAGGTTTCTCCTCTTTATTTGTTGGTTGATGTTGTTCACAGCTACTCTTGATTAGTAAAATGGGTCGGGGACCAATATTTTCAACATGTTGAGTAGTGGTCAATAGTCATTGATAGAGAAACTAATGGTACTTACAGGCTCTTGGGAAACTGGGGTGGTACATAGACCCTTTTGAGCTTTTCAAAAACTATATTATTTTTTATTAATCTTAAAGAAGTCCTGTGAAGGTGCTGGATGCGGGAAATATAAGCTCCTACAATAAAGGTAACGTAAGAAAAGGTTCACGAATTTTGAATGCATACTGAATACATTTTAGACATTATGAAACCTTGAAATCGCGATAACGTGTTTGAAGTTTTTGGCACTTAGGCCCACTGGAAGGTCTTCAATTGTTAGAGAAAATTTGGAAACTACTCGACCTTCCCAACATAGCAGAAAATTGTATATCTCCCTCTTTGAAGAAATAAGCGAATTCATCTTGATGGTTTGCACCAAACCACTCTAGCATTGCGTCAGTTTGATCGGAACATCGTATAAATTGGGTGCTGTATCGATTCCATTAGCACCAAACACCAAAGTTTCATCGAGCTGGATTTTTTCTCTTAAATGATTATCATACCACTCAAGCTTCAGGCATGTGCTGGGATAAAATACTCCTTCGTTTACTGATGCGTGAAAAATAAACGACAGAAAGTATTCTTTGATATCGGTCTAATGGGATTAATTTCGTCATGCAATGTTAAAAGCCTCGTCCTTCAACCTTCATCCCGCGCCACGAGATTTCCAAAAGGATTCCCTTAACCAGTATTGAGTGATATGTTTTTATCTGAAAATTAACCGTTAAAACCTGGATTATTAAAAGAAAAACTGTATCATTAAAAGCTATATTCCAAAATTGTTAAACTTAGCCTTAGATCCTGGGTGTAATCTTAAGAGAATTGAAATAATTAATTTCCGAATCGAAACGGTAGAAAGGTATGTTTGTAAGATAATTGAGATTAAAAATGTAGAAGAGAAATTTCTTCAACTCATTTAAACAGGAGATATTTAGCTCACACAGCTGAGTAGGAATGAGCCAATCATTTCAATCGTCTCTTAATTTCTGCTTCAGAGATTAAATACGATAGAAATCATCAGCTTTAGGAGCCCATCAGCTGATCAGAGGTCTATGCATCGTCTAGTACCTACTGCTTACAAGTACCTAATACTCAATAGTATACCTACCATGTACCTAGTACCTTGTTTTCACATCATTAGCTCATTATGGTTACTTAGCAATATTAGTTTATAACTTAGCGTAATAAATCAGCTTTCCATGACACTACTACGGCCTAGGGATCTTAAGATGTTGTGATAAAATGAGAGCATTCCAAAAAGTGTCGAACTATTTTCCTGCTATGAAAACTAAGGGAGTTACAGTTCGCTAGTAACGCATTGGTCGTACGTGAAAATCAATAGAAACAGAAAAACCTAAGTACCTATGAGGAAAAATACGAGGAAAAAAACCCCCGTTTTTTGGCGATTTTTGACTCATAGCAATGATGCGTGTTAAGCGATCGGACTGGCTAGATTCTAAAACCAACTAGACCCCAAGTCTCATGTGCAAAGAGCGGATTTTTTTCACCAAGTTAAAGGCCATATACGAAGGCGGACGGACACTGCATTTTTGGAATCTACGCACCTTGAAACGTAAAGTGACAAAGCTTTTATGCATCAGTGGTGTTTTAGAAAATGCATTCTATTACAATAAAGCATTCTGTACTATATGTGACCTCATAACTCATAACCCTCTCCTAAAAAACTGAATTTACATGGGTTACTCTATTGGTTCCCGAAAATCCGCCAACCTTAGGGTCTTCATTAGTCTTTCAGTTGGCCAGGCATCTTGGAACCTGTTCTGAACAGATCGAGCAAACTGTCGATGCTCAGATAGCCCACACGAAAAATCAGACGATAAATCTCCCGTCACCGCCAACGCCATTGGGCAGGCACGCTATGTCGTCGCCCATTGTTAACTTCATTACCCAAGAAAATGAAGTGGACACAGCGACCTAACGACTAATCGATTCAAGAAAAATAACCGCAAAACGATCCGAACCAACCTTGATTGGTTTTCGCGTCCTATAACAAATTGTGCTGGTCCAGAAATGATCAGGTCAAGAGATATATTGGTTCGAATTTAATTGGGTAGTCGTCGACCGTCAGGTAATCTTGTTGAACCAGCTTCAGTTTCCTTCTTTTTTTTTATTCTCACCTTTTCGCACATTCGGTTCCAAACTAACATGTTTAACCTCCCTAAGGTTTCGCTATAAACCCAGTGGTTTTCTATTGAAGCAATTCTAAAAACGCTGCGAATTATTACACTAAGATTTAGTATGTCTGTATTAGATAGCCCTTCTACGCAGATCATTGGTCTAGAATTATTAAACTTTGAATATTATACTTATATCTTCAAAACTTGGTGCGTCCCACCTCCCAAACGGGTTCACACCTTTATAGCAAGGCCCTACAATTTTATGCTTTTTCATAAAAATGTCGAAACTTTTTGAAAAAATGTCGAAAAAAGCGGTATGGCCTTCGTATCTCGAAATTTTTTGTGTCCCAAAGGAGCTCCAACTTAATTTTAGCACCGCAAGTCGATTAGGAAAGAATTTAACCTCTAAGTTTCCACGGCTGATCATAACTCCTCTGTACTTTGTAATTGAACTGAAGTTGTTCCAAAAGAGCTCCATTCCGAATTTCAGATCCGTAAATTGATTCAGAAATAAATTAGCTTCCAGGGCCCCTTAGCGTTACACACACCTTTGTACACGATTGGCGTAATGAAATTTTGTGGTAGTCGGGCGAAAGGCTGACTTCGTCATCAATATTCTTATGTACATGTATTTACTAGTCCCTTGGATCTAAGTATGCCGACATTTAAGTAGGAAACAATGAACTGAAAATTTATTAAATAAAATAAAAAACACCTACCAATGCTTCACCATTCCATCCGTAGGGGCAATAGTTACACAACTAGTCAGTATGTACAAGGCTTATTTTATGTGTTCCGATTACCAAACACTTACACTTTCTAGTGGACATTAACTGCATTTAGCGATTGATTCACTAATTCAAAAATGTCACTACCCGCGCATGATTTCACAACATAAGTTCTAGCCCTTAGGGAGAGCCATCGGATTAACGTAAATCCGATGGTTCAATTCTATTCTTTGGGATAATAACTATTCACAGACAGCAGAAAATGAATCATTACTGTTGCCTTGGAAGTTTTCCATCTCGATTTTTGAATATTTCAACCCTTAAATGCTACCCTTAAGGATTAACAAAAATTGATGCCGGGCTTCTAGGATCAACTAGTCCCCAAATGTAATTTATAACCCAGATATCATAAAATTTGGTCCAGTAGTTTCGGGGAAAAGCTCTAGACGGCTGTCGGATGGATTTTAAAATTTTGATTTTTGGATTCATCCTGAAACGTTAATCAATAGCATTTGAAGGGGATGTTCAATTTCGTTTTTCTTGGTCGATTACATGGGTTCATTATTGAATATGATAAACCAAAATGGTATACGATTCGTTTTGGCTAAAATGAGGTAGTTCCACTTTGTTAATCTGTACTTCGTAGTTCTGTTAGAAAAGTTACACGTCACAATCGTAACAGAATTATAATGGTTCATTATTGGAAAAAATAAACAAACAAAAAAAAGTGAGCACAATCACTTCTCAGGTTTTAACTCACCAATAACAGGTAAGCTGAAATAGCATCTGATCTCAAAAAGTAGGAATGATTTCCTGCTATACCTCTGTTAGTTCACAAGATGAGTCTCTGAATCCGAAATGGCGCAAAGTTTGCATAAAATGTAAACAGTCTAGAGACTAAGAGATTTTTAATACATGTTGAGGTTTGTAAACCTCCTTGAATCTATCACTCTCATGCACTCGTTTTGTAGATGATCTTCAGAGGCTTTCCACTGTTATTTATTTTTCAAAGAATTACTTGGTTAGTTTGTGGAAATGGGCCATGTTTCAACCACTCCCTAATATGACAGCAAAGCAGAATTCACCTTGAGCGTAGTATTGAATTTTTCTTGGTACAGAGGCGATTCAATATTGGCGATTGGATATCCAACTTTACGTCCAGTAGCCCTTCCTCTCCCATTACCTGACCCCCGAGGGAAACATATTTTTGATAGTACCTGGTATATATGTATATATTACTTTGAGAGCGATGAATTTATTCATTTTAAAGCACCAAGCCGCAGATACCCAATGTTTTTCTGGTGGACTCAGGTGAAAGACCAGGGTCCACATCACTGTGTCCAACATCAATAAAGACGTAGGGGAGTGTAAAAGATCCAGAAAATACTAAATAGTGCAATTATGATAACCTATCAGAATCCGGTAATCCAAAATTAAGAAAGGCCAGAGATGTATCGACTGGAGACGCATACGTTCCTGATGGGAAACATCATAATTAGGATTCAAGGGCCATTTTGATTGACGAAACGTTCCCGAACAATCAAGTCAAGTCACGAGACTCTAGACTCTGACCAACTAATTCTACTGATCTAAATTTTTACTAAAGGGATTGACTACTTGATGTTTTGAGATGCGAGCGTAGCGAGCATCCATATTACTGATGTACCTAAGCAAAAAACTGATGTGTGTAAAATCTTATGGAGACTGGAGCGCTGGGAATGCCACGCGGGGGGTCAGGGTCTAGAGTCTCGTGATTCGACTTGATCGTTCGCAAACGTCTCGTTTTTTATAGTTTCCGGTTTTTAGGGTTTTGGACGTTTTTGTTTTTCGAAGTGAACGGGGTATCAAAAGTCGTTTCTTTCCTCATTATTATCAATAATATTGGAATTAATATAGGTAGCTAAATAGACTTATATTACTAGGCTGATACTAAAATAGGTACTTCTTAAATACAGATTCCGCTTCTGAATTCAGTAATTATAGAATTTTTGAAATGTTTTGGGGAAATACAAATAAATTTCTATCAAAATTTTTAGCTACTTTGTGTAAACATTTGGATACCTCATAAACAAAGTCACACACCATCCCTTCTCAAAAGATCGATTGCTAAGTCAATAGTCAAGTCCATTCACGGATAGCGCGATGTTTTCCGACAAAAATCCATCAAACGCCAACACGATGGAAGTAGGATGGTAAGGTAGTATGCCGGTAAGGCAGGTTGGTCACGCGTTCGCGTAGGCCTCTTGGGTTCATCATTCAAAGAGCCTTCACGTCATTTCGCCGCACTATCTGCCGCCTCGAGGTCGTGTTTGGAATAGTCGAGTGGAGCAATTCATTTCCACCAACCGCATCCCGTTCCCTCCGAGTTCTTTCTTCAAAATGCAAATTTTTCATAGCCGTGAACTATGAAAGACTTCAAACTTTCGAACGGCTTTCTTGAATGAAATGAACTTCGCTAATAGAAGAGTCACTAATGTTACGTCGCTGTAATCTATAGGTATTATATAAATGAGAATATTGTTTTTCTCCCAAGTTGCTAGCCAAACGACTCAATGGATTTTAATGCGGTTTTTTGAGGATGCTCGGCGAGTTCCTGAGATCCTGATGCTGGCTGGATTAAACTCTTCCCCCCTGATCAGCTGAGTGGGGTCTGAGACTAATTTTTTCCTTTTTTTCCTATCAACGAAACATTTGTTTCAAAATTGTATAAATAAATTGAGCATTTGAACTTGGTTTTATTAATCTAAAAATAAAATTAATATGAGTATTTATAAAGACAAAGTTGAAAATATTACCAAATGTTTCATCACAAAATAGGTACAATGTTTTCTCAATACCGTAGGTACAATACGCTTCTATTGGTAAACTAGCAGCTTGAGAGTTGCTATGTATTCATGTAAATATAAAGAACAAATGACAAGAACAAATAGAGATCCATGTTGACAACACTGTCAATCACTGAGTGTAGCATCAGTTTGGTAACTAGTAATTGACATTTACATTTTCACATGTTATCTTTGATTATTTCCAAAAAAGGATAGTATAAATCCAATCTGCACAAAAAAATAATTGAGAAAAACATGGGTACATTCGAATTAGAAAATGTGGAGGACATGGTGAAGCAATGTAAAATACTTACCTCGTTAGCAAAATCACAAGAAGCAGCACCAAAGAAAAGACAACACGAGGTTTTGTTGGGTAACCTCCTCCAGATTTCGCAAAAACCAGCCTGAAACCTCTTTCCACCTTTATATTTCACTGAGAAGGTATTTTTTCTCAAAATTCAAAAGGATCAAGGCCGTAAAACACTTTTTTGCCTTATTATTTAAACTTTTTGTTGAGATGACAATCACTGGGTCCTTGTCAAACACTGGTCTTTCCACCCTACAGGTGTTTTGTTCAACTGTTTCAGGCGTCGCACATCTTCACTGACGCATCCATAGGGAACATGATGACGGTGACGGTCGTGGGGCTGGTCATAGCCAAGGAAGAGGACTTCACGAGGCGGCGCGGCTGGTTGGAAAACAAGAAACGGGGCTACAACCTCTCGAGCAGCTCAGCTTCCGAGATGCTCTCCAACTTCTGCAGGTGGCAGAACAACACGTCTTTGTACCACCACGACACTGCCCTCCTTATCACCCGGTGAGTGATAACTTGATAACCACCCAAGTGCTGATAAAATCCAACTTGTATTGCTTGTCAACAGCTGTCGTCTCATTATTCGAAACGGAAGTTAGTGAAAAACATTGTCTATTTCTACAAAAAATAAAGAGTTACAATGTTAAATCGATTTCGACGGTTAGGACATCATCAGTAACACACAATAACTGAAGACGCATTAGAAAGTACACAGCTTTTGTAGTCACAGGTGAAGGGAGACTAAATCCCATTGGTCAAGAGAAAGGAAAGGGGTCAGGAGGTACAACCAATTTAGTGCAAGCAAAGTGAAGGGGGATTATAGCCAATCAGATGTAGATTTAGACAGCTGCGCCATCATAAGTAATAAACAACAACTGAACACACATTTATAAAGACACAGCTTATACAGCCCTACTTATGTAGTCAGAGGTGAAGGAAGATTGAATCCCATTGGTCGAGAGAAAGGAAAGGACCGGGAGGTACAACAAATTAAGTGCGTGAGTTCAAGTGAGTTTGGTTAAGTGAGTTAAGACAGTAGGATATTTTGCTTTAGCTTCCTCGAAGGTTGCGGAAGAAATGCGTTCTTTTTCGAGGGACGAAATAAATTTTGTTTTACTCAAAAATTGAAAAGATAACTTGATTTAACGTTATCGTCCTCGACAAATTCGGGTGGCATCACTCTCAATTCTGCATACCATGCAACACGCATACCATCCTCACATTACATTAGCCCCCGAGGTAATAAATTGTAGTTTGCCATCTCAAAATGGTCTGGATACTCGCAGAGATGACTGAAATTTCAAATCGTTCGGTGCTTTCCCCCCTATAATTCCTATACTATGCATCTTACAGATATTTTCATACACTCCAAAGTTGTGTTGAACATTAAAAACAAAAACGAAGAATTGAACATCAAAAACAAATAAAACATCTTCTAAAATAAGGGAGTTACACACATTTGAAAATCAGGCAAATTTTTGGCGTACCCTTATTTTTGAGTTCTTAGTTACTGTCGGTTGAATTTGGAGGAACGAGAGAAAGAAAAGCCAGCCTGAGTACTTGGGCACCGTCACCCACGAAGAAAAAGGCCAGAGACTTAGAAGGATAGGTTAAGACCGGAGTTGGTAGACACTGTCGCACTCAGATGCTGGATAGGAAGAGGCCGGAGTCATTAGACACCGTCGCCTCGGATATATGAAGAAGAATTTGATTTATTGGCACTTGTTACATTAGCCTCATGGGCTCTCTTAGTCGTAACATAAAGGATTAACTTATCAAATAAATAAATTCTTGGGCCTCAAACTAAAACACTGCACTATTAAAATAAAAAATACAGAAAAAATTGAATTATACATGAATGGCAACATAAAGAAACTTCTCTGGCCAAAACGTATAAAGAAAAAAATGAAATAAATAATAATAATAGTAAAAAAAAAAACTAATAAATTCAACTGGGTGGGTGTGGGGATATCCATATAGGTGGTGTTAGTGATATCCCCAGCCCAGCTAGCTCGATATTTATACCGATACTGACCCGCATGGAGATTACCTCTTCTTGAGCGGCCTGATGCTTAGGTGACGCCATATCGCCTCTTCGTATTTTCCATCTGCTCGAGCTAGCTGGGTCTGCACTTATCTGTTTAATGGCAAAGCCTATCAGAAATACAAGTTGGGTCATGACAGAGCAAGTTTGATCTCGGACCCTATCTCATACACTGGTTTAAAACGCCCTTTCTGTGATTATGTAAAATGACATGAAATGTATGAGTATTGTTGTGCTATGAGTCAATAGGAGAGGGTTTAGGATGCAACTGTGTCTTTCTAAATATGGTTTTTTTAGCTTCTTACTTAGGATTTTAACTTTCTTACTCTTTGGGAGATGATTCATAGTTCTTGGGGTCGATTCGCTTAGTGTTTTTATGCTCTTCAACTTTGGTGTATATGAAAGTGTCAGTAGGGTTCACAGTTTAGTTACAGAAAAACTTGAAAATATACTATTTTAGCCAACTTTCTGAGGCTCTTATTCTGTATTCCAAATGTTTGGAGAAGGCAGTCAATATATATTATTATCACCTCGGGGGATGTGTACCTCAGTTTTGTACATTTTAAGCAAATAGGATAATCAGTCATGTTTTTGGTCATGATAGAGTAATGCAATGTACGCAAGAAGGACTGTTAGATGTCACGGACGGATCGGCCAGACCGTCGAGTCCTAATGGACCGTCCCAGCGGCCGCACCACTCAACCTCGGGGCCCTTGACAAATGACATCATCCTCAGGAGCGTGACAATAAACCGCGTCTGCCCTCGTGTGCGTTTGTCGATAAGTGTGGCCGATATTCGATTCTTCTGAGTGTGCATCTTGGAGTCGATTTCATCACCCCTGTTCCCACAGTTTTCGTCTACATGGTCAAACTCTTTCGACTCCTTTCGGAAGAGAGGTTCGACAGTACCGTGGACGGAGATTCTCCAAACGCCTGAGCAAATTATTACTGAACTTTTTTTTTTCATCAGTAGCATCAATAATGGCCAAGATTTCCACTCAATTGCGTGAAAATTTACAAGAAAAAAGTCCTCCATTTCGCGTTCGGATTCTCACTATTTATCATCTTTGGTTTTGAGTCAAATCTCTAAGCAAAACTGCAATTGACATGAATTGTATTGAGATTGCACCATTAGTAACTGCTTCGCATGCGCGATCCTAATATCTTTGTGAGAAGCATGCTTTCTACAGTTTTCTTCTGATTTCGATCATAATGGGGCTCCGATTACCAGGTCCGCCGCTAGGAGCGCAAGGGGGCGAAGGACCTAAGGAGCATGTTGGTTGACTTTCCCCTTGTTGATACCATGCATCACCCCTTTTCGCTCTACAATTCATTCCCCACGCCATCAACCTCATCAGTACTGGTCAAAAATGAGAATTATATTATTAATAAATAAATTGTAATAATAAAGAAACACAATCAAACAAACCAAAACCGGCAAAATTCAAAAACAACTTGTGCCCGCCACGACTGCCCTTATAAGAGTTATAAATAACAATGGAACAGCAACTCGGTAGGGTCCTTGTTTACGTGCTGCGCTCCAACTCAAACTTCTCATTATTGCACTTTCATTTAATTATTATTATTTGATTATTTAAAATTTAAATGATCCATACATTCATGCAACAGATACGAAAAAGCTATGTGCCACTTGGCACTTTTTTTTCTTCTTTCTTTTAACGCAATCAATGCAACTTCACGGTAAATCATCCTTTTTGAAAGAATTTCAATTTTTTCCTGTCTACCTCCCTCTCACTTCTGGTAGGTTTCTTTCCGACCTGTTAGTGAGTCCTGGATGGGATTGGGGGGGGGGGGGGGGGGGGGGGGGGGGCCAGGGGGATAAGCCACTCGGGGATGGGAGTTTCGTAACGATCTCGGACGTCGGAAACGATTAGCGTTCCAGCAGTCGGAGCTGAGGCGACCGCCCCGAAAGGTCTCGTAGGATTCACCTCTACACGTGTCGCCGCTCATGGGAACCCGCACGCAGTTTCTTCACCTACGACTACGTGGTCTATTACCGATAATAGTCCAAATACTATCTATCAACGATCACACTGGGTCTCGAGAACGTGGGTCGGCAGGGTTTTCGTGGTTTTCACGCGCGTTTAGTAATGCGGGGAACAGTAGTTTTGGATGGGTGGTCCATGGGCCACTCAGATGTGCGTAGACCATTAGGGCAAAGAGCACACTTTTTTTTTTTTTTTTTTTTTTTTTTTTTTTTTTTTTATGTAGATTTTATTTATTTCAATAGAGACACATACATTTGATGATAGTACAAAAGTATTTCTCAAATAAAGTTTATCAAATTTAAAATAGAACATTAAAAAATTTTGTGTACAAAATTAGGGTGAACATTTTACTAAAATTTCATTAAATTGCTAGAAAATCGAAAAAAAGTGCAAAAAAGCTAAAAATCCAAAATTTCTTTGTGAATGGCAGATTACTATTTAGAATACGTTTTGTGTCATGAAAATAATACTCGTAGTTAAGAATTTCTTCGCCCTCAAAAAGCTCAAATTTCAAAACAATTGAACATTATATAGTACGATAACTTATGAAAATTCGCTCATACGATCATGCTGCATGACTGTTTAAAATTCGCTCGCAAGATTCCCTTAACGAATATTGCCGACGAAACAAAACGAAATACTTAATTTGGTTGGGATGTGCCAAACCTGATAGCTGGCCGGATGAAGCAAATGAACAAAACTACATAAAATGTTCCTATTTACTCTAACTAAATTATGCTCAATGGTTCATAGATAGATAGATAGATTTTATTTATTTCAATAGAGACACATACATATGATGACAGTACAAAAGTAGAACTAGGATACTCGCCTAGCTTACTTTTCCAACGGTAGGCTTGGCCCATAATTTCAAACAATGCTCGTTGACATAACATCGCATATGCGTCTAAATAATCTACACATAGCTTAAATAATATAACTACAATAGTATTTGATGTCCTTATCTTCTATAAGTACGAGTAGAAAAACTTTATAAATAAATTTTGGACTGTGTGTTGACAGCGTTAATCTTGGTCTTGGTGCAATTACATTCCCTGCGACTACATAATATGTTGTGGTATATGCTAGATTACGCTGAGAATTTATTATTTGTGGATACTTATGGAATTGCAAAAGTAAATTTTTAACATATATAGTTGCCTTATGGTAAAATGGAATGGGGGTAGTTAAATGGAATAACTTGGGCATCACCGAACGAACTGGTGATCTGATGTTCGGACGAATGAAATTAGATTAGTCTGAATTATGGGTTACGTATCAAGAATATTTTTAATCTGAAATATGGGGGGGTGTTTGTGGAGAAGGGCTGGGGGTTGATCTCAGTAGTTTGGTCCTAATAGGTAATTTGTAAGTAAGTACTTTAAGTAAGTACTTAAGTAAGGACTTTTTTTAATCAGATCCATAGGGGCGTCCCAAAATGTGACGGTTGGTTGGGGGGGGGGGGGGGGGGGGAGGTTGCGTATTTTAAAGTCATTCTGTGCAACGCACGGATTAACCAGCTAGTAATTAATTAGTGCTATTACGGTTCTAAGTTGAATGTTTACATTATCTGGTACCGTTTTACTCGTAAGATCTGTGTTGTCCTTTAGGGACCCCTTGAACGGTTTCTTCTTCTAGACATTCGTGCTTTTAGTGACTTGAAACCGTAAAAGTTTTACCGCTGCGACTCCGCCGCTGCAAGAAAAAACGCGACGCATTTAAGTAATTGCGTATAAAATGAACTACCGGCATGAAGAAGACGTCGGGTTGAAATTGCGTATTATATTCTACCGTTATTTTTACGGAGTTTTCTTTATTAAACTTGGAAAAAGTAACGCTAAGACGAGATTGTGACTAACCAAGAGTCCAGAAAGAGGTTTTAACATGAAGAATTTGTTTCAAAAAACCCACACCCATTAAAAAAAAAAAGAAGGAAATTTGAGCTGTTCTTGTTGACTCGATTGATTCGCAAAGCAAACTCCGTCGGTTTATTAATAAAACCTGCTATAACAGGCCTACATGTATTCGTCCAAGAGTGTTTGCTTCCAAAATCTACGATATCCATTCGGCATTTAGTTCTAAACTTACCCTCCAGATATAACTTCGCAATGTTAGATTTAAAAAAAGTTGAATTTTATAATTCAAAATGCTATGTTTTTACCTGTAATCACCAAACGTGAAGTAAAGAAGAGATTATAAATTGTAAACTCTGGTTTCGACAATGACGTGAAACTACTGGGAAAAAGCGGTTCAAATTATTACAAAAAGGTTTATTATTTCTGTATTAGATCCCAGCAGATTGGGATCTGGGACAACTGGTTCCATGCAGATTATTGGTCTATAATTATTATTAAATTCAGAACCTATCATAAATGATCAAAACTTGGCGCGTCGTGCCTCCCAAAAGGGTTCACAACGTTACAGCTCCAGAGCCCCACAATTTCGCGGTACTTTTGAGATTTTGTCCTCATCGGGGACTTAAATATAAATGTTTGCTTTTTTTGAGGACTTTGAGTAAAAGGTTGCCCGCTTTTGGGACGTAGTAATAAATTGCCCTCTTAGGAGACTTTTAATAAATATCAAGCCACAGCGGCATTCATGGAATACACTGATAGTCATAGCTCACAGATAGCCTGCGCACGTGTACACCTTGAAATCGCTAAAAAGTCTTAAAATTTAAGATATTACCTAATAATCTTACAGCATTTATTACTGTAATAAAGGGAATCTTTACATTTTCTTTGCGCTGTTCTTCCGCTTGTTATTGAATTCATGAGCCACGAATTCATTGAGTTTCATCAATATCTCGATATATGAAGATTTATCAACCTGAGGTAACTATAACGGAAGTTAGTGAAAAAACGTTGTCTATTTTCACGAAAAATTAAGAGTTACAATGTTGAATCGATTTCGATGGTTATGCCATCATCAGTAACAAACAATAACTGAAGACACATCAGAAAGGACACAGCTTTTACAGTCAGAGATGAAAGGAGATTGAATCCCATTGGTCAAGAGAATGGAAAGTGGCAGGAGGTGCAACCAATTAAGTGCAAACAAAGTGAAGGGGGATTATTGCTAATCAGATGAAATGAAAGGGAGGAAATAACTAAATATGGTTTCAACAGTGTGAAGGTATAATTCCAAGCTTTATAGAAATGGAACTATCAGTGGTGAAATATATTGAGGGATATCCTCATTTAAACATTTACCAGATCTGTCACTTTTGATCATTTCGAATTTTTCAAGTACATTCAACATAACTCCCTTTGGACAAAAATGAAGAAATTCTACTAACTGTCTATCTGTCAAATCAAAATTGTAACTATGATTGGATTCCTTAATATAGACTCACCCTTATTTTCCCTGAACTCCTCCTGATGCTCGTCTATTCTTTCCCTGAATTTCCTACCAGTTTGACCGCAACATTTTAGTTTATAAACCCCACTTTTATCCTGAACATTGATTTTGTCCTTAACGGATCCTAGTAATGCTTTAAGACCATTTTTAGTTTTAAAACCTACTTTGCAACCTCTCGATGATAGAATTTTGCCGATTTCATCAGAAATTTTCCCATAATAAGGTGTACTTATCCATTGCTTTTCCTCTAAATTTACATCTTCCCTAGCCAGATTGGAAACTTTTTCCCTACTCTTTTTCCTAAAAACCTTATCACATATGGTATCAACGAGATCTCCTCCATATCCGTTACCAGCCGCTATGCATTTGATAATGGATTTTTCTCTTGATAAATTGTGTACACTCATTGGAATAGATAGTGCTCGGTTGATTATACAATGGAAGGCTGCATGCTTATGGACTAAAGGGTGATTTTAAGTACTAGGGATAGTTATATCGCTATATGTATCTTTTCTATAAATTAAAAAATCATGCTATCCGTTTACCAAAGAGATGGACAGATCTAAAACATTGAGATCATTTCCGGGATCATTCGCGGGTAAATTTGATAAAGGGAACTAATTTATTGATTTTTTTCGTGAAAAGAATTTAGCTGTCTGATTGAAAATATTTGAGTTATCCCCCCCCCCCCCTTTCACTTCATCTGATTAGCTATGATCCCCTTTGTTTGCACTTAATTGGTTGTACCTCCTGCTTCTTTCCTTTCTCTTGACCAATGGGATTCAATCTCCCTTCACCTGTGACAATAAAAGCTGTGTCCTTTCTAATGTGTCTTCAGTTATTGTTTGTCACTGATTATGGCCTAACCGTCGAAATCGATTTAACATGTAACTCTTTATTTATGATTGTAACTCTTTATTTTTCGTAGCAATAGACGAAGTTTTAACACAGAATGTGTTTTAGCCATGGACTAACTAGCCGAAAATGGAACGCGGGATGTAACGAAATGTGTGACGGTGATGATTTTCACGTACAACCGAGCCGTTGGTAGGGAAATGGAACTTCCGCAATTTTAATCGCACAGAAATCGTTCACCATTCGTTGGAAAGCTCCTGATTTATCCAACCATATTGTTGGCAACCACACAGTAGTTACCTAGTAACTGTTAACTACTGCGAAGTGCGTGGCCATCAACCTGAGTTATGAGCATGGTTATTTGAATCAATTGTTTACACACAGATGATCATTCTCAATAATTGTAACTCTTTATTTTCGTAGCAATAGACGAAGTTTTAACACAGATTGCAACCGCTTGTAAATTTTCTTATGATTTTCACGTACAACCGAGCCGTTGGTAGGGAAATGGAACTTCCGCAATTTTAATCGCACAGAAATCGTTCACCATTCGTTGGAAAGCTCCTGATTTATCCAACCATATTATGTTAACTACTGTGAAGTGCGTGGCCATCAACCTGAGTTATGAGCATGAATAGTAAATGAATAGTAAACAATGACGCTTGTTTGGTTGTCACTTGGTTGCGCGACAACGCAAACACATTCTGTGTTTCAATAATTTCGTCCGAAGTATGTAAATAGAGGTAACCGGGGGTCCAGGAGGCTTGCCCCCTGGCGAGGCGCGGAGCGCCGAGTTTTCACTAACTTCCGTTTTGAAATGGGTCTCCACAACTTCGTCGCGAGTTATTTAGTTCGTGCTGAGGTAACCACTTCGGATGCCTTCCCTTAACGGCGCAGGGTTCACGAACTTGATCGCAACTTATGAACGGAGTTATCCAAAAACGATTTGTCATCGTGTATCAATCGTCGAAAAAAAACTTTAGGCAGACCTCGGAACTATTAGTCAGATATCGGTGCCTATACTGAGTTCCACGTCTAATCTGACGTTGAAATCCACAGGGCGAGCGGGCCATTAGGAAAAGGGACAGCGAAGTTCGGCCTTCGCAACGTTTAAATAAGATATTAGTCATTTTTTGTACGGGCGACGTGTTCCTTCCCGTCCCAAAGGAAGATGTGTTGGAATCTAGATCGAAGGGAGAGAGGTTTCTAAAAGGTTATTTATCACTCCGGGAAAAGGTTAAGTCGGTGGTGGGAACCTCATTAATACAACGATGTGGAGAGGATGAATGTTTTGAGAACGGCTGTTCGTTCACCTTTGAGTTTCGATTGCAAGACGTGTTTGTTCATCAGTTAACGAATTTTCGTGGAAAATGAACTATTGCAATGGCTCTGGAGATTTTAAAATCGAAATTTTTGGAAAATTTCTTCATTGAAATTGAAATCCGTTTTGAGGCATTCTGAAACGAATCCTAGAGTTTAACGCTTTTTCATATATATATGTGTGTGTGTGTGTGTGTGTGTGTGTGTGTGTGTGTGTGTGTGCGTGTGTGTGTGTGTTTGTGTGTGTGCCATTCCAGACGAAAATTCTCCTTAGGATTTAGATAAAAATTCCGTTATTTCCCCAAAAAATCAAGGTTTCCAATCGGAAGGATGGGTTCGTTGGCCAGCACCTTTTTAAAAACATTAAATTAGTCAAATTTCAAAAAATGTACTAAAAAAATCAATAAAAATGGCTAAAAATCGTTAAATTTATTTTTTTGGCTGAGTATTGCTCAAATTAGGTTTATTAACTATAAGATAGAGCATTCAAAAATCTATGTACATAATTACGCTGAAAAATGTACTTGAAATTCATTAAAATTTGCTAAAAAATCAATAAATACTGCAAAAAAGCTAAAAAATTATAACCTTTATTTGAATAGAAGATTATTATTTAGAATACGTCCAACTGTCAATTTTCTGGCATATAAAAAAAAACATTTTCGGAAAATTATCCTACTAACGACAAATTGAAAAAGTCAAATTCTGAGAAGTTAAAATTGCTCTTTAGCCTCTTTTTTACGTACTAAGACAGCTCAATAAATATTGGTTCGGTATCAGGTAGATAGGAAATTGAATGCTCTTTCCAATGTTTCCTTATTTTGAAGTTTAAAGAGATTCTAAGAGGAGTTATGGCCGTTTTAATGTCATAAGGTACAAAACAGGGAAAAATCTCAAAAATTGAAACACTCGTAAACTAAGCGTTAGAAAAATTTCTAGGAGAAACTTTTGATCGGAAATGAGATCTAGAATTGACCTTCAAAGTTTGATGAACTTAAGTCGGGACACACTTGTGTCAGAATGTCTCAAAACGGAGTTACACGAAGAAAATTTTGATTTAAACATTATTGGAGTCATTGTAATAGCGTCATTTTTTATAAAACTAGCTAAAATGGCAACAAATCTTGAAACTTTGTCATTTATTTTATTTATTTGTTATTAATTTCAATTCTTTTTGTTGTCATTTTTACTTTTTCAGCTATTAAACTATGCGCAAGAGCATTCAGTTTCGATCAAAAATCATGCTGAAAAATGTACTTTGATTTCAATATAAAGTGCTACAAATCAATTAAATTTTTTTCAAAATCCTGATACTAGTTAGTATTGAGAATGGAAATTTATTTGGTTTTTAATACATTTCACACTCAACAATTGCTGTTCTCAAAGTTTGAAGAACAAAATTGACAGAAAACATTGCGAGTAATTACTACGCTTATACTGTCATGCAGCACTACTAAAAATTTTACCAGTCCAACGCTCTAAGGGGATTGTGTTTCCACTCTGAAAAACGTTTTTCGTAACTTCTCCAAAACATTTGGAAAATACTGCACTAATTGAAAATGTGTTCAGAGGGTCATACACTTGTTTTATGAAGTTCTTTGTTTTATTCAGAGTTCTTCGTAAAGTAAGAATTGGTACGCTGGAACGGTAGTAATCTTCAACGATAAAACACTGGACAGTAAAGCCGACGTTTGTTTCCAATCAAATCCGAATGACTTCCTTCAAAAACAATTTGTTTTTGAGAACAGCGTTGCGAAACTACCATTACCAGCAATCTCTTCCCTGTTCTCCACTTTTACATTCACACGAACGAACCCGGCGAATGTGAAGAGTTTGAAAACGGTAACCCATGGAGCAATAAAAATCAATGTTGGGTTGCGGGTTACGACCTGTAATTTCGCAAAGAAAAACGGGTGGTTTTGGATTTAGCGGATAAATAATGCATCTTCACAAAACCTAGGTTTAGCTGTAATAAATCTAACAGTCTTTAAATAATAACACATGCCACTTTTACAAAGTAAACACTCAGACAATATCAAATTTCTTCTTTTTCTTCTCTCTTCTTTTTGGTGGAACCGAGAGATAATTTATTGGAACCTCTCTCTTTCCACATTATCAGCTGATAATTATTATAATAATGTTCAAATTTGTTTGTATCTAATAATTCTGGTTGAGTCCAACACTACATCCCCTTTTCTTATCAGTTTTTCATTGATCCAAACATCTTCATGGTAGGCAGGTTATCCTTTCACTTTCGTTGTGTTTGTCTATTCCTACCCTTTTCCGTTTGACCAGCTGGAACTCTAAAGGTGGAATTCATAGACGGGAAGTGAGTCTGAGTGGGCCCCTAAGTATATCGATAAGGGAATTCCTGCACTATGCGCGATTCATAGACGTGATTTGAGGGCGACCCTGAGGGTGCACTGAGTGGTCAACCCAAATGCACACTCAACGGGATGATTCATAAACAAAAAATGGCGTTGAGGTGAGTTTCACCCTCAGCTCAACGGTGCAATATCTTGAGTGACGGCAGGAGGTCACTTAAGTGCGTCAACTGATGACTTTTATTATTATTTTAACGTAGGTGTAGGTCCTGGAAATATAGTTGAGCATTCGACGTTTATTTTGTTTGGAGTTTATTCAAAAACTACGGCACATAACAGTAGGTAGGCTGTACCTAAACAGTAGTTAGGTAGATGTTTGATGTGTCCAACAGATCCCATTCGAATGTTATACTATCAACAACGAAATATTTCGCGAACTATTCCGATTCGGGGAAGAGACAGTCATGGACAACTACGAACCTAAAATAAATGGAAAGGATTTATAACCACCACAGCTGAAAGTGCTGGTCGCTCTTTGATTTTATGCGATCTCTACAAACCAAGTTTGTAATGCATGGTTTTCCTATTCATCTTGGTTTGTGGAATGAGTTGGTGGTAGGTACCTACCTTCCATTCATCAGGTACAATCAATGAGAATTCCAAGAAAATGTGATTGCTTGAAGCTACCCCAAAACCTCAAGTCTTCTTTTTGTCCTACAGTCTCATGTTCTTATTGATCTATTTAGGAATAACATAAAAACCTTGTGCCACATTTGTGGTTTTCAAATTGTGGAATTATGGAGTGACTATATGGATGCGTATAGGTAATATTATTGTACTACTGTACGCGTACCACTTGAAATAGGGATGAATAAGTAGGTCGATACTTGCTAGTTGAAATTATCAGAGCACGAAAATGTATCTAACTAAAAGATCACATACAATTTAAACAAAAATTACTTACATTTAAGAAAATTATATTTAGCGGAACATAATAGAAAATACATATCAGTAATAATTATTGAGCTACTTGATTGGAATTTATTACTGTATAATCTTTTAATGAATTTTCTTAATCTGTCTTTCCGAATTGTCCGGTATTTTTCCCCATACCACCTGGCAACCCTGTCAGTGCCCCCAATAAGGCAGGTTCGATCTAATCCATGAATAGGCGAGGAAGATGGCGAATCATATATCCTAATTGGTTGAAGTATTAACCAGATTCCTATGTCAGCTCTGAATATTTAAGTTTTTGAGTCAACAGCCGTGCACGAGAGGCACGACCCCTTTAGTCCCGTGTAGGCGTCAGGTCCAATTAGTTCGAACAGATCAATCAATATTAACCTAACAACCGTTGTCTCGGCAGAAAACGTTATCAACTAGCTGGAACAAACCCATTAGGTAGATGAGGGCTCTGCTGACCCGATGAAACTGGGTGACGACCGCCAACATGCAAAGGGCGTTTCAAAAAATCCGCCCACTCCAGCAGTCGCGCAACCGGCAGGTCCGACGTCCTACACAGCAGCGAAATGGGGCACTGCGCCGGAGTCTTCATACCCAGGGTTGCCAGGTGTCCGGTTTTGGCCCGGACAGTCCGGTTTTTCACCAAGTTGCCCGGACGAAAATTTAAAGTCTGAACGCCACATTTCCGGTTTTCTCAGAAACTGCGGCCAATGTCCGGTTTTCAAAGGTCCTATCGTAGGTTGCTATCCTACGAAAACAGCCTCTGGAGGACCTTCCTACGACGTTTATTTGGCAAGCAACGCTAGAAAACTTATTAGAATCTTTGTAGACCTTGGGAGAATTGAAAAGGCATTTAAACTTCCATCCACAGCTTCGAGTTATACTGCCGAGGATGTGGCTGTTTTAGAGGCAATAAAATATATATATGACACGAATTCCACTGGAAAGACTTGGGTAATTTGTTCGGATTCCAAAAGCTGCATTCAGTCAATCGGCAATTCATCTATGAAACGAGCAGATAACGTCGTAGCAGTCCAAATCCTAGCCTATGCCAGTTAGTGTGAGAGGAAAGGCAATATATTCCAGTTCGAAACGAATAGAACGAAAAAGAACGAAATAACCGATAATTTAGCTAAAGATGGAGCCATGCATGGAATTCTACTTCTCCCCGGTCTACCAGTATCTGACTTTTATCCAAGTATCAAAGCGAGATATTGGAAAAAGTGGGAAAACGACTATAAAAGTTCGACCTGTGGATCATTCTATAAGAGTATTCAGCCCCAAGTCCCCAAGCGTCCCTGGTTTGTTGGGCGGTCCGTCCACAAAGCGCTATGCAGAACCGTCGTTCGACTACGTACAAATCATGGAGGTTGTGAAGCGTACCTGCACCGTATCCATCCCGAAATCCCACCACAATGCAGGTTCTGTGAACTGGAGAATGGATCACTGGAACACGTGATAATGGAGTGTCCCTTATTTTATTGCGAGAGACATTTTATTTGATTATATCATTAATAATAAGTTAATTTATCAACCTTTCAATTACTTATCTATAATAAGACAAATAACTTTAATATTTACGAAGCTATATTTAAATGTTTTTATGAATGTAATGTATCAGTTTAGTTTCAAAGAATGTTCTATGTAATATGTAAGTAACCTATGGTTTAAAATATGGCTGAAAAATGTGCACCATTAGTGCCAAAATAAATATAATGCCAAAATAAATAAATAAAACGCTAGAAAACTATATAAAAGTCCAAAATCATTTGTAGTCTTGTCCCTTTTTTCGTGAGAAGGAACTATTTATATCTTCTTTTAGCCATTTCTTGTGCATTCTCTCTTTCAGTTTTAGTCTGAACTAAATAATCTTGAAATAACGGGTATAATCTTACATTAGTACCTAGTTCAAGTTGTAGGTAATATAGAGATTTTTGTTGCGAAATTCCCAGTTAAGTACCAGATATATATATATATTTTAATTTTAATTTTTTTTTTTTTTTTTTTTTTTTAACCAGATATTTACTGATTCGAACGTTGCCTGAAAACCTATAGTATGTTAATTACTTATATACGGTACTTTATAAAAGTTCTTATAATACCCACACTGATTAGTATTTTGAGAAACAAAAAAAAAATGATTAGGTATATTGACCTGTTGATTATTCAATTAGACACCAACGTAAATTATAAATCGAAGATTTGAAATAAAAAGAACACGAGCACAAATTTTAAGCTCAGGTTCGTATAACTCGATTGAGCTGTCCATTAACGTTGTGGTGTCACAGATTGTTCTTGAGTTTCATAATTTCGTGATTTTGAACGCCCGTTTTGACAAAATTGAATCATTAGTGGCCAGCTGCACGGGCTTTCAACACAGTATGAAATTCATTTTAATGGCACAGGAATAAACCATGGGCTATTATGATGTAAATTCAGCTTTCTACCCTTGCAAACATTTTCCCATATTTACTATGGAAATGAACACTGTTTTCATTCATTAATTCAGTAAACAGCGCAATGGTATTGTTCCCACACCGCAATCCTACAAGGATTAGAGAAATAAACGTTCCGATTGATTGATTGATATTGCTGTAATGATTGGGTTCCTGCTCGTTTTACTAGCTATTCATCCTACAGCTCTGCATTGCTCCTTGAGGCAAGTGACGGCTATGAAAGCATTTGGAGTAGGTATCGTGGGACTCGTGTGGGATGGAGTGATAAGGGCCTGAGAGACCGCACCAGTGAGCCATCCAGTTGTTTACGATTATGAGGAAAACGCTGTTATGTCCCATAAAACCCCCTGATGAAGCGGCCCCTCTCTCTCCTCATCGTAATATCCACTTATTGAACTTGAGTGTTATTTTCACTTGTGTTTCAATGGAACGGCTCAGAGAGGCAATGACCCTTCATGCTGTTTGTTTCTCTGTGTTCGTTCATATCGAAGCGCAATGTGGCACAGTGTTTCGACTAACGTCTTTCAGGTAGAAAAACGCTGTAAATTATAAACAAATGTTAATTTATTATTATTATTTTTTGTCCCCTTACTTCCTCACTACCAAAAGTAGGGTAGCTTTGTGTTCGTGATAGAAGTAGAACGAAAATGTTGTCCCCAAAATCAAAATTTCCACTTGCTTTTTGCGCTTCAGAGATTGCTGATTAATTTTGGGTCCGTGTCTATTTGTCTGTCTGTCTGATTTCTGACTGTCTGTCTGTGGCTTGTCACACCCAAAACTTTACCAAGCTTCAGTCCGATTTCAATGAAATTTTCAGAAATTATGCGGGTTAACTGGTACGGTCCCATTTCAATGAAAAACGGAAGCTAAAGAAGAACATTGTCTAATTCCACGAATATGAAGAGTTTCACTGTTAGATCGATTTGGACGGTTAGGTCATCATCAGTAACAATAACTTAAACACACAATAAGTTATTATGACCGTTGAAATCGATCTAACAGTGAAGATAACTTCTTATTTCCGTAGAATTAGACAATATTCTTCGTTAATCTCCGGTTTTCATTACCTACTAAAGTAGTTATATACGCTTTCTACATGAAACGCTTCACAAGTCAATCTATAAGTGACAAATGCTACAATGAACTCGATTTCTTGAATAGGCAATTCCATCGGAATTCAATTTGGAAATTGAATTATTATACTTATCAGCTGATACGATCGTCGCAGTTTACATAGCGATTTCTTGCTACGTCGAAATCAGTTCCAATTTGACAAAAACATACCCTGGCTATTGGTTACTAACCAGCAAATGCATTGTAGCGGTAGACTCTGTGGTTTTAAGATGGTGCTGTGCTTGCTTGCATTAAGTTACATCAAGAATTACAGATCTAGTCTTCACTTTTCAGCAAATTTACTTGATCTATGATGAAAAATTTGACTGCATTTCGCTATGTGTAAACTTGAAAAAACTTCTTCGCTCCGAGGCGATTAAAATAGACGCATTCCCACCAGGCAGTTTGTATCATGTGGCGGTGCATAACTTTTCAACGATAGTTTACGACGGCCGGTCCCATAATTTACGGTTTCTGACAAAGGTAACGCACCTATCCCGGGTGAATCATGAGCTTGCAGGTCTATATCCTCCTTCACAAAAACTCCCCCACCCTCTTTCTCGAGAATGTCCGGGACTTGAGCGTTCATCGTGATTTATTCCTCGCAGCTTCTGTACGTCTAGCAGGAGGTTACATAGGTAACTACTTACTGCACAGAGGAAATCAGTTGATCCGCAAAAGTAAATCAGATATGTGCAGCTGTAAAATGAGTCCATATTCATATAGTATGATATATATAGGTATTCCTGTTGGTAGCCATCATTTCTCACGGGAGTACTGGTATGAGGGTGGAAGTTAGGCGGCTTCTTCCTTTATATATTTATTCACAACTAGTTTCGCCTACAAGAGGCCTCTTCAGCACTTTGCACTTGTTATCAGTTCTGCAGTGAAAAGTATTTTCCCCCATAACATTCTCTTTATACTCTATTTTAAAAGCCATAACCCACACAAATCACTTACAATTTTGTAAAAATACCTATACATTACAGGGAAATTAACTGTCATGCAGGATTTCATGAATCTCCCCAAGATCGACCTTACTCAGGCCCATACAGACGTACTTTAGCTGACTGAATTAAATCTTCTGAAAATTTTGACAAAATACAGCGTGTATGGAGCATGTCCTACCCTATTTCACTGGGAGAGGCCTCTTGTATGCGAAACTAGTTGTGAATAAATATACCTATAAAGGAAGAAGCCGCCTATCTTCCACCCTCATACCAGTACTCCCTATGATATATATGTTCCGCAGCTTATTTAAGTTATTCAACGAAAAAGAAGTTTTGCAATGCGAAAGTTGACAATTTGTTCACATAGAAAATGTCTATATGTGTATTTGTCTACATAGAAAAAACTTCTGCCAAGGTAGGTGGGCTGTTGGTATGGCTTTCTCACTTAGTGCAGCACAAATTTAATATAGAATTGTTCAACATAATATGCTACGCAGTTGCTAAAATCAGATACGAATGATCCAAGGACAATGAAATTTTTAAGGGCCTTGATGGGGCTAACTCTGGCATCTAATTTAATGTTAGGCGTTACCTATGTTCAATACTCTACCTACTCATATATTTACCCGACTGCTGTTTTCTAATAAGTACCTCAGTATTATTCAATGCATACCAATGTAAAATAATATCTCTGGTAGACGGTGGTGTGTTGAATAGAATAATCATTGTTGTACGACCCTGATTATCGTAGGTACGTAGAGTAACGATGTGTCAATCAAGAGCGGCCTTGCCTTCGGTCTTCAAGGAAGTGATCAACACGGCTCCAGGCAACCCGATCCGTTTACGTCTATAATAAAAGGAATATTGAAAAATAAACAGTAATATTAATGCGAACCGCGTGACTGCTATATCCCAACCAATTTATTACATTATAAAAATCGCTCTTGGCATATTGTCACGTACGGTCGGGGAAAATCACGAACACGCGTCTACATAGAGAAGGAATCGCGGAAGCACGGAGAGCCTGATTCCCTTAAAAGGAGGCCTCATTATTCCGAGGTAACGTTAGCGTTACTGCACGTCATTGCATTGTCATAATTTATGTATAACTCAGGCGTACCTACTTGCCCACTCGCTATAAGGAGCTTTTAACTGTCGTGATGTCATCGAAAGAAGACCGTTAATATTAGTAATTCGCATTTTGCAATTTTTAATAAAGTGCATTATTTGAATTATTCAGTTAATTAGTTCCAAGCGTACAGTTTACAGAACTTGTCAGTTGATGAGCCCCATCAAGATCGTAGTAATCGGCTAAAAAGTAAGATGAGCAATTTCTTAAGTATGAAAATGCTTGTAAGCTGAGTTGAAACATTTTACTGCGACATTGTCGAATGTCTCTTCCTAAATATTTGTTTACACCACAATTTTTAACGTATAAAATCCTTTCTTACGGAGACCTCCTTCTTGCCGTTGTCATCTAACAACGCAACGAAAAAATGAAACGAAACAACGACACTTAACAACGCGGCATATACAAGAAGGTTTGTGTTTCCGTCGCCTTGTGATCTCCAAAATTATTTCTTTGCAATTCAACCTATGGAGCTAAAATTCAAAATGGAGGTGAAAAACGTATTCTGCGTTTATTTCTTAATAGCCTTTTTAATACGAAACGCTTTCTACGACTGAGCTAATGGCTTATGAAGTTGCATTTGTTTCTGTTCATACTTTCTTGATTGAATTTCTACGTTAAAACGCAAGTTATCGCGCAAGTTATCGAGCGTGTGTCTACGCTGCAAGTTATTACCCAACGGTTTATTATTGCAGTATATAATAGCCCTTCTACGCAGACAATCACAGAAAGAATCTGTCAAACATAATCTAAATATAACTGCATGGACGAAGACGCCGAACGAGGAGAAATTAATTAATTTGAATAAAACACCTATACTTTACTAGTTCCTTTGTATATAACAAGAGCTATATGTACATTAGTACATCAGGACCGAAGTATATCGTCAATGGCTTAGGCGCCCAAACTGAAAATTAATGAGATAAAATAAAACGCCTACCAACGCTTCACTAGTCCATCCATAGGAAAACGAGTTTTTAATAAACTCGATTTCGCGATGTCAGAATTCCATAGGCATTATATCAGCTGCTGTGATCGTCGGAATTTATTTGGCGAGTTTTACTCTTTTCCGATTTTACAACCACTTACACTTTCTAGCAGACATTAATGAAATGTTCGATCGCCCTCAGGGAAAGCGAACGGGTGGTGTACATTATTCCGGGTGGTTTCATTCGATTCCTTGGAATATTATCTAAACCCTACAAAAATTGCTGTTGCCTTGGAAGTTTTCGAGATCTGCTACCCTTTAGGGGTGATTGAAATTTATACTTTTTGATTTATAACTCAGGTTTTATAAACTTTGGTCCTATGGTTTCAGATAAAAGCCCTGGACGTCAGTCGAAAACGGATTTTTATTTTTATTCGATTTTTGGATTCCACGCTTTTCAAATGTAAACCAACAAATTTTGAGGGTGGTTTTTTAATAAAAATAATAGTCATCATTTTTTTTGGCATATAGGACACACGGTCCTACCTCGCATACCAAAATATTAAAACACTGCTTATGTTGATCATCAATTGTGTGTGCCTGAGGGGGTAAGAACAATAAATGGTTTAAAGTTTTGTTCTTGTCAATTCCAAATGTTTATTATTGAAAATAATAAACCAAAAGAATATACTGTAAACGTCAAAAGTGTAGTAAATGCAATGTATGGTAAATGCATCCAAAGATGCCATCCAACTCCAGATCAGCTGGGAGCTGGTGGTGGCGTTAAGTTAGTTTGGGACCTGCACAGTAACCCATAAATCATGATAACTGTGACTACCACCATAACGTTTAGAACATTAATGAGGCCTTAAAAACCTCCAGTCTCCCAACTCATGACTTTTTTGCTGTAAATTTGACTTCCATTTGCCTCAGTTTTTTTGTTCTTTCCGGCTCGCAACTCCTTTCTTTCTACGGCGGTCGGTCTCTGATTATCTCGTTGCGAAACTCACATTCTCCCAAGCTGTTGGTTAACCTTATCTAACATCTCTACACTGAGAGCAGAATGAATTCTAAATCTGTTAAGAGTTTATAGTTGTTAAGCTGTTATCAAATACATTGTGGTAACTTCGACGCATCTCTCACATCCCTCAAATTACTCCTATTTTCGTTCATGTTTTCGTTACTTAGGATGTAATTAACCCCCAAACATAAATTATTTCATGTCATTTAGATCAATTCAATCGTTATGGCTCCAACACCAATAGTTTGACAAATGTTGCGAACTGCATTACAAATATTCTTCAACGTCTTATCCTAAATTTAGTAATCAGTTGTCATCATTTAACATAATAATTGTGCTGACCAGTGGTCAATGAACAAGTCAACGTAACGGCAACCGGTTCTTCATCCCCTCTTCCATAACGTTTCTGTAATGAATACCTACGCGTTTTGATGTCGTTTTATTTTAATTGGTATTCTTGGTGAACTGTAACTATGCAACTTTTGAATTAGTAGATACAGATTAGCAAAGTGGAACTCCCTAATTTAGAGACAAAATGAATCATACCACTTTTTATGTGGAAAATGTTGAGTTGCTGTTATATTTATTGCATTTTTAGAAGATGTATTCTGCTATTCCCATAGTTTGGTTTTCTGATTTTTTCAAACCTTTGTAAGATGGAGGTGCGAAACATTCGTTATTGATGAGAGTTCTCTCCTAAAGTTTTGGAGCAGTTTGTGGGCGAAAGAGTTACGATGTGTTATCTAGGACGATCACCCAAACGAGGGCGATCAGCGCAAACAAAACTTCCAAACTCCGTAAAACACGATCTTTGGAAGGAGGTCGAGCATTTTTTTACTGTTGTTCAATGCTGCCTAACTTCGCTCTATGACGAAACCAATATCCTAACAGTTTCCCTTCTGTGTGCTAATTTATGTGATGTTAACGCTGTCCCCTGTCGTTTGGATTGCGTATCTAGATACAATGATACTATGCATTGCATAGTGAAGTTATACCATTCTTGCTATGCGTTAAACTTTCTTAATTAACTTTGGAAATTTTAATAGCAGCAACGAAAAGAAGAGCGGGTCCGAAGGTGGAGGAAGTATCCTTATTAATTTTCAGAATTTTATTCATGCTCTGCTATATATAGGACCTCAAAGACATTTACGATTTCCTCTTCTCTTACTTATATTTGACAATTGATCAAAGCATTTCTTATTATCTGCCAATTTCGGACCAGTTATCCTTCTGATTCCCTCGGATTTGTAGAGCTGGAAAAAGAGGAAGATCGCCTGGGAAACCTACGTCGGAAATATACTTACGTTCACCGGCATAGAAAGTTTAATAATGTCAAACGCAAATTATTGCACAAAAGTTTATTATTTCTGTATTAAATAGACCTTCTACGCAGATCATTGGTCAATTTTTTTTTTTTTTTTTTTTTTTTTTAATTTTGCAAAAAAGGCCTTTCTGTCCTTAAATTAGTTTTATTGCTCTCCAACGTTTGTCCCTAGGAACTGGGGCTTCTTCAGGGAGATAAAAATATTAAATTCAAAAGATTAAAATTGTAAAACTTCTATTTTTTGTATGAAAATCAAACTTAAAATTATCTATTTATGAAAATCAAATTTAAATTTGTTCATCTTTATTTATGTAAGAATGTTTTTCCTTGTGTTCTACTGTGTCCACTGGTGGCGGTAATCATACATTTAAAGTCCCACAATCAAATAAGAGTATATTTTGCTCAAGTTTTCAGTGTCTTTTTGGAAGTAGCTGAATTTGAATTGTTTATCTTTACTATATCTTAAAATGTTCTTTTTTGCAAACTAGATTCCCTTCCTAAATTTTTGAAATTGTTGAAATCCATCTGCAAAAGGCAGCCAACGCGTTTCTTGTACCTTCTTGTCGTAGGTCAGATTCATGTTTTGAAAAACGACGCCAAACGGACTGACACATTTCTCCCACATACACTTTTTCACCACCACTACCTCCAGGCATCTGGTAGACCAAGTCTGAACGTTGTTCTTTTGGTGTGAAATCTTTTAGTTTAGATAATAGTGGTATGATCGTACTATGAGTTCGAAATGCAATTTTTACGTGTTTATGTATAAAGTTCAAAAATCTCAGTAATTTATTTTGCCACCCCTTTCACGTGTGATATGGAATAATAGTGGATAGTAATTGTTGTTTAGTAGGGGTTATACAACTGCTCTGAGTGTTTCTTTGAAGTGGACTACATATGTTTTATTGTTGGAGAACAATGGAAGACAGACACTTTATTTCAAGTTTTGTGATAATTTGAACTGTCCAAATAAAGAAATGTTACCATTATTTAACACCTTATATAGGTACACTATATAACGCTTCGTGCCATCCAAAAGGGATTCGCATTTACAGCTCCAGAACCCCACAATTTTACGATTTTTAGTAAATGCCGAACAAAAGTAAGTCGAAAATGAAACAAATGAGCCTCAGAGATCCCTCAGCTGATCAGTGCGCTTCGTCCCTCACAATTTTTTTCCAGTGTCTCAAAAGAGCTCTGCCTTAAATTTCAGCAGTCTAAGCCGATTAGGTAAGAAATTCCTCAGAAGCCCCACAGCTGATCAGAGCCCCTCCATACTATAATTGTATTCTAGATGTCCCGAAGGAGCTCCATTTTAAATTCAAGCTCCATAAGTGGATTAAGAAAGAAATTGGCTCCACGAGCTTCTTATCGTTGCGCACATTTGTAAAAGATTTGCAAAATACAATTTTGTGGTGATCGGGCGAAAGGCTGACTTTGTCATCAATATACCTACGTAGATATAGAGGACAATTAAATTAATTCACGGATTTTTTAAATTTAATTTTTGGAATCTGCGAATTTTGAGACGTAAACCAACAAATTTTGATGGTTGGGGGGGGGGGGGGGGTTGAGGTTTAAAAATGTAATTTTTTTGTTGGTTGATTACAAAGGTTTATTGTTGAAAATTATCAAACCAAAATGAATAAACTGAAGTGAATGAAAAAATGTTATTGTAAGTCATAACCATCCCTCGGGAATCCACAAGTCACATTGCTTCTGTTGTGGTGGAGAATCAACCTATTATTATTATATATTATTATTTGAATTTATCATTTTGTCATTATGTTTGTTTCAGGGAGAACATCTGCAGCAACCCGCTCCACGAGAAATGCGAGACGCTGGGGCTGGCGGAGGTCGGAAGAGTTTGCACCAAAGAGTTCAGTTGCGCGATTGTCAAGGACAACGGCCTCGGCACTGCTTTCACTATCGCCCACGAGCTCGGACACGTGTGAGTGCCTCACGCGAACTTTGCATTACGTAAAATTTAATAAGTAGTTTTCGCAGTTTTCCATATGAGTCGTTGTGCGAAAAGAGGTTTTTCTAGAGCAAGCAGACCAGAAGCAAATCAGTGTGTCGTACTGTACGACAGTGTTGGTGGGCATAACCTTATCGTCGAATATGAATACGATTGTAATCGCGATAGTTATTCGTTGATTCTGAGTCATCTGCGATTATATTCGTATTCGTCTGTCGGCGATTACACGAATACAACCCATAAAAATGCGTAACGGTCATCAATTTCAATAGGGCGTCCCTTCTATAATATGTGAAGCCTTGCTAATATTACCTAGCTTCAGAGGGACTTCCTATTGAAATAGATTTGAGACAAATAGGCTGGGCTCCAATCGTTGAATTCGCATTAAGGACGTCCCTCTGAAGCTAGGTAGTACTAGCAAGGCTTCACATATTATAGAAGGGACGCCCTATTGAAATTGATGACCGTGACGCATTTTTATGGGTTGTATTCACGTAATCGCCGTCAGACGAATACGATTACACGAATACGAATATAATCGCAGTTGACTCAGAATCTACGAATAATTATCGCGACTACAATCGTATTCATATTCGACGATAAGATTATGCCCAACACTGGTATACGAATAGGAAATCATTGTACGATTGAATGAAACGATTCAAATGCCACACTTAGGTGACTACACTACTCTATATGTTCGTAATTAAGCCCGAGTCATAATCTAACGTATTATGTGTTCTTTCATAATGGAAGAAATATTATACGAGTATTATCATCAACTTTATCTATGTGGTTCAATTTTTTCACTAGAAATAGATGTGGTAGAAGAAGGAAGGGAAATTGGAAGGTTTGTTGATAGGGAAACATCGCACCTTGGGTTAGGGAAATCTCATTCCGGAACTTCAGCGTGATCAACGATTAACATGTATATTAAAAATATGTACCTACCTGTATCTATTACCTACACATCTAAGATATTTTATACTTTATTCCCCTGGCCAATTTACGTTTCATTATTGAAAATAATGTACCATTATTGAAGATGCGGATACTTTCATCGGATTATTGCATGCGATTCGCTAATCGCATGAGAAACGGTTCATTGCAACGCCTAACCCGTACGGCTTGTTAGATGACAATTTTCGACAGAAGGTCTCCGTTAAGATGTATGATTTGAAAATATATCATTCCCCCATTTTACAGACTATTGGTTAATTACGATTGTATAGTAATAATAAGTGATATCGATAAGAACTTTTCAGTTAGATTTATTTGCCAACACCTACCCAACGGCTTTATTTGGCTAATCCCCTGTCTTCTATATATTAAAACAATTTTTGTTTATAGATACTTACTAATTAAGTGGGACATTATAAAATGCTGAACACTCTCCAACTTTCTTGTGCTTCTTCGTGTCAGTTGTGTCGCCCATGAATTTGAATCATCTTGAACGCATTTCAAGTTGGCCACGTTCCCGGATTTACATATATTATTAAATTTATATCAAAACTCATCTCTGGGAAACGACCGTGGAGGTGACGCCCACCATCTTAATAACTAGTCAAAAGAACCTTGACGTAATGTGAGGTTTAGTTCTTTTTATTTTTTTCCAAGTCTACTTCGCCGTATTTAAGTAGAGAGTTATATACGATTACGTTTCACACCTTGATAACTCTCGTGGTAAGGGACTTTTTTCTCTTTTTTATTTAATTTTTAAGAAGGGATCGTTTATCCATTCCAACGATTTATGGGAAGAGCCTCATTTAAACCTACGCTCATTTCACTAAGCGCATTATATCAATAGATAAATCCAGCCCTTGAGTCTCGCGCCAGATCGCTTATCCCTCCGTATTCTTGCCCTCGTTTAAATGTCCAGCTCCAAATCTTGAAATGTGGATATGATGTTCGTATTTTCAGGAGTTCTAACGAGTTCTTTCATGGTAAATAGCTTTTTAAATTTTGGACAGCATTTGAAGTCAAACTACAGTTGTTATTCATATACACCAATATCGTTTAAAAAAAATAATAATAAGTAATAATAATCCTTCGCCAGTGAAACGTTAGGCTGGTTAGCTATCCGTTTTCGTGCAGCCCAATACAGTCTACATTTTCTTTTATAAACATTTTCGTGTCTTGCGTTGTCGATGTTTCTAATGTCAGCTAACGCTGGACAGTCTTCTTGGCGGGAAGGGTCAATGTTACCTCCATCGCATAATTTACAAGATGGATTTGATTTTATGCAAATCAAATAATATTGTGGCTAATAATCGTGGTTAGTATCGAGTCTAAAACAGGCAGCTGATTCTTCTCTTGGAATCGTTTTTGGCACTAGCTGATTCAACAGAGGCTCCCACAATCGTCCCTCAGCTTGGGCTTCAAGTTCTCTTTCCGTGTGGATCTGAACTTGGCATTTTATGATTCACTTGGCAGACGAGAAATGAAGGGTGTTGTCTGGCTGGTTCATTGAAGCTGATTTTTCGTTTCCTAGTACCACCCAATGGCATAGGATCTACCAGCACAACCAGGCTCTCTCCTTCCATGACACGTTCAATAATAGCTTCTCGGTCGTCTTTTGACTTATGCCCAGAGGAGTCTACTAAGGCATGAATCGATGCTTGAGAGTCAATGAAGAAGACTACCTGCAGTCTACGATAATGCTGGATTTCCCTGAGACCAATGAGAACTGCTTTTATTTCCTGATCGAAGTTAGTTGCTCGCTTTCCTAAAAGCTTGGGAACAGCACACAGTAAACCCCAGACCATTCTTGCGAGTCTCTATTGAGAACCCATCAGTGAAGCCAACGGTGGGGCCAATGCTCTGTGGGTATCTGGTATGGATTGTTTCGAGAGAGATGGCACCAATTTCAGCAATAGAAGTATTTGCCTTGAATACAGGTGTGTATTTGACTGTCACACATAATCAGAAGTCATAATATCGTCAGCATAATCGGAAGGCTTCTGTAGAGACTTTGGTGCAATCTTCACTATGATGGGGGATGACTGATGGTTCCAGTGAGCTCTCAACTCATTGACTTGTGAGGATCGTTGTCAAAATTTGGTAGGAAGCCTCTTTGGGACATTAAGACACGAATAAACTGAAGGCCTCTTACCTGATCAGCTGAATGAGCTAAATTATCTCCTGTTCACCATAGGAAATTTAAATTTGACAGTTAACCTCTCTAGGACAACAAAAGTTGAAGGAAATTACTGTCTCCATTCTGACTAGCCTGTACATTCCAACCTTTTCCTTCTAGACCACCAAAAATATGTGATACCCCTAAAAAGACACTCCGCGTACCAGAGTTGGGATACCCAAGTACATTGGTACTCAAAGTACATTGTTCAAGTACTTGAGAAAATCCACTGATATTTTACAGCATTCGAGGGAAATTAGATATAAGAATGACGACGTATAGCTGCACAAGACGCAAGTACTTCGAAGGTACTTGCCAAGTACAAGTACGCGTGACTTTACTTGTACTTGCGTGCTTTACTCAAGTACAACAAGCATATCCCCTTTTTTGAACCTAGAATACTATGGAGAATGATGAGGAGGAATTTCGGACCCCCGTACTGATTCTCGTAATGAGAGTGAGAGAGGGTGGAAGAGGGTCCTTAACTCCTCCCCATCATTCTCCATAGTATTCTAGATTAAAATAGAGAATATGCTTGTTGTACTTGGAGTACAAGTACTAAGCACTAGTACTTGCCGCCTGGACAAGTACAAATCCTGATGTACTTGTACATATCCTGATCCTGATGTAATCCTGTACTGTAAAATGAAATCCTGATGTAACAAGTACATATATACTTGTACTTAGAACCCCAATAATAAGTACTTGTACTCACTAATTGTATTTCAAGAAAGTAAAAGTACATTCGGTACTTGTAATTGCACTTGCGATTTTTCGAGTATTGTACGTGTACTTTGTACTTGTAAGTACATTTTTCCCAACTCTGCCGCGTACAAAAGATGCCAAGCCAAAAATGCATGACATATCATCCAATTTAGGCCAAGTCAATAGTCGGTGCCATCGTACAGTCACTTTTTTTTTATTGCGTGTGGGAGTGAGAGAATGAATG
The DNA here is from genome assembly GCA_030762985.1 of Adelphocoris suturalis. NCBI lineage: Eukaryota > Metazoa > Arthropoda > Insecta > Hemiptera > Miridae > Adelphocoris > Adelphocoris suturalis. Next base: position 49,396,865 of record CM061043.1, on the reverse strand, counting down.
CATTACATTTGGAGATGACGATCCGACTATTGGCTTGGCCCGAATCGGATGATACCATGCATTTTGTGGCTTGGCATCTTTTCTAAGTGGAGCATCTTTTTGGGGAGATGTATACTATCTTACACTAATGAAGTTGATTGGGCACAAATTTACTTATTTATCCGAGACACCTTTCATTACAGATCAGTATTCTGCACAAAAGAACTGTCCAGTACCGAAATATTAAAACTTTCAGTAGTAATGTGCAGCGTTTTTTTCATTCAAGTCTATGCTGTATTAAAATATACAACTTTTATACTATCAAAAAAGTTTATTGTTTTATCAGACTAGGTCTTCCGTTTTTTATGTCTACTATTGGGGGCCTTTAGTAAGAAAAACAAGAGGAATAGCCTTACACCGTTTTACCTATCTTGTTATTCAAACTCACAAAATGGTCCGGCGTTCGGTGAAGACGTCTGGAACGCCTCTAGGGACACAATGGAACATTAGGCTGTTCCGTTAAGTGGTCTGAACACCCTGCACCGCGAGCACGGGACCTTCCTGCCGATCACCGCTCCTTATTAACATAAACGCCGCTCAAAAACCGTTCTCCGACATCCGTTTCAAGGACGGAAATTAAACTGAGCTCACAAACATCAGGTCGCCTTTGATCTGAGCTGTTGGTACATTGGGTGATTTGGGAGGTACATATACCTACCAACGTAGTTGTAATGAAGGTCTACGGAAAATTGTCCGGGTCCGTAGAAACTGATGAAAACGCTGCTGTTCAAATCGTAGTTGTGCGATTCGTGCCCAGTTTCCGCTAGTTTATGAAAACTCATTCAGTGTGGCTTTATGCAACTCATCAAAAATGAAGTTGAAGAAAGTCTGCTAGAATTTAAATCATAGGGTGAAGTCTTCGTGGATCGCTACACCATGCCACGACATTGGGCTCAACCATAACTTTTATGTGGGTACCGAACCATGTGGGTATTGCAAGAAGCGACATTGGTGATAACTCCATTGATATGTTGCCTATACCTATAGAGGATCAAATCTTCTACATGCAACATAAAGCCAATTCCATCTGGCATGAGCAATGGCAGGGTGAGGTCACAGGTCAGCGTGGTGTCCTTCAGGACTTGAGCCCGGTGGGCCCTTTCGTAACCCTACTTCCAAGGAGGGATCGAATAGTGGTCAACCGGGTTGCCACTGGCCATACCCGTCTTACTCACAGACACCTGCTTAGTGCAGAAGCTCGAGATATTGTGTGTGGGAGGTGTGGGGGTGATCTGTCCATCCGTCACTTTCTGGAGGACTGTCCAGCTCTTGTGGACTTCCGAGTCCAGCATCAGCCCCCTCAGTGGGTTGACGTTTTATCCGGACCAGACAAGGTCCGATCCCTGTTGTTGTACCTGAGAGCCGCTGAGCTCAACTACGAACTGTGATATCTGATCTTTGATATATTTATATACATCTAGTAGTAGTTTATTTCACTTTGCTGATTGTATATAGTAGCACGTATATAGTTATTAGCCTATTTTACATCTAGTCTTAGTTGTATTACTTTATTATCCAGTTTGGCGGCAAAACAGTGGTCATAACTGTACCCCTCATTTTTCCCCCCGCCGAGTTGCCAGTGGAGTCCATGATGGAGCTCCTTTTTAGTCAAGGGATGGCAACATGGCTCCCCTTAGAATAGTGCCACTTCCAGTTCTTAAACCTTAAAAAAAAGTAAAGTGGGGTAATTGCGTACCTACCAAAATTTATTTCTTCAAAATGTAGGCATTTTAGTGCAGATTACAAATGCTGGATTGATATTCCATGTTTTTAACTTCTTCAGTGCTCCAGCTCTATTTTTTTAAATTACTCCTTGTACAAATTTCCCCACCAAAACGGGGTAAATGTGTTCTAATCAACTCAGTTTGTTGATGGGCAAATGTGATAAAAGGCCACTGTTGAACAAACAAAACGGTATATTAAAAAAATTTCTATCACAATTTTTTTTTTTTTTTTTTTGGTCGTAACAAAGTTTTTTTTTAACGAGTGCTAACAAGGGGGAGTGAAAGGAAGAGAATACATCCGGAAATCCAGTCATCATTTGGCGCCGTTTTTTGAAAGGATTACGCATTTGCCTCGTTTACACAATTTCCCCACTTCTCCCTACATTAAATAACATAATTTAAAAAAAAATCAGATGAGCTGTACAGGCATTAAATGGGGGTTTGCGCATGTGCTGTGGTAGACATTGATCGGAAGACGAAGAAATTCAAAGGTGACCATTTAAAGCCAGAAGAAATTGATAGTGTGTCCCTTTGAAAACTTGACGTCACCAATCCCAATTGAAAGAGTTCTATTTGTTTGCCTCCGTTAACGAATAAACCGGAATGCCTGTAGTTCAACCGAACGGAAATACAATTTTCGTTCCATGCAACATTCCTGGACCAAACTCATAACGCGCATCTTTCATTTTTTCGTAGAGAATGCTGCTGAAGAAACAAACCGCTCCGCGCTTCCTCTATTTGGAGGCTGGTGGCGCCTAGCTGCGTTTTCCCAAGCACAACAGATGAGATCACCAATTTACCAGAATTATCCAACCTAATTTAAGAACCCGGAGCAAACGGATTCCGTTTTGAAAGTTGATGGCCATTAGCCGGGTGTTGATTAGACGGAAGTTTCACAACAGTGTAAATTTGATTCTCAATGCAGAGGACGTTCGCGTCGGGGTAATAGACTAAAAGAATTATGACGAATGAAAACTAGGGCGAAAATGTTTGGAAGTGGGTCCCATTGCATCACTGTTCTTATAAGGCGAACTGGTCTGGGCTAGTTGTGCATCTCCTTAATTTCGTTTATGTATGTTCTGTCCCAATCAAATTAGTCGGAGGAAAAAAACCGCTTCAAATTATTACACAAAGGTTAATTATTTCAGCATTATGTAGATAGCCGTTCTGTGTAAACCTATGGCTAGTTATTAAACGATACCTCGTGGATCATTCTCTAAGAGTGAGCATGGCTACAGTAGAAAAATATCGAAAGAAAATAACAGAATTTCACAAAAAATATCACTAGAAATGCAAAAATCCTCGAAATTGATCATTACGTAGGTACCCATATTCTAATGTTATGAGCTCAGAAGATATTTCAACATGGGTTTTATATTTTTTGGTCTAAAAATAGGTGAGTTCACAGTTTACGTTATGAAACGAATGGTGTAACGAATAAACCAAAAAAGCTACTTAGTAACTATGTTGGCTTAGCAACTGTGTTGAATAAAATTAAGATTTACTTATAAAATTGACGACTTTCAATTTTGGTTAATTATTTTCAATAACGAACCTTTGTAATCGACCAAAAACAATAAATCGTAACCCCCCCAAATTTGATGGTTTACGTATCAAAAATACGTAGAATCCAAAAATCAAATAAAAAAACATCTGTCCGTTTGCCGTCCAGAGTTTTTCCCCGATTTTACTGGACCAAAGTTTATGAAACTTGGGTCAAAAATGACTTATGGGGTCTAGTGAGTCCAACAAGCTGGGCATCGACTTTGATAAACCTTGATAAACCCTAAGGGTTATGGGCTGGAATTAAAAAAAAATAAAATAAAAAAACAGATCCCAAAAACTTTTGAAATAATAGTTTTTTTTAATGTAATTTATAGATGTTATCTCAAAGAATCGATTGATACCATCCAGATCACTGTAAGTGCATCCGTTTGATCAGGCAGAGAGCTAGAACTTTGACAGAAAAAAATAGAAGCTAGATTTGGTGGAACTAGTAAAAATCGGACTACAAACTACGACGATCTTATCGGCTGATATACCTGATTTCAATGAAATTTCAGTTCACGAAATCGAGCTTACAATAACTTTTGTCACATATAGATGGACTAGAGAAACGTAGGTAGTTAATTAAATGATAAAATAACTTCATCAATTTCCATTTGGTGGGTACCAATGTCAATAAATTCTGATTGTACCTACTTAATTATTAGCTCTTGTTAAATACAGAAGATATGGTAAAATAGTAGGTGTTTTATTTAATTTAAAATTTTAAATTAAACTAATTTTAATTAGGTGATTAATAAGAGGTGAATTGTCGGCACGAATGAGGAGTATTATGAGGTGCCTATTAACTTACACACTTATCAAAGTTTCACATCCAGCTGTCTCCTTTCCTTCACAAACCACATCCGTGGACACCCACATCAATCAAGTGATCACAACCTTTTCGTTCCTTTATAAGGTGCACACGATGCTACAGTGAAACTTGGATAATTTGAACCGCAAGGGACCAGTCAAAAACTTCGAATAAACCAAAAATTCGAATTAAAGAAATTTTAATAAATTAGAATAAATTATATTTTAACAAACTACAGTACGAAGTAAAGTACATACAGTAACATTGAATACTGTATTGACCAACAGAATATTGAACAATAAATATAAAGACACCTGGAATGGTAGGTACTGTATTTAACTGCAACCATAAAAATCAATCTATTGTTTTTCAAAAAAAGGATGATATTTTGGCCTGTTTCCTTGAATTAAGTCTCTCGGCCAATGGCACGATGGCACTGACTTGCATGCATTTGGTCTAACGCAAACCTTTTGCCGAATATCGTTACTAAAACGTATTTCCCGATAAATTTACAATTATTTTGAGTCGCAGCTTAAAATTTATACCTTAATTAGCACGCCGAAAATTCGAATTATCCAAAATAAAATTCGAATTATCCACGATTTTTTAGCATTGTTTAAATACAAAATGCTAGGGACCAAGAGAAATATTCGAATTAAAGAAGATTTCGAATTAAAGAAGTTCGAATTATCCAGGTTTCACTGTACTAATTTCCCTTGTAGCTGGTCTGGTCGTTATGGTTTGAGGCATCTCGCTCTCACTCCAGGTGACCCAAAGCTCAACGAGCAACACCCCCAGCCGAAAGGTCGCAGAAGGCCGAACGTCGTATTCTCTTCCGGCCCCCCCAAAATTCCGTATTCTTCCCACGTTCCACCGTCGTAATTTACGAATACACAAATTCACCCTAACGAGACCGTTAACCGCTGGATTATCATGATTATGACGCACGCAGGCGATTTGTTTTTCCCAATCAGTGATGAATACAACTCCGCTGGGCGAATTTTAAATATAAACTTTAATTAACAGTGGCATGTGTAGATTTCCAATCTTCTGAAGACAGCCTTTTTAAAATGCGATGAGGCGTCGTCTTTATTAAAAAAATCATACACGAGCAATTTACGATAGACCTGTCACTCTAAGAAAACGTTCTCGTTTCAAATGAGTGGGAGAGCTTGAATTACAGAATCCGTGGGTTGTTAAACATAAAGGATGTTTTAAATTGAAACTTCAATTGAAATGTTCGGCTTCAAGAATTCGTATCAAGGTTTACGATATAATTAGAGATTTCCTAGTAGATCCGTAAAACACAATAGGTCATGCGGTATTGAAAATCCGGCGCCGTAACTCTGACGCAATGAGTTACGGTGACGCATCCTTCCGTACAGATACGTTAACGGATCGCAATCCGGAAAAAACGTAATTGTCTAAAATAACCTCCTTCCATGAACTCAATAACCTCCTAGTGATAATTTCCTCCTTCCATGGATTTAGCGTTACAACTAGATCCGTAAAGGACTTGACGTGACTTTAAGGTGCGGTAAAGTTTCTCGTTACCGCATGCCGTATTGAGACCGACGGATCTCTAGAAACTCTCTAGTATTAAAAGACGGTTTTGTCTTGAAAACGTTGCAAGTTATTACACATAGTTTTATTATTTCTGTTATTGGATAATCTTTCTATGGGGAACATTTAAAAAGTGATTTTACTGTCACACGGTTTCTGTTATACTTTATAAAAAAATTGCCTAGGCGTAGACGCCTACCGAGTAATTATTTAATTTTAATTAAATCAATCTCTTAATTAAAATTAATTTAATTTAAAATTTTAAATTAAATAACCTACAATTTTACCAAATCTTCTGTATTTAACAAGAGCTGGTATGTGAGTAGGTACAATCAGAACTTATTGACATTGGTACCCACTAAATGAAAATGAATGAGGTTATTTTATCATGTAATCAACTTCCTACGCTTCTCTAGTCCATCTATATGTGACAAAAGTTATAATCAGCTCGATTTCGTGAACTTAAATTTCATTGAAATCAGGTATATCAGCGGATACGATCGTCATATCGAAAAAGTTCAATTTGGTTTGGAAAAAATTTAATTCGGTTTGGAAAAAGCTTAACTTGTTTTAGAAAAGGTTGAGCTTGGTTTGAAAAAAGTTTAATTTGGTCTGGAAATGCTATAATTTGTATCTCTTTATTAATTGTTTATCACAAATGTAGAAAATTCTGTTAACAATGCTTTTACATATTTTTTAACAAGCGCAGAGGAAGGATACATTTCATCCGGGAACCATGAAATTTACTGGGGATCAACTAACAGGACCCCAACCCACATAGTGCCCGTGATTTTTATTGAAGCAGAATGAAAACTTTCCGTACAAGTTAGGTTGTTTTAAAAACTGTACGTTTGCGCATGCGCAAATATATCACTAAAACAGGAGTGATTAAATTCGTAGGGAACCATCTGCGATCCAACCTGCTCAAACCCTGAAAAAGTCATCAAAATTGGACTGTAAGTTGGTATTTGCCACTTACAAGATTAGCGGGCACTCAGAATGCCTCGTGGAATGCTGGAGCGAATTCCAATTTTTGAGTAGGTAGGTGTACTTGAATTGGGTAATCTTAATTTTTGAGCAACTGTTTGTTCGCTGCTATTTAGAAATCTGTTCGATTTTTAGTTTTTGAACAGGGATTTTCCTGTCATCAGAAGTGCGAACATGTATGTGTCAGCGAACCTGATATTTTTACTTTCTATTGATACGGTAGCTTGAAAAACACATATTTGTCCGACTCGAAGTTTCGGACCGATTGATGTCTCAATAAATAGCTTTAAATCGTTCGAAAATTTGCCTATTAGTAGCTGGACCTTCGATTTCACCTCTGATCGGTATTTGAAAGGTGTGTAGTGCCATTGAACAGCCCTTGTCCTCGTAATATTCGTAAGTGATACATAGGTCCGACGTAGGACTCACTCCCAATAACTTCTGTATGTAGGTTGCCTCTATCATATCACCGCTGCGCGAACGGAGCTTGTTCCCGTTTATTTAGTACCGATATCTTCTCAATGTTTCATAGTGATCATTACTTCTAAATGACGCGAAAGAAAGGCGTGTCTAGTAGTTACTGGCTAAGCATTATCGATGGAGGCACACTCAGTTGATTTGTTCGGTTGTCCCAGATCCTTCTACGTCTTGTAACTGGAGTGCAATATTTCATTAATTTTCTATCAACTGATTACGATATAGAAAAATAATTTATAAGTCGAACCATAAAAATCTCTTTGTATAAAAGTCACCACCAGAAGAGCGAAGTAGCACATCTAAACTATCGCATTTTATCAGTAAGTGGTTTTTATGGGTAGGCATAAGTAGTACAATTATTAGTATTTATATTACAGTATTAGTAGTATTTTTGAGATAACTGTTCGTTCCAAGTAGTAGGTAGATATTACTTATTATATATAGGTTTTACTTACATAGAATTGCATACCTTAATGTGTAGAAAACTTTCCTGAAGTTTAGGGTAGTGGTACCTACCAAAACTTGTGACAAATTGCCAAACTTTCAAGTAGTTTACCTTCATTCGCGATTTTAACTCACCACGTTCTTTGTTCCCCATATTTTATTGCAATTTTCATTGGTCACGGGTGTCTTTACTTTATGAAAAATGGACACCCTATGACGCCATACATACTTCACCGACTGTTTGTCATATCCCATGCTACCTCTCGATTTCGAAAAACCCACTCAGTCTACCTCTTTTGTGATTCGTACTTACTGAAACAGTTCATCGCCTCTTTTTAATCAATTTGCTCTTTACACCAACTCGACAATCGTTAAACACAAAAACTTCACGCGTTAGGCTGTTTACTGAATATTCAATCAATATTCCTTTTAAAACTCTAGTCAAAGCTTTGTGGCGTATTCGTCTCACGATTCTTTTTTCTTTTTTGAAACTCGAAAAAGAATAGACCAACACACGTGTCCAACGCACGTGGTCCCGTCACATTTGTCTTTTGTGCCGTGGATTCTTTCTCTTCACAATAAAACACCGTTCTTTGATTTACGTCCGTTTCGTGACGTTTCGAGTCCAAGAACAATAAAAACGGGGATGGGTAGAAGAACAGTAAAATCAACATAATTCCCTTCGCCCTTACGTGGGTACTTTCTATCCACACTTATCTTCCCCGCCTACGGTACGGCTCTGGACCTTTGGGGTTCATTTGTGAAGCAGTAAATCTGGCTATTCAAATATCGTAGGGGTTTATTAGGCAGTTTAGACTCATATATCTCACCGCGTTCACTCCTCCGCCGTCAAAAGGCGCTTATTTGAAGCGTTGATAGAATAGGTAACCTACTCGAAAACATTTTTCACAGAAAGACTGCAGTTGAATTTAAAATGATCCTGAACAACGACACGATCATCGGTTTGACAGATTATCGTCATTTTTCAACTTAATATTTCAAGTAAACTCAAAAGGAAACATAAAACCTATCCGTATGTCACTAATTACACATTAGATTTTCTTATAGACACTATGTTATTCAGAAATGGGTACCTGCCTAAGATAATTCCATTACCTGCTGAACAAATTATTAGGATCAGGAACAGCATTATCATGATCAGTTATTGGGAATTATTAGGATTTATCAGGAATCAGTAAATTGTTTGCTGATATAGAGAAAAGATTTACTCTTAAGCACTAAAGCTAATTTACTTAGTCCTAGAGCTCTTGTCCACTAGAGCTAGCTTTAGTCCTAAGCTTCCCTTCGTATTGCTGGTGCAAGGATATGGAACGCCCTTCCCATTGCCATCCGTCGTTGCCCTGACTTTTCTGCCTTCCTTTTGCTGGCTGAGAAACATTTTGGAGCCTGAATTATTTACTTATTTTCACCCACCACAATATTTTGATTATTATGTTTTACCATACTTTATTTTTGTTTTTCATTATCTCTTTTTTTTACTACAAATACCTAAAAGAGCTGATTTTTATTTTATTGTAATTTCAATTTGTACACAATTTAAAGGCCCACGAGGCTTATGTGTATGCATTTTGTTTGCCAATAAATCTTCTTCTTCTTCTTCTTCAAATGTTCTAAATGTTGACAGAACATGGAACATATTCCTTGGGAGAACAGGAGAGAATTTGCATGTAGGTCCATTGGCTCTATTTATACTCATTCCACAGCACGTCATTTGGCTTCGTGATGATTAATCTTTCGGACTTTGTCCCCTCCATGATCTTTTGTACTAATGTCAAAATCAACACCTATTTTGTATGTCTTTGTTTACGTTTGCAATTTGTACATAATATTTTTCTGGAGAATGAGCTTTAACCTTACCAACCTTTATCATTGCACTCCAGTGATTAAAACCTCTCATTTTATGCTACAATGTTAATGATATTCTACCGTAATCATGAAAAAGCTGATTTTTGCGGTTGCTATACAAATCCATGTCCTAATGTATACCTACACTAGAATTGTGGGTACTTCTATTTCTCCAGTTCATTATTCTATTCTCCCATTATCTTGAAGACATACATTCTATTGTTACAGATTGAACATGCCACACGATGAAGATAACAGATGTGAAAAGTACAACGTGGACAAAATCAGTCACGTGATGGCCAGAGTTCTCGACAACAACACTTCCCCTTGGTCCTGGTCTGAATGTAGCCGCCAGATCCTCACTGAGTTCCTTCAGTTAGTACATTCCTCCTCTTCTCTTTGTCATAAGAACAAGGAGACAACTTTATATTCATTCAAAGTATCTCTGGATCTATAAACCGTCATGGATTTTCATCTATTGATGTGTGGTATATACCTACTACCCTTTGTGTAGGTGCTTAATATGTAGGGTACCTACCTACACTTGATAGGTAGTCAAGTGAGATAGATGACTTGGTTTTCTTTTATTAAATTTGGTCAACATTTTGAAATCTCGGTGTAATCCAAATACATACGAGTATTATATATATCAGGTACTCCCTCAACAAAAATCTCATGCCATTATAGCCGCATAATAACACTAAGATCCCCCCTCCACACACGCACACACACAAAGCTTTATTCACATTTAGACTATTTCAAATATTGCTCTAAATCAATTATTTCACGATCCTCCAATATCATCGCACAAATTGCTCCCCTTCGCTTAGTATTAATGCCCATTAGAGCCTATTAAAAGTGGTAATCACCTTAAAATGTTGATGAACTTACCTAATTGTAATTTGTTTTATCTTGCCGTCAGCATCTGTGTTTTCATTGGTTGCGTTGATGGGTATTGCCATATACCTTTGAGAGTCGTTCATTGTTCATTTTCGTAGTCTCCGAGTTCAAAAGTACCTCGCAGCTGAAGCCCTTCCTTGGCGGGTAAAAAACAAGTTTTTCATAAAACTTGGAACAATAGTTGGAAAAAAAATTCTTTGGGCTAAGGGTCAGAAAAACGTTTCTAGAGGTTTCTAGAAATCTTACGATGCTGAAAGTTGAAATGGTGACTTTCGGTTACATGTAGAGTAACAGAACTACCTCTGAAGAGTCTCTGAGATTGATCAAATTCATTTTTGAAGAGGTTGGAATTTGAATTTAGGTGTCCTAGGGACTGCTGAATTACAATGACGTATTCAGTGAAGCATTCATCAGCTGAGTGAACCGGTGAGACCCACATTCTCATTTAAACTACAAAGCTGAAAATGGATATGGAGCTTCCTATGGTTAAATACTGGATAACAATCTTGAGGAACCCTAACAATAAATTATGTCAGATGAGGAGGCTCTGATTCTAATTTCTTTCCTTACATTAAGCAACATGACCACTAGCACCTAATCCTTTAGGTAAATTTTTGACTTCATCATCTGAATGTTGCATCAAGTTCTTATAACACGGTAATTATCTCAAAAATTCAAATAGAAATAATAATTCAATTTTTCATAAAATCAGTGAACTAATCGAAAAGGCAGTTTAGGGTTACATTCCTGAGCATCAGAAACTTTCAGGTAGTTAACACCAATTTTTATTAGTTGCTGGTAGGTAGGTATCTACCTACGTTTACACTTTGATAACTTGCCAAATAAAAACAAAGATGTTTAATGATTATTTTTGTTTGTAATTTTGATATTTGATTGTACCAAATCTAATTTAATTTGTTTGTCAATCAATTGAGGTTCTCCAATCACTATCGCCGAACGGAAGGAAATACATTATCTTCAAAAGGGATATAATATTGTAGCTTTCAAAATTCACCTAAATCTCCAATATTTGCATTTCAGTCTTCTTAGGTAGGTTCCTCTAACAATTCAAAGTACCTATGTCTTGATAAATAGAATTTGTACATAAAATTACCTAATCTTTTTTTCAAATGCTATTGGTATTTGCTATTTATTTGCTATTTATTATTATTTGCTATTGGTATTGGAAACTAATATTAGTCTGTTTTGAAAATATAATTAATCTATTTGCAAGGTATAATGATATCTTTTACATAAATATGATTATATCTGCAAATAGATTAATTTTATTTTAAAAAAGGCATTTTATTTGAATACAAAATTGTATCAGCAAATACTCTAATTACCAACATGGAAAAAAGAGAATGAGCAATTTCAGTTGATTGAGAAAATGAACACACTGGATTTCAGGGAGAGGTTATACAACACGAGCATTTCACGAAGGCGTTGCGGGCTTTGCCTATCAGCAGTGCCTGGGTTCATGACGCGAACTCCGGCATGTCTTGATCAAATTGTAACTCTTCATTTTTTCGTGGAAATAGAGGACATTCTTCACTAACTTCCATTTTGAAATGGGTTTCCACAATTTAGTCGCGATTGATTCAGTTCATTTAAATGGTAATAGTATGGCTGCCTGCATCTAAGAGAGGCTTAGTACAAAGTTTCCCATTTTCGACTTCGTATTCTATGTACCTAATCCTTTACGGCGAATGTCATGAGTAATAAATAAATTATTGAATACTGTTTTCGTGTGCTGTCAGTACAGGGTCCGGGAGTTGTCTGCTGAACCCACCGCATGAAGATATCCTTCCTGGGAGGCAGAACTACCTACTCGGCGAGGTCTACGACTCCGACAAGCAATGCGAGCTTGTCTTCGGCCCTGGTTGGGTGACTTGTAGCTTCAGGGTAAGTGTATTGCAATGTTCATGAAAATCATTGTCCTACCTAAAATGGACTTATTAAACTCTGTGGTTTTGTGATTTCTAGTTTTTTTAGAAAACAAATAAACCATGTTCTAATTTTTTCCATCGAATTTAGGAATGCTCTCGAGTCTATTAATGATAATTTTAATAATTTACAGAAAACACCAGTAACATGCAACAGGCTTACATCCGTTATCTGCTGACACCTAGACAGCTGGTTACTTCGTGAATCTATATTTTGGTGGAATTCAATTATTCCTAGTATCTCTTCCTCCTAGTAGGGAACGTATTCACATATGTGTCAGTTGTCGAAAATGTCGCCCTTTTACTTATAAAACCAAATCTCAATAATTCCTTATAAAAACATTGCAAAATGAAGTTTATTTGAAATCTATAACGTAGTAATAATTTCCATCATGTCGTATCAAATTCAAGTAAAAGTTGCAATAATGGAACGGAACACTTCTAAATTACGCTAAACTGTTAAAATCTGATTAAATTTTTAACGTTCACGGTTTACGCAGTTTCTGGGATTTTCAAATCGCTGAAGCCGTCCAACTCTCGTGATCCTCGGAACTTAGTGCACGCTGTCTTATAGCACTCTGCTGAGTACTTATCCTGTATCGAAGGATGTTTTGAGAAATCGAACTGATTGACCGTTTTGTACAGAGCACTCAGAGTTTTGTCCATTTCGGGTTTAGTGAATTTGAACAAGCCAGACAGAAGAGTCATCCATTTAGGTATTTCGGGACTCTCGTCCATTGCGTGGAGAGCGAACAGTATCGCGGAACTGGCGAGGACGGATGTCCTATAACGGACGAAATCGTGGTGGAAAAGCCACAGGTCTAGAAAGTACTTGGAGAGTGACATAGTCCTGGCAGGACAATCTGCGTATTCATTGACCACCAGGAGGAATTGCGGGCAAACTGGTCGATTCAGATCGAATTGAGCCAATTGCATGACGTCCATCTCCATTTCGTGCAGGTCGAACTTGCTGAAATACGAGCCACAAATCTCCACCAGTGTTTTTGACTCAATGTGTGTGCCAGCATACTTCATCGTTAACGACATGCAAGCTGTGCCAACCAACTGTAAGCTGTTATTCCTGACGTTCTTCTTGGACGAATAGTCGTCCATTAACGATATAGTTTTGTGCAAAACTGTTTGAGCGAGCTTGTAACGGTCGTGAACATGAATCAACCAATCCACCACAATATTTCGAGATTTTATATTCGTACGAAAATTTTTAGGGCTCTCTAAGTATGTTTTTTCGCATTTGAGTAATACCTTGATGTAATCTTTCATGTAGGGTTGTTGGATTGCTTCGTTCGATTCCTGACTTTCTGCACGTTGTTTTTCGCCATTTTTGTCATCGATTGTCGTCATGTTGCCAATTTCTTTCAACGGCACTCTTTTCCCATCCATTCCCACCTGCCCGTCTGCTTAAATGCTTTTGTGGCAATACGTATTGATTATTGTCCACGAATTCTTAGTAATGCATTTCTACTGTGAAACGTTGGTACCAAGAATGAAATTTCTTCTCGTGAGTGGTAACGGCTGTGGGGCATCTCCGCCCCATGCCATTACCATGGTCCTGGTCCTTGTGGTAATGGAATATCTAAGGAGACCTCAGAATAATTCATTGTAGAAGCAACTACTGTTTTAAATTATAATATAGAAGCCTTGATTTTGTTTTCATTGGCAGTCTTATACTCAGGCAATGACTAACTAATTGGAAATGAATTATTTTCCATGAGTTATGAATCTTAATCATAGCCAGTGAAAAAAGTGGTCTGGCACACACCTCGGAGTTATAACTTTACTGCTTACCAATATATTTTTGAAGTTTCTTTTCCTTTTTTTTAGCTTTTTTAACAGAATGTTGCTGAATTTATAAATTATAAGCTTAAAATTTGTATCAAAAGTATTACAGCTGCTTGAAGTTTGAAAGTGTTATTTACGGGTTTTCAATTATACACGCACCTAGTTCTTTAAGTGTTCTGATGTAGGTAGCTACCCACCTAAACCAAATTAGATATTACGTTGGTAGGTAGGTACAGAAACGTCAAGAGAAATATGGAAAAGTCCCTCTCCCGCTTAAAATTTAAATCAATGATGGCTGAAGGCGGGGGCCTACACAGCCATCATTGATTTAAATTTGAAATCCTGATAGTAACCAGTTCATCTCTAGAAATGTCTGGAACAAGAAATACATGTATCTTGTATTTTCCCATGCCATTTAAATAACTTTCCCATGTGTTCCATCCATATAAATATTTATATTTAATAATACCAGTAATATTGCGTTTGGGGCTACCTACAGGTGACAAAAACATTGTGTTTGCATTCGTGAGGTGAAATAAAAACTTCTACTCATACGTATTGCACATTTTTGACCATGATGATCAGTTTATGGATTCGTACCTGTTTGTCAGTGTGTCAGATGATTCTTGTTACAAGAAGGACTACAAGTAATACGGGTATCATCCGATCATTCGATTTCAATTAATTGTCAGAAGTTGTAAGTGTAGGACCCTTGATGACCCCTATGAAACGCATAATTGAAAATCAATATAAATCAATAGGGTAAATGTTACAATACCCCTCGTAGGTACAAACATGTAGTTACCTACTAATTTTATTATTCACTGTGTTCCAACAAATGCATTTTGTACAGAAAGAATGTCGGAGGATGTGGTGCAGCAGCAACGCTTCCAATCACCACGAGTGTCGTACAGGCCATATGCCATGGGCTGATGGGACACCCTGCAGCTACCACGGTGGCGGATTCCATCGGAATGGCCCAGATGGCTGGTGCCACAAAGGCGACTGTGTTCCTCCCGACAAGACTTTATTAACACCTGTCGATGGAGAATGGGGATCTTGGCGAGAGTAAGTGTATCTACTATTTTCAACTCACTAAAGCAAAGTTCTTAGGACCGGTTCCACCAAAGTTTTTAATCAACGTTTACTCATTAAACCGAAGATCTCAGCTGTTAAACAACGATATTCGGTTCCACCAAATCAATGATCAAATGCGCTAAATCAACAATCAAGACTAACCAGCTGAATTTAGGTGGTTAGCGTTCAAATCAACGATTTACTAGGTAGGTGGTTCTTTTCGCCATATTTGTTTACATGACTGAAATCCTTTTTTGCTACGTTTTCCAATCTAATTTGCTACATTTTCCTAGATACTGCCTAGGTTTTCCTACATGCACGAAAATGAGCCACAGAGGATTGATTAGTGCATTGGTTTTGGATAACGAATTTGATGAGGATGATATGAAGACTTTACAATCACAGTCCTCGTTGGATTAGAGAAAGTACCTATGGCGGATTTCAATCTCAATGAAATGTCCTGTTTTGTCAGTCCTTGAACAGATGGATGATAGCATCGAATGCACAAGTCAGGGGATAGGGGTATAGTTACATACATGGAATGTACAAAAATACAGTTGTAAAATAGTGTTATAAAGTAGCCAACGGCTCATCATAATTTGAAATGACACAATGTGCCTAGATAGTGTCATAAGCTGTTGTCATTGAAGTGATGGGAGATACAAACATAAAAATACCTATTTATGCAACTTGACCATAATATATTACGAGACAATTATAACCTGTTTCCTGCGCTTTTTGAGTCGAAATAACTTTGGAATCTCGGCTTCTGCAGTGGCTACAGTTATAAAATCCATCGAATACCAACCACTGCTTTTTAGGAGACCGACTCCCGAATCCCCGAAATTTCCAATAGAGAGGAATCAAAATGGCGTTTGGATGGAGTATTTCAGTGGTTCGAAATTTCGCGGTTTTTGGGTACTCCAAACTCAAATCCAGAATTCTTGAAGAAACCTATTTATTTTCATCGCTGCACTAGTTTCGAAATGATAGGGCAGTAGGTAAAGGACTATCCCTAAGAGTTTTTAAAACATGCTGTCAGAATGGATTAAAAGATAGAAGCAATCTGGCATTGTAGATTTTAGGTTGGTAACAGCTGTTCCCTCACTATTATCTCGTTATCACCCTCATTTTAGGGGCACATGCCTTCTTGATATCGTCAAAATCAACGTTTAAACTTTAAATTGACGTTTCACGGAAAGGCTGTACCTATCGATGTTTACTGATAACAGTGTAACCATTGATTACCTACATTGGTGAAACCCGTTTATTTAAATCAACGTTCAAAACACTGGTTCCGAAAAACAATGATCTACTTTAACCATGGTTAGGGATTGAGGGTGAAACCAGCCCTTATGGCCATTAAGGGCCATCCATTCTGATGGATGAACCACGAAATTTTGAACCTTTACCCCTTAACTGCCCTAGAATTTCGAAACTAGTGCAGCGATGATAATAAATCGGTTTCTTCAAGAATTTTGCATTTGAGTTTGAAGTACTTACCTAAAAACCGCTAAATTTCGATCCACTGAAATACTCCATCCAAACGCCATTTTGATTTGTCTCCATTGGAAATTTTGGGAGTTGATCTCCTAAAAAGCAGTGCTCGGTATTTGATGGATTTTATAACTGTAGCCACTGCAAAGACGCCGAGATTCCAAAGTTATTTCGACTCAAAAAGCGCAGGAAACAGGTTATAATTGTCTCGTAATATATTATGGTCAAGTTGCATAAATTGGTATTTTTTATGTTTGCATCTCCCATCACTTCAATGACAATAGCCTATGCTATGACACTATCTAGGGACATTGTGTCATTTCAAATTAAGAAATGTCCTGATTTTTATCTCCTCCCAAAGATTCACAAATCGTACACTCTCCCTGACCAACTTCCTCCGGGTCGACCGATTGTGGCAATTTTCGGCTGCGTCACGGAGCGTTTATCGGCATATGTGGACTCTCACATACAACCTATTGTTCAGTGCCAGCCGTCTTTCATAAAAGACACGCCCCATTTTCTGACTCTGCTGAGAGAAACAAGAGTACCAGACAATGTCATTCTTGCCACTATAGATGTGAATTCTTTTTACACGGAAATTCCTCACATTGTGGGATTGGGTGCTCTCTCTCACTTTTTACAGGAGCGTTCTGAACCAAGAGTTCCCTCTACGAACTTCCTGGTTAAACTTGCAGAGTGTGTCCTAAATATGAATGCTTTTAAATTTGGTGACCAGTTCTATCTTCAGAAAAGAGGGACGGCAATGGGGGCTAGGATGGCACCCTCAAATGCAAATTTGTTTATGGCTGATTTAGAAAATAAATTCCTCGCATCCAGAGAGAAGACCCCGTTAATGTGGAAGCGGTTCATTGACGACATTTTCCGCATATGGCAACACGGTGAAGAGGAGCTTGAGTTGTTTCTTGAAGACCTGAATTCCTGCTTCTCAGTGACATTCTCTTGGTCGTATTCAAGGTCAGTGGCTACATTCCTGGATGTAGACATTTTATTGGATAAAGGAAGCCTCTCTACTAGCGTACATGTTAAGCCCACAAATAAACAACTCTATCTACATTTTGACAGTTGCCATCCACCACACACAAAGCGGTCTATTCCACGGTCTTTGTCCATAAGAGGACATGAAATATGCAGCAATGGTGAAGCGCTGGGTGAATACTTGTCTGCAATTGGGAACAAGTTGATAGAGAGAGGATGCCCAAAACTAATCGTGCGTGATAGAGTGGTCCCAGGTCACGTAAATTACCAGCAATGAACACGACCATCATCTGATAGAGTTCCTCTCGTCACCACGTTCTTCTTCGGGATTCAGAAAATAAATGAAATCCTCCGGGAACTACAGCCAATCCTGGCTTCCAGTCCTCTGACCCGTGATTTGTTTGGAGATATGTCACAAGTGTCATACCGACAAGGACAGAACCTGGGAGGAATTTTATCACACAGACATCCACGTCATGGAAGAAGAGAGATCTCTCTTCTTCCATGTCCACGTGTTCAGCCTCCCGAAGTGCAGCAGCCTGGATTGCATCAATGTGGGCGCCCAAGGTGCAAACTGTGTGAGATAGTAATAGAAGGCTCTCACTTCAGCTCCTCAAATACCTCTCATTCCTACAAATGTAAAAGAACCGCAGAGTGTCAGTCTCAGATATGTGTTTATTAGCTTATTTGTAAACAGTGTGCGGAAGATCAGAGTAGAAGCTTCTATGTAGAAAAAGCCACCCAATCGAATTTACGAGTAAACAACCATAGAGCTTCTTTAAACCAGGATCGACCACTACCATTGAAGCTGCATGCGAGGTCCCACGACGCCGCAGTCACGTTCAATGAAGTTTTAAGTTGAAGTTCAATCCAGTGAAGGTTTTAAAGAAGATGCCACCACCCACAAATGATAGATAGTTGCAGCAGTCAGAACACGCTCATCGCTGGGTACTGGGATCAATGCGGCCTCGATTGAGACTGCATTAGAAGTTGCGAAGCCATAATAATTATATGGATGGTTACAGGCTTCCAAGACACTACTCGTTCAATTATTCAGAAAAACTAATCACTCTTCTATTTTTGACAAAGATTATTTTCGAAATATCAAATCATTCTTTTTTCTTTTTATCTGTGGAATTAATATCAAATTAAGTTTATTTGATATATATATATATATATATATATATATATATATATATATATATATATAAGCACATTTGATCATTGGTTTATCTGAACAGGAGTTGATGAAACCGAATATCGTATGTTAACAGCTGAGATATTCGGTTTAATGAGTAAAATTGATTAAAAAGTTCGCTGAAACCGGCCCTACGCAGATAGAAAAGTAAGTTAATTGATGCGTTCATTCTGTAATGAAATAAAAGGCAAACATTTCATTGGTGAACCATCCAACAGCCAATGCACACATACAATGTTGTCAACCAACCAACCAACCAGTATTTGCGATTTCTTTTAATGTATTTTGTACTTTTGAACTGGTGCTAATGGATGTATTTTGCATTTTGATAAATTGGATATAAAAGTTGATTGTTTAAATTGAAACTATCTGCATAATTTATTATAAAGGAACAAACTTTCGTTCATGTTGAATGGAACAGTGAAGTTGTATTGAGTGACCTGCTGCTGTACACTACCTTCGATGTCGGGAGTTGAGTTTCATCCCCCTGCTGAATTTTGTTTTGATGGTGATATGTATGTAAACTTTAAGAATTTCAACGCTGAATTGGATTTATACTTCGTTGCGGCTGAAACCGCGAAAAAGCCTCACGATGTTCGTGATGCTCGAGCATGTTTTTGAGTCTCTCAATTTCACTTGCAAAAAGACTGTTGGGAGAGTTTTGGAAGCAATTAAGGGTGCCTTAGTTCCTCAAAGAAGTGAAGTTATGGCCCACCAAGTTTTTTAAACGGTGTCAAAGATCTGGAGAGCCGTTTGCTCGTTGGTATAGGGACCTGAAGGACCTTAATGTGAATTCGGTGATCTTCAAGACAAACTTTTGAGAACACAAATCGTTCTTGGTGTAGAAAATACCGACTTGCATGAAAAATCCATCATCGAATTTCTCCAAGATGTTTGAGACAGGACGAGCCCAAACACGCTAACCAACTACAAACTGTTGTTACAACTTGATTCTGGAATCTTCATATGAAAAATTTGGTCTGACAAATGACTCAGTTCGAGGTGTAAGTAGGTATAATAGGTAGTTGCTACCTACTTGTTGGAAATATTTTAACGATAAACGTAACATGATGTATGTTTGTATTTGACAAGTTAGTAATCGGACCTATTGGCTCGAAACGCTTTATTTGTGCAAAGAAACACTTCTGAGGCTGTCTGTAGGCATTCCCATTGGTAGGGTACCTACCAACCTAGGTTCATCATAGTGAACGTCTTGTGGTGTTTACAGAACACCACAAGAGTTGGCATGCCGTGAAGTATCCAAGTTATTAGCAGGTTGAGAGATTTCCCTTACATGCCAGTTTAAAAGGATATGGAGCTTTTATGTGTGCTAGTCAACTATCCTGTATAACATTCCAATGAGTGTACCTACCTGCTATGCAATTATATGACTTACCCGCCCTAATGATGAAGGTCAAAGATGTTGCAGAACTATAAGTGTAATATTTTTTCAATCCCCTAAATAATGAGAAATTCGTGAGAATATAATGTTTCAAGCTGATCTAATTGTAAGACACTTACAAGTTGACTTGTTGAGGGTTAACAGTGTGTCATATACGTTAGGTGTTAACTAGGTGTACCTAGCCTACCTGATTTTCTCGACATTTATGAAATTATTGTTGTAAAGAAATAATTTTGATGCTATTCATTGATTTCATATTTAAGATATGGCGAATGCTCTCGGACATGTGGAGGAGGGATCAAGAAGTCAATGCGCCTCTGTGACTCTCCAGCTCCTGTAAATGGTGGGCGCTATTGTATCGGTCAACGGGTCCGCTACCTCTCTTGTAACACTCAAGATTGTCCTGCTGGTACCATGGAATTCCGGTAAGAACACTCCATCCTACTCCATTTTATATTAAGTGGTACCTATGCATGTAGGTAGGTATCTAACCATTCTTTTGAAGTGGAACCATGAGAAATCCCACTAGAGTACCTGATTATTGGATACTAAAGTGATTAGGTCCCTATGTATCAGTGGTTAAATTGATAGTTATTCATGTTGACGCATGTTTGTTCGAGTTGTTCGGCTTGTTGCGCCTTTTTCTAGTTAAGAGTTCTTCCATCGATGCAATAAGTAATGGAGTGCAATATACGAAGTCTTCAGTAAAAATTTCAAGTATCTTGGTGACAAACATTATTTTCATTTCTTAAAGATTTAAAGTAAAGATTAATAATGGCCAGCTCGCTAGATACCTACTCCAACCACCTCTATATCATGAAATGATCTATTTTTGACTGCATGAACAAGATTAGTGTAATAAATGCCTTACTATGAAGAGACTTATAAATCCAAATTTTATGTGGGTATAGCATAGAAATTGAAATCCATTAATAAAACCACTGTAAGTAATGAAATTATATTCTTATTACATTTATTTGGATTTTAGGGAGCAACAGTGTTCTGCCCACAACAACCGCACATTCCAAGGGAAAGGGCTTACAGACGATATCAAGTGGGTGCCGAAATATGGGGGAGGTAAGTTAGACATCTCTCCTATAACATCTACCTTATACAAATTATATATATATGTACCTGCTTACTTGCTGTTATATTCTAATAATGTTTTATTGGATATGTTAATTTTTGAATTTGAACAAAATTTACAGTTCCCCAAGAGGATCGGTGCAAGCTGTACTGCCTGATAGCTGAGTCTACAGCTTACTACATGCTCGCGGACAAAGTAATTGATGGGACACCTTGTGGCCCAGAGAACACGTATGGCATCTGCGTGGATGGTGCATGCCATCGTACTGGTTGTGATCATGTACTGAACTCAAAGACTGAACTTGGTATGATAATATCATCAATGTACTCGATTGTAACAACACTGACTTCTTTCTCAATTATTTCTATTCAGTTGGTAAAAGGAGGTAAAAAAGGTTGCCTCAGTAACTAGAGCGCTGTTTTTATGCGCTGGGAACTAGGTTCCAATCATAGTATCTCACAATGAAGTAAGTACATTCATCTACCCTAATACTGCATAACGTGAAATTCAAAGTATTCAACAGTTGGAGGGATGTATGAACCATGTTCTAAGCAGAGAATTTCGGTTGAAAATTACCGTTGTTACTGCAATGTGTTATTGTGGTTCGTCATACAGCCAAGTCACAGACACTATACTTGGTATTCTAGCTTCAAATAAGTTCATTAATTCTAAACTTGATAGGTAATCAGATGAAAAAAACTACTTCGTACCTAATCTCATATTTTTCCCCTGAGTTGCAGCGCTTCCAAAAGGATTTTCTTGCATTGGGATGCTAGTCACTATTACATCAGTTTGTTTTGTTCCATTTAGGTTGGGCCCCCACGCTACTAAGCACATATGGTCAGTTCTCCGTGAGTTATGCATGTGCCCCCTCTAGTAACGGTAGAATAACGAATCATGAGCTCCAGTAATGACACCCATCATTACCATCACCGTAACCGATTATTTAAAATGTCTTCCCGTAGACTGCTTTCTCATACAATTGATTGTTTTGGCTGGAAAACTTGGGAAATTAAGGTACCGCGATCAAAAGGGATAAAAGCTGAATAAAATAAAACTCATTCATTTGTCCTTATACTGTTGTCCGTTTCAAAACCCTTCAGGTGCAAAAATAAGGGATGAATACATCAAGTAGATTATTTATGGTAAATAAATCTTAGGTATAGATGGATACATGTTTGATCACGTTTTCAAGAATCAATCCAAAACACTAGGTGGGATCTTGATGTTACTGAACGGTTGGTATTATAACTTTTTCATCCAGATCATCAAATATACACCTCATATATCAATCTAATCAGCATTTTACTGAATGGATGGGTTTGGTAAGTTAGGTAGGTACCTAAGTATTTGACACAACACGATGAACCTTTGATAGGTACCTACCTAGTGATGATTTGGTTACAAGGTTGTACCTATTTCCGATAATGTGGGTATTCATGGTCCAATAGGTTCGACGTCAAAGAACCGAAATTTGAGTTTTGATGGGCACCACTACGCTTGCCCAAAATCTTTTGCGACGGTTCTATTTACAACAGGGATTGCTGAAGCGCTTTCCTTCAAGATGTTGCTTATGCTGTGGGAATAGGTGAAAATCACTGGGGCCGAGATCTGGAGAGTACGGTGGATGGCCAAAAACATCCCATCCGAATGACTCGAGAAGCTTTCGAGTTTCATGAGCACTGTGTGGACGAGCGTTGTCGTGAAACAAGAAAATTTTGCATGTCAATTTCCCGCGTCGCTTGTTTTGAATCTTTGAACTTGTTCTCCATACACTGCTACAAGTCTTATTTTTTATGGTGTAGTACCGAAGTATGGAACGAATTTCGCAATCGGCGGCAACAACAACAGGATTATCCATCGTTACAAAGCGCATTGACGGGAAAAGTGTTCAGAAAGGGCTAGGAATGGTAGGGCGTGGCCTCAGACCCCTTTTCCTTCACATACCACAGCCCCATCGCTCGCGCATCTCCTCACAAGAAGAACTAACAGAGGGATCGTTACTTTTGAGACACCCTTCGTATTTACAACGGGCTAAAGCCTTTGAAACCCAAGTTTTGATGTTGAATCACTTATAAATAGCTACGATCTTACTGGCTGCTTAGCTAAACATCCTTATTGTACACACAAATGTCATTCTAGTTATTCAGATCAACGGACGCTCCAATAAAGTTGTTCTAATTCCCCCGAGTTTCAAGTTTATAGGTAAGGTAAGAAGTTAAGTTTTATGTTTATTCTTTTACAAATAACTTCATCATCTATTCATTACTCATAACTTGGTTAGAAGATAACAACCTGTACCTACCTACTGATTTTGCTTTCACCAATTCTCGCAACGGAGCTACTTTACATTTTGATTTGTGACGATTCGGTGTGGAAGCCTCATCAACCATCACTTTTTGATGAATTCGATTTTTGAAGATTCGGTTTTCAAAATGGACCATGAATACCCCTAATAATACCACCTCAATTTCTAATCTGAACCTTCATAAATTCATTAAATAATATAAAAGATAGGTATTAATATACTCGTAGATAACTACCTATTAGGTTTTTCAACTATTTCATTTATTTATTTTTGATCATGTTGGTAGGTACCTACTAGGTGCTCTTATCAATACAGAATGACAGTTGGTAGTAGGAAGGTACCGACATACTTGTTAACATAGGCGATGTATTAACTAAAATTTGGTAAGATGGTGGTGGGGTAGTCGTAGTAGGCATTCTTGCAGCGTAGAAGGTTTAATACAACTAAACATGTATGAGAAAGCTGTTTTATGGAAAGAAATTTTGTTGAGGTGCAATCAATATTGAATGGCGCAGGGAGATTTTGAAACATGCAACGAATTCTAGCATGTTAACCAGTCCGTACCGATTTCTTAATCCTTCTCTTTTTCATTCAAAAAATGAGAATAAATTCATTTTTCATTTTTTCGCAGTTCATTCGTCTTGTGCAGTTTTGTTTCATTTCCATTTTTTCAAGTTATGTTCAGTTTGCATTTCGTTCCGTTACCACAGATATGCTGGTCTATGCAATTATTTTATTTGTTAACTTTCCTTACCTGTAAATTTATTTTTTATTATTTTTTAATTAGAGAATACTAATTAATTTTATACAACTTGTATAAAATCCCATACCAACAATTTAGAACTCTTATCATAGAGGCTCCACACAGACTCGTAGGAATGGTGTAGAGTTCGTAAGAAGGTAAGGAAAGTTGTGTGGTTGCTTTTTACCACTCTTTACGTCATACCATACAGCCCAATACTTCTCATTACACTGTAAATATAATCATTCACATCTACTTCACTTATCCATCATTGCCCGAGCATGATGATCATTACCTAATTAAAGAATAAACAATAATAAATATGCGTAGGTAAGTATATCTAATTATAAATATAATACCAAAATATTCGGTAGGTACCGTCAATAAACTATCAATCCATACATAGGTAGGTATGCTGGTAGTCAAAATGTATTGAACCTACTTTGATAAAGTCTGTATTACAAGCATTGATTTGTATTGCTTTGCTTTCCAGATATGTGTGGTGTGTGTGGTGGGGATAATTCGACGTGCGTGCAGAAGAAAGGAAGTTACAATAAATGGCTCACTGGCTACACTCAGGTGGTCAGGATTCCAAAGGGCGCGTCCAATTTGGATATCCGACAGTACGCTTCAAATGTCCATGGAAACAAAACTGGAGACAACAATTACATAGGTGAAACTAAGTGGATTACATACCTAGGTGAAATTGAATTAGACTATAAATGTAGATACCAGCATTGAAACAAATTGATCTAAATAGGTACACTTAGGCTAGTTGCGGCGTCACTAACACTTTTGTCATTAAATCAATGATCATCAAAATTGACCCATTCCTGAGCAAAAGCGAAATGGTTACAACTCATCTTAGGAAGTCTATCTAATAATGCGTTAATGCCTCTTCAGCCTCTTTCAGTGGCACTGCAACATTGCCTGAAAAAATTAGATAGCTGGGTGATTCTTGCAAACCTGATGCCTAATCATTCTTTTTCTGGTCTTAACACAAATTTTATCTTAAACCCTTCATGAATGAATTAGAAGCAATTTATAATTTTCGATTGATTGTATTATTGAAATAGAATTTCATTTTACAGCTCTTGTGGACAGCGATTCGAGAGAATACATTTTGAATGGGAATCACATTGTTGAGCAGTTCAAGAAACTGATTTTATACGAAGGCACTAATCTGCAATACTCAGGTTCAGGAACCAGTGTGGAAAGAGTGAATGCATCCTTACCGCTGAAAAAGGATTTAATTATTGCAGTAAGTTCCTAATGGCTCATTTCAATCAAGACTTTGATCTATTTAGGTAAACTGTATATTTCTGTATGTACTTGTGGGTGGAGTGAAGAGGATCCTAAGTGAAGCCTTTATTTGTTCCAGGTTCTTTCGTTTGGAGCAAAAGAAAATCCTCCCAACTTATTTTACGAGTATGTGGTTCAGAAACATCCTCACCTGTACAGGTGGGACCTGGAAACAGATTACAACTCATGCGATAAAGAATGTTTTGGTAAGTTCTTCGAGTTATCTGCTTACAATTGAAAGTTTTGATAATTTTCACAAGCCATCAGTGCAACATAAATAGCGTCTTACTGAACTTAGCTCAAATTGTATGCTTCAGGTGAACGCTGGAGAGACCACCGATGTATAAAAGTTGATGATGACCAAGCGGTTGCAGAGCAGATGTGTGATGAACTAGAAAAACCTCCAAGAGACGTCATCAAGTGCAATAACCATTGCGAGCTCTCGTAAGTTGTATTTTTTTCTCTTAGTTCCACTTCACTCTTCATGAAATAGTTTCTGAAACGGGTGACTTACTATGAAGTTTTTGTTGCATTTTTTAGTTGGGAAATTGTATCCAAATCTGAATGCTCAAACCCCTGTGGCGTTGGGGAAAGGATTGTGATAATGAAATGCATTAAAACAATTTTGGCAACAGGCGAGAAACATAACATGTATGACGAGACATGTTCTCACATCCAGCAGCCTCCTAGGGTAGAAGAATGTGCAGGGATGTGTGATAACACTGGATGGAAGTATTCTCTATGGGGTCCTGTGAGTACCTACCTGTTGTATAGAAATTAAATAGGTATGTACATTATATAGGCAAAGCTGAACATGTAGGGGGGTTGGAATGATTTTCGATTCCCCTCAGCGAGTGTATGAACTATAAATCTATCTCGCACTTGAACCATCCCAAGATAAAATTCACCGTACTAGGAAAAATTGGAAGGAGAAAATTATCGTTACCTATCTAAAAATTTTAGGATTGATTTCCCTTGGTGAAAGATGATTTGAAGATGACTGCCCTGATGCTTATCAAATATTCTATGTTAATAATAATTTTTTCCACTATTCTCTTACCTTGTCTTGTTGAGGACCGCTTATTAAATGGAGGGCCATTAAATTTATTATTATTATTTTTTTAAACAGAAACGTCAGGTAATAAAACTTATTTGTAGTTGAAAACTCCCCACATGAATACCTACTGTAAATCCCCAAAGTTCTCTTAAGAAAGCTGTAAACAGCTAGCCTAAATCGTTAAAGGAACTCTCGTTATGAAAGTGGTAATTGGAGGTGAGGCTATGCAGCCTCTACGGGAACTTGGAAACTGCCAGACCAGGAGACTGTCCGAATTTCTGCCCCAAAACGGATTCGGGGAGTTCAAGGAGTTCACGTAAATGTCTCCGAAAGTAGGGCCAGGAAACTGTCGGAAAACAGAAAGCTGCAGAACTGTCCGAAAATATTCCGGCAGAATGGAAAATCCCCGTTTCGACTTCGAAAACTGTCCGAAAGTCTGCTCAGGGCAATGAACTCCGAGTGGGTCCTTTCTAATCCAGTCACATTCTAATCCATCTTTGTAAAGCGTCTTCTTCCATTATTAGAGGGAAGCCTATATATGGCCATTCTCTTATTCAGTCACATTCTAATCCGTTATTATAATGACAACCACTGCGTCTTGCGTTCATTAGGGCCTATATATGGCCATTCTCGCACCATAATAATTCATTCGAAAAGTTTCATTCCTGAGAGTAAGATATTCATTTTCCCATCTCTGTGACGTGTTTCTGTCCGTTCAACATGGTTTTTGTAATGCAAGGCCAACGAGCCTACTCACTTCTTTACGTTGACGAGTGCAATAATTTCTCATATATTAGAGATAAAAAGAAAAACTCAGTGTGGTACATGAGATGTTTGCATACGCCATGTCCTGGAACAGCAAAGATGACCGACATGCCGGAAGATGTTAGTGATACAGATTTATCAACGTTTGGTCGCCAACGACTTGGTGCCATCCTTGACTTTCATAAAAGCCTACATGACCATCATTCCTGAGGTCATCCTAAAGTTGGAATCGCGAGGGATGGAGTTGGTTGAAGTAATCACTGCAATAAATGGAGTCATCGAAAAAGCGAAATCATGGCCTGGAGAGACTGGGAAAACTGTGAGGAAAAAGTTGGAGATCGTGCTGGCTAGAAATCTTGGTTGGAGCGCGGCGTTGGACTTGGAGAGGATGCTGCGTGGCGAGTATGCAACGATAGAGGATTTTCCAAACTACTCTGCACAAGAAGCAGCATCATTCAAGTATTTACCTCTCGTGTCAGTTGACGTTGAAAGATCGTTCTCGTCATTGAAGATTTAATTGACCGATCTAAAAACATCATTTAAAACTGAAAATATAGAAAAAATTCGTGTTGTACAGACCAACACGAATCTATTTCAATGACTCGTCTAGTAGTACTGAACATTTTGTAAATAGACTTTTAAACTGTAACGTGTATAAATGAAACTTGTCATATATATACCTGAAACTTGTGGATACAATTATACATACAATACATACATACAATTTGAACGTACGTTCGTATTTCTTTGATAAGGCCCAAGGTGGAACCTGGTAAAGGGATTTACGACCCTACTTTCGGACAGTTTTCAGTTCGTACAGATTCGGGCAGTTCCCCCTCTTCGCAATCTATGTTTCGCCTCTACACCTAGAAATAGTGCTTATCTGCTTACTTGTTCCACTACATATAAGAAAGTGCATATCTAGGCACTTTTATACGAATCATTCTGGTTTTAGGTACCCTGATCATATAAAATTCATTTCAAAGTTTACCTAAAGCCGAAAATTATTGTACTATCCAGCCTGTAAAAGTTTCTAACCTAAGGTTCTTCCATGCTGCCCTCTTCTGGAGAAGCACAAGACACAAAGTTACATATCTTTTGTCTAATACCCAAAGCGTAAACGTGAAGTCAATTTATACGAACAATCCATTTGCATGTCACTTGTAAATTGCTATGGGAAAATCTTCTGGTGGTTTCTGGTGGCTTGAAAATGGTTGAAAAGAAACTGAGAACAGAACATCATCGATATATACAGAAAACCATACTTTACAGCCTAAAGTCCAATGGAAATGCCAATACATAGTAGTAAGTGGCTTTCTGGGCAGGACAAGCGAATCTTTTAACGTGTTTAATCATAGGCTTAGTAATGCCAGGCTGTTAATGTTAACTTGGTACACAAATTATGCTACAATTTACCGACTCATCTTTGCATGGTATAAGGGTAAGTAAATCTTGTAGATCATTTACATTAGGTGGGTTTAAACCCCCCTCCCTTATTCTACTGTGTAGGTAGGTATTTAAGAATTCGTGACCTTCAAGCATCACTGCCTACCTGCAGCAATTAGCCTATCTCTCTAGTAATGAAATGGAATGTTTGTAGACCCTGGAAATACAAGTATAAGTATGTACCTAGCAAAGATAGTATAAGTTATGAAATAGTAACTAAAAAACTTGTGTTACACTAACTGAAAGGTTCTAACCTGTCTTCTGATCGGATATTCATTTCTTTTTCTGACTTCTGGCAATAGTGTTCTGTTACGTGTGGGGATGGAAAAAAGAAGAGAACAGCCAAATGTGTGGACAGTGCAGATCGAGAACGTGATGAGTCGGAATGCGACCCAGCCGACAAAAAGTTGACGGGTGTTTGCAATCTTGGGGAGTGTCCTACGTGGGAGGTTGAACCCTGGACTCCTGTAAGTTTACATTCATTTATTAACAAACGCCTACCTATTTTAAATCAAGTATCTACCCAAGTATCTCTTAGGTAGATGAAGTTTTCAATACCTACTAAAATCTAATAGTTCTAATTTACTATCATTCATCTTTGGAGTGGTTAAGGAAGGGCTCATTGTAATACAGTGGTTTTTCAGTGTTCTGTCACATGTGGTCGCGGCTACAAGACCAGGCCTTACTATTGTCGGGTGGGCAATCGAAAAGTCAAATCCATGTGCAACGAACAAGATGCTCCAGTATCTCAGGAAGTCTGCGAAGAAAAGCCTTGTCCTTATTGGAAAGAAGTTGGCGAGTCACCTGTGAGTTGAAATAATTTTCATGTTTCTTTTAATCTAAATCTATTCTATAAATGATTAATGTCAGCACCTTCACTCTCAAACTCGTGGATGGATTTGAACGGGGGTTTTTTTTTTTTCGCAAAATGTTCGGGATGGCACGGGGAAGGTTTGTGTAAAAGAACATTTAAAAAAATGTCTAACCAGGTCAGCTGACTTAGTAATTCTCTCCTGTTCACCCTAGGAATTTGAAATTTGATTGGGTGCCTCTGGAACATCGAGAAACAAATTAAATGATGGTCTCTTTCCTGATCAGCTGAGTGAGCTAAATTCGCTCCTTTTAAGCCTAGGAATGTGACATTTGACGGGAGCCTCTCTAGGACATTAAGAGACGAATGCAGTGACGGGTTCCAACCAGATCAGCTGACTAAGCTAAATTCCCTCCTAATCACACTAGGAATTTGAACATTTGTGGTGAGCCTCTCTGGGACATCGAGAAACAAATAAAATTATTTCCTGATCAACTGAGTGAGCCATAATGCTCTCCTGTTCACCCTAGGACATAGGTAAAAATGACCCGAACATGTGGGTCCGTGCAACGCAATGGTAACCGGCGTTGCGACCCGATTGTTTGGTTTCTAGGGATTGCAGAGCAACATGACTGCGAGTGTTCAACATGTCACCGATTGTTTTGTTGATTATTAATAACCAGGTGTAGCTCATCCAAAAATTAGTTGCTGGTGAATTTGAACGAGGTTTTGTGGAAAAGTACAATATGCCTAACGCTAAAAAAACCTGATACTGGCAGAAGAAAAAAACGCGATGTTTTAGCAACTGTCTGCACGAAGAGAAGAGTTAAGCTGCCTGTACTTGCAGCGTCATTGTACGACTCAAGTAAAAACTACGAGAGTGCAAGTAGGTAAGCCAGAAGGAAACGTGTTTCATGCAGCTATGATTTGGAAGGATGAACCAAAAGGCTTTTGTTACCTTTCGGGCAGTGTTTCGGGCTTCCTCATCGTTCAAAGGAGTGTCACTTTAAATTTAAATTTGTCTGCCGGCGTAACATTCAATCCGTCCGACTGTGAGGTAGATATCACTCTCTGCGTCCAACTTCTCTTTTGACGTCTTTCAAAGGCTTGCCGATTCGTCTACTGAGACATATGATGCACATGCGCCCACCCTTATCGACATTATAGCGTCCGTCAAAAGAGAATTGGAGGCCACTAATAAGGAAGAGGAACAGACAAAAATGGAGAAGCAATTATAATTATAACCCCGCATCTTACACCCTTATTTATTTTCATTGCCGTTTCCTTGCTCTCGAATTTATTTTATTAAATTAATAAAACGTCTTCAACAACTGATTCGGCTAAAGACTTCTTTCGCTAAGCATCACGCATCGATACACCGATCATTTTCCCGCCCATCGGGCGTGTAACGCGGCTAGTATATTATAGTCTAATCTAATCTAGTAGGTAGTCATGTAATTAAGACCTATCACTTTGTGAACAGGGTCTATAATGCACCCGACTATATATTTTATTTTCAGTGTTCTGCTACCTGTGGTGTTGGTGTGAAGATCTTGAAGTTTGAATGTAGCGTACCCAATGCTTGTTCTAATCTCACGAAACCGCCCCACACGAAGCACTGCTCCATACCGCCATGTTCACTTCAAAGTGAAAACGCCATCGAGGACGAAAAAACCTTCCCAGCTAGATACACCTGGCGTCAGAAATGGAGTCCAGTATGTATCACCTGTGACCTTAATTTTGATTTAAAATCCCATTAGAATGATAATGTATGTATAAAGAAAACACGATATACTTGTTGTTAATGCCGTATTTAGGTGTTTCGTACAAAGGAAGTATAACCCTGTACATGCTAGGTATGTACCACTTTCAATTGTGGGAGGACCAATCACTTAAGCTTAGCTTAAGAAGGCCCATGTCCTTAAGTAGATACCACTTACTCTGTAGTATGTAGTGTGGATGGGGAGTGAATATTCAACAGGTTTCCTAATTTAGTGTTAAAATCCAAGTATTTCCGCCCACAGGTTTTCACAAAGGATGTTTTGGATTGTGACAGTTACCGTCAGATCCAAGAGAATGCGCGTCTATCCGTCGCTCCGCGACGGGTTGAACGCCATTCCCGAGTCCTTGGAATGCTGTGTTTGGCGATTGATGAGGATTCGTGAACCGGAAAATTATCTTCTCTGCACATAGCACATATGCTACTAGTACGAGTTGTATCTCTGATGGTACTGTCACACCCCCCTCTCTCTATGTAGTGCAGATTTAGGCCCCATTGCACCTCTGGGGCGATTCAAGTTCGTTATAGGATTTTGTTGCCAAAGTACGGTTTATACCTATGAATATATTTTAGTCAAGCTATTACATAGAAACTGTAACTAGTCAGTGGGCCACTCAACAATCACTATTGTTTGGTACCTACTAATGATATTACACAGGCACCTGTATAATCGAAATAGGCGCAGGTACCTACCTACTGAATGCTGATATTGCTTTTATCATAATGACGTGGTAAACTTCAAAATGTAGATCAGCTGCAAAGGTTTATCAGTTGCCGTTACTGAGGTTTATCTAGTATTACTATTTCTTTGGATTCAAAGCCAGTTTTAAGGTAGAAGAATGCACCTCCATTAGGATTTTCCTAAGTAGAGCCTACACCATCCACTAAGTCCCTCGCGAGGCCTTACAGGCAATATAACCACTTGGATGTTAGCAATAAATTGGTAAAACTGGCAAATAATTAATCCACACACTTACCACACACCGAAGAGAATCTAAAGAACTAGCGGAAGTCAAGTCGTTTACTTCAACTTTAACAAATTGCATTGATTTCGTTTGGTTCAGTGTTCTGCTTCATGCGGCCATGGGAGAAGAACGAAGACGACACAATGCATCGATACTACGACCGAGCGAGTTGTTTCTGCCAAGTACTGTCTACCTCTCAACGGTGGAACGTTCGAAGTAAACACATGCTTTACTAGATGCGCCCAATGGAAATACGATGATTGGGAGCCTTGCTCTGCCATTTGTGGAGAGGTGAGCTCTAAGAAGTGGATAAGGTTAAGTTTTTCACCTTTTAAATTGAACGGAATACGTAAATAATTGAGGTTGTATTGATGCATTTCTTACCAGATTAACACAAAATCAATAGAAAGGGTTAGAGATTGACCAAAAATAAATAGATAGGTACATAGATTGGCAAACTCCAAGCATTGCGAGAGGTCAAGTGACTAAACCGGAACTCATGATGGTCTAAACCCCTTCACAATTAATGATAGTTCACCGACACTGATGATCAAAATATGTGGGTAGGTATGTACCTACTGCCAGTGCAGTGGCGTATATATAATAATATTGGTGGGGGGGGGGGAGGGGGAGAACAATGTTATTTTGGGTAATTTGGGTAATAAAGTAGTTATACCCAGTGTTTCACTCTATTTCATAACTCCGATTTCAGAGGGTAAATTGCAACTAGATTATTTGTACTAATCAAACCGCTAACTGCTCACTGTTTCTACTGCTAACTTCGATTAGATCTGACAAATTATGCATTCCAGAAATTCCCATTAATATTTGGCTAATTGATGAAGATGGTAAAAACTTATTCTTTAGATTTTGTGTCATGCTCACCTTCACAATAAATATAAAACAACTTGTTTTAAGGATTTTTGAACTATATCTGAATTATAATATAGTTCAAAATGTCTTAAAACAAGTTGTTTTATTGTTATTGTGACGACGAACGTGCCCCAAAATCTAATGAATAAACCCACATTAGTGAGATTTGTCTTACATTTTCTCCCCGTTGGGTGGGGGGTGGGGCTGCCCACTGCTCCTAACTGTACTTAAGAATTTCAGTTAAGTAGTCACGGAAGAGTTGGTATCTACCAACATGAATTTCAATAAGAGACAAGATTAACTGATCATTTATCAGGGTGGCCCCCAACTGGAAAAGTCATGGAAAACCTGGAAACGTCAGGGAATTTTTTGCGTCGGGAAAAGTCAGGGAAATGTCGGAGTATTTTTCAAAAACCACTAAATGTTAGGGAATTTTTTAAGAAAACTTTTGTAATAGTTTGCTGCGTTTTTAGGTATGTTCGAGCTCCTAAGAAATCCTACTTAAACGGCATACTTTATCACACTTATTATTTCATAAGTAGGTGATATCAAGAGTGTGGTTTAAACTGATTCGTTTCAGAATGCCTCAAAACGGATTTCAATAAAGAAATTTTTTCAAAAATGTTGATTTTAAAATTTTCCGAGCCATTGCAATAGCTTCATTTTCTACGAAAATTCGATAATTGACTTCGAAATGTTTATATTTTGACAGGGAAATCTGAAGTTCGGTCAGGGAAATTTAAAATTTCAATTTTGGGGCCACCCTGATTTATTAATAGACAGGGTATGTTATGTTTGTTTGAAGCGTCATTGATAGGTACCTATGTTGGTAGGTAGGTTCCTACTTCGTTTGTTCCAACCTTCACACCTCTTATTCTTTCTTTCATCCTGACTTAGGGAAAATAGTTCGCAAGTTTAATACAATGAGTGATTAACGAAATAAATTCATTAGGTGCAAACTCACATGTTCCTGTACTTACGAGTTGTTTGTAGGTGCAAATAATTTATAGTTAAAAAATGAGCCGTAATCATGTTTTACCCTCGTCGTTGTATTTACTAATTATTGAGTAGGTATATCCATTAGTAGCCACTAATGGCTA
Organism: Adelphocoris suturalis; assembly: GCA_030762985.1. NCBI lineage: Eukaryota > Metazoa > Arthropoda > Insecta > Hemiptera > Miridae > Adelphocoris > Adelphocoris suturalis. Next base: position 49,362,354 of record CM061043.1, on the reverse strand, counting down.
CTGTCATGACTATCATTGTCCTCTTAGGAATAGCCTAACTGTTTTATCAGAATTACCAATACGAATGCTGTGTAACAGGGATTCGAAACGAGGAAAGTTTTCTGCGAAGGGGAAAATGGGCAGATTCTGCCTGACCACCATTGTAATCATCATCTCAAGCCTGCGCACGAACGGAAATGCAAGGTGAACTGCCACAACCATAACAACGAGGTCTGGGAAGTTGGTCTTTGGAGTGCGGTATGTAACAATTTCGTCAAATATGTTTATTCTAATAGTTTATTTATTCTCTGTTACCTGTATCATGGGCTGAGTACTTTTTCGGGTACATTTATTTCTACCTCAGGACATCTATACATAGGTTTAAACCTTTTGTATTCTTTAAATCATACCTCGGTACCCATTTTAGCCTCGAAGCAATAAACTAGGCCTACAAATTTCTGGAAAACCCTTATTCTATTAGGCCAATGCAGTCTGGGGCAATCCACAATAGATCCTTCGGGTCGCAGTGGGGTTTTCCTAAAATTCAGAAGTAGAAGTTCCTCTACCATTAAAAGAAATCAAAGGCCTGAAAGTTCTCTCTAGTTGATGATAAATTGAATGTGTTCCTATCTTAATATTGGTATTCATCCCAACAAAGCATTCTTCAAAATTAGATGAACATTTTTACATGTGATTTATCAACTTGTGCTTACAATACTTGTTTACAATTTTTAAAGCAACTAACCTTTACAATTTACTGTTTCAGTGTTCTGTTACTTGCGGTGAAGGGGTGCAATATCGACCTGTAACATGCCGACTAGGCCACTGTCACTATTTAGACAAACCAGACCAAACTCAAACTTGCTCCATGGGCCCGTGCTATACAGGCAAATGGGAGTTCGGAAATTGGAGTGAGGTTAGTGTTAAATTGTTCTGAATCTCCCTCTGCTTAAGAATTGGACACTAGAAAAGTGCACGCAAGACTCAGTAATAATTGTAATGTTTCCGATACAATGATGGATCGTGATTTTGATAAAGATTTTAGTTTATTGCTGGTTCGAAGGATTGATAGTATCAATTTCGTAACTTGATGTTCATCATCAACCTTGGTCCTATAGGTACATTTGCATTGCCTTATCATAAATGAAAATTTTGACGATGATATGCAAAGGACCTTTAGCCATGGGTGTGTAAACAGTCATCTTATCATTCTTAATTAGGAAGTTGACAATTTTTCTGAGATTTCTGAATGGTGAAAAATAGTGTAAAGATCTCAGGCATTACGAAAAAAAAAAAAACTAAGTAGGGCAGTCTTAATGAAATATGTACAATGAATAAATGATTTATATTAAAAAATTAAATCATTTAAAACTAACGAAATTTTGATCATCAAGCCACGTTGCGTGACTGGAACTTGGAAAATATTATTTTTAATAATTATCGTTCAAGTTTGAAAATGCATGCTTGTTGACCATCCCACTGTACTCTTTGTAACTCTACCTTCGAGAGGTGACACCACTTACTTTTCTACCTTCATTTTACAGTGCAACGTTACGTGTGGTCAAGGTATCAAGGAACTTCAGGTGTTCTGTAAAGCTAACGGTGTGATAGTTTCCGAAAAACTGTGTGCTGGTCCCAAACCTGCTGCAAAGAACTCGTGTTACATTGAAGGATCGTGCGAAAAGTCCCATACATCTTTCGTATGGCGAGCGGAAAAATGGTCTCCCGTAAGTTATAATTTTATAAGTAGAGATACTATAGGTATTGCAATTTTTATATAAGATACAGGATCAAAATGAAAAGCACATCAAGAGAAAAAACCTTTTGGTTTTGTTAAATTTTATCCATCCTTCAACTCTCTCTATTGTTAGAAAACTCTATGAGGTAGGTAAGGGTTGGGTGCTTTAACTTTGCGTCTTTCTCCAAACCTTCCAGCAATAGTTCGTGCAGCTCGACTGAGGTTTTCACATCCCCTCTCCTTCCATCCTGTACTTGGTAACTTGCGTCTATTGACTCATTTCAGTAGAGGGATTTTCAGAGTGCTCTAGCGGCCTCTCTCAAGAGTATCCCCTACTAACACAGACGCAACTGTACCTGGTAGCCCGACTCCTTCCTAGATATACTCCCCTAAGGAACCTTCAATGATTTCCAAGAAGTTCTTCCCATGAATTAGTTATCACCTGACACTTCCTGTATCGCAGGCAGGGTGGTAAGAGAGTAAGCGCAAAACTTGAAATCCGCGTTCCTCTCTAGCATTTCATCAAAAGAATAGGTACACTTTGATCATATTATTTGCTACAAACGGTCTCGTAAAGTTGAGGACGAGACATTGATGAACAATCAAGTTGAGTCACGAGACTCTAGACCCTGACCAACTAATCTAAATTTTTACTAAGGGATTGACTACTTGATTTTATGTATTTTTGAGATGCGAGCTTAGCGAGCATCCAGACCACCAATCTAAGCAAAAAACTGATCTGTGTAAAATCGCATAGCGACTGGAGCGCTGGGAATGCCACGCAGTGGATAGTCGAACTAAAGAGCAAGTCAGTGTATAGAGTATGGAATAAACAGAAGCTAAATTAACTTTGTTACGCTACAGGAAAATAACTCTCACAGTCGAAGAGGTTTGATCACACTGGCCTCATAGCTCAGATCGTTGGTGTGTTGCAACTCCGGGGAAATTTCCTCTTAGTTGTCACGACGTGAGTTCGAACGCCTGACGGAGGTATCAAATATTTTTGGGTAACACCTTAACGAAAGGATGAAGCACCCCAGGAATTGGGTTATGCAAGCCCGCACAACTAAAGAAATCATAAAGGGTGGTTCACAAAACAACAGAACCAAGACAAAGAGAAAGGGAGGAAGTCCAATGGAAGTAGGGCAGGACGCTTCGTAGTGAAGGGTTCCATTGAGCAGCCTTGCACTTCTGAGCCTCTCTTGGAAAATGCGCAAAGTTACACCACGCGACCTATCTACCTACTGTGGTACCTACCTACTCTATTTATGTAGGAACCACCTAATATTCTCTGGTACCTACTCCATTTAGGTACCTATCTACTATTCTCAATTCGAGATAATTTATATCAACTACTAACAGCAACATACAATTCTATCCATAATTTTTGGAGGGTATGGTGTTTTACCTTCATGTTACTGGCCCAAGGTACACCACCTTACCCTGTATGAAATGAAATATATCTACTCACCTTACTCTTGTGATAATGAAATCCTGAATTCGAGAAGTAGACCAAATCTATGATCATCAGGCAGATTTTCATGCAAAACCGTAGGTTGCAATATCGTAGTATTCATTTTCACTTTATCATGTATGCATGAATGTACATACTTTTTTCCATATTTTATCATCCCTTCCAACAGTCACTATCTATGAGTAGTTTTATTGTTAGCTAGCATATTCATCGCACACACATTGTAGATATCATGTTCACAGATCATCACAATATATATGACATCACGATCTTTTCCACTTCGGTTGTTAATCACATTCTATCATCAGCACTTTAGATTAGAAGATCTATAATCTGTAGAATAGATGGAAGGAAATAAGAAAAAAACGAATGATTTTAATTTAATTTCCAATAGTAAACTACATTTTTCTTATTTTCTCCTTTTTGTGATTTTTATATTCTCATTACCACCCACACCACAGACCCAAAAATGAATCACCCTGATGTTATTATTATTTGTAGATTTAGCTCGCCTGGTAGGTACGTCTTAGTGTGTTACGTTATATGCATTTTGTAGTAACGCAATGGAAATCTACCTCCTACTGATTCGTAGGTAGGTGACGACCTAGCTGTAAAGAATGTAGGGTACATATATTGATTTGAATGCATAGTTATTACTAACAGTGTGAATTAAGAATTTTACAAAAGAGAAGAGCACTGAACGCAACTGCAAATATTGGAATCGCAAACACATCAAAACAATATTGTGACGGTAAAACTATGTCAGAAACAAATTCAGGCAAAATTACAAATTGTTGGCAAAACAGATTCCCCAAATTTCACGATTGAAATGTTGAAAGACTACTGGTTGTGCGAGTAAATTCACTCGCAATATGATGTGGTACACATTTAACGGATGTTGTTAGAATTTGGATGTGTTGAACTACCTACCTTCGTGTTTTAGTATTTGATGATATCCCAAGTAGGTACCTACCTACATGCAGGGAAAAGAAATACAATTTTTTGGACTGAAGTTGCGTTAATGCATTTCATTAAACTACGCTAAGACTGATCATGAACCAGAAACTTGAAGCCTTTGAAACAGAAATGTAAAGGAAGCATTGAATGTTCCCAAAGAAATAATGTGCTTACAATAATAGGCAGAGGTCTGTCGCTGTAACTTTCCTGGTTTCTTCAAACTTTACCGACAAATGTTCGTACAGTCTGGCTAAGGTTTTCACATTCCCTATTTCACCAGCTCTGTTCTGGGTTAGACTACCCCTTCCCAGATTCCTGGGATAATAAGGTGTGTGGGGAGTTCTTAGCAATTGACGGAAAGGGGTGGGGATATGGCTTCCCACTGCACAGCCTTACGCTTCTGAGCCCTTCTGAGAGAAACCAATGTTACAGTCAGAAAGATCTTGGAGAAAACCTGGTGAAAGGAATTGGAGTCGAATTGCTGGGAGAGGAGATTGGCTAGTAAACGAAAAAGGACAAGTGTTGTGGAATGTTGACCATTTCTCTCACAATCCCTTCCTTCTGTAGGAGTTCTCTCATCCAACACCAGGCATCGACTCCCTGTTCTTGTTGGTCTAACCACAAGGTGAATCAATTATTGTCATCCCACAACCAATATTCGAATTTTTCAATGTGGCACATTAAGGAAGGCCCTGAAAATCGAAATTATCAGGTTGATCCACATTTACCTATTCCTTTGACCTTGTGCCAACAGATTGTACCACATCCACCCAAACTAAACATTAGATGTTTCGCTTGACTATATTTCCATGAATCTACCATACTTGTTTCACTAGGTATTTCATATTTCCTAAATTCTTGAATCAATCGATCAATAAGACAATCGGAGCTGAAGAGAAGTTGGTTAAACACATCAAAATGTATGAAAGATAATTTAAGAGTTGCTACCATTCTGATGAGATCAGCACCTACAACACAAAATTATGTTTAAAGTTGGTAGTAGTTGGTACTCAAGCCCTATCAGCTGAATCACACTACCAGTAACGTATTAGGAATTTTAATCTAATTTTTATGGACTTAAGAAGTTATTTGCTTTCTTTGATTTCATATTCATGATCTAAGAACGAATTATCAATTTTTACAGACCCTTCAAACAATCTTGTGACTTTTATCTTGCCTTTTATGTACCAAAGCAGCTTTTGTAGTTTGAGAAGTTTGCCACATGAGCCACAATAGCGTTGTGGTAGAGAAGGTGACGTTCCCGGAGTAAATTCTTTGTCATAATGTTGTATTCTATTATGCTGTCTACAATTTTTTGATATAGTTTTATTACTAGATGTATTGACGCAATCGTTCAAATGCACTCTTGTACTCTTGTGCTAAATAACTGAGCCAAAAATAATAAACTCAGTAAGTATTGAGTAAGTTGGTAAATAGAAAGCGGTCAAGTCTCTTCAATCTCCACGGGGATTGCTGGTCACTCTTGTCACCACCCTATTCTCATCACTTGTTCATAGTGAGTAGTCTAGCCTTTTTGGGTTTATTTAGCCATTGGGGACAGAGTTTATTTGGAGCCTGCGGCCTGGACCACACCCAACTCATCCCTACCATTTCTAGATGTCCTATCAACTATGTCATTGTCCGCCCCCCAGACCTACAGGCCTAACTGGATGTGCACCTATGTACAGGTGCAAGAGTATAAATGTGCATTTAGCTCCAAAATAAGAAAGAAATATGTACCATATTGGATTCAAACCTAGGATCTCCCCTACCATAAGCAGTTTATCTTACTCTGCCACAGAGACTGTCGATTAAGGTCCTATGGCTATGTGTCTTATCTGAGCAAAACCAGCACTCCCTGTAGAGGTAGATGAAACTTGCTTTCTGTCTTTAACGTCCAGTCTCACTAGTGTTCAAACTCAAGTAGCAGGTACAAATAGAAGATCGGGAAGTTCGCCTACTGCACCACATGGCTGATGAGACTAATTTGGCAAACCTCTTAAGCAACCAGTTTTGCCATGGTAGGTGGTACATACTATAACGTACTAACTTAAAATTAAATAAATTTCTTCGTAACGTTTTTCATGTGCTGCTCGTTTCCGAGTGTCACAGAGCCGAAGATCAGACGCAGTCTTACTGTTTTTTTGCTTTGAAAAAAATGTTGTACATTCTTGCCAGTGTATGCTGAACAACTGCACGAAGACACGGAGGCTCTACTGCGCTAACGGCGATGAGCAAGTAGAGGATTCCGAGTGTGAGAATTTGACGAGACCCAAAACCACACGCCCTTGCAAGAGGATGTGTCCAAAGGGTGTTAGGCATCCTTATGTTTGGCGACCTGACAAATGGAGCCAGGTGAAAACCATATTTTTGAGTTTTGTGGGACTTTTTTTAATGCACTTTTTTGGATTTAAAAAACATGAATTCTGTGAATTGGGAAGTAACACAACTAAATTAAATTTTATGCAATACAGACAAAAAAAAGAAAAAAGCATACTAATACTGTCTGAAACAGCAGCTTCAGAGGTGATTAAAAAAATTATAATCACGATAAGTACCTACACAAGGAGTTATCTATGCCAGAAATCGCTACACCACGCAAGCCGATGACTGCATGGAAATATTAATATCCAAAACTTCATAGATTTGTACATTACCTTCTTATTTTACCTTCCCAAATATGGGAAATCCAAATTTTAACTGGAAGATTGCCAACTCATAGTGGAGAGGATTAAAAAGTTTTATTGAATTCTTCAGTCTCATTTCAGTTTTATTTCAAGGGGAACCTATGTTAAAATCTGCTTTTTTTGAGGGTTTCTGTACCTAGTTTTGGTATTTGCATGCTGTACATCAAATGGTTTTATTGTGTCAATTTATTAATGATGGGGTGCTTATGGGCCAATCTGAAAGAAGTGCAAGGTGGTATAAGGCAAACTTTATGGCCTTTCGGGTGTCATTTTGTCCAAGGTAAGTATACAATCATGAGGTGTATTTCAGCATGTCTCTTGAGAATGTTGCTTCTTTTCAGCGCCTACATAAATATATGCCTACCCACTTCTCCTGCCTACACATATACATTGCTTTTCTATTGATGAGATTGAGCTTGTTCGCTACAAAACCTTCCAGCTGCATGCAATAGATCTGTACATCCATCATTGCCAATGCTATGTGTTACAGCTCTATATTGAAAGATGATGCACGATATAATAAAGTTTATTGTAAGCCATCTCTATTTATCATGTATTTGAAACATTCATGTCCAAGGTAGGTATTTAGTAGGTACCTAACTATTAGTACCTACATCCCCCCCCCCCCCCCCGCTCTGGTTCTTCCTTTAATTTCGTCCAGAATGTCGTATCGCAACATTTTAAATGATGTAGAAATAATTACCAAAGAATTTCATTGCGAATATGTATCTATTTGCATGAGTACATAGAAACCCTTATAAAACACGATCATAATCATCTTGAATTCTCAGAATGTATTTAAACTCGCCGTCACCTCAATGTCTAACAATGTTCATATAAATACATATATGTATCTACTAACTCCATATCATTACCAACTAATATTAGGTTTCAACATCAATGATATTGAGCATAAACTTCAGTCTGGATCTGTCTACCTACCTAATTCTCATGTTATTTCAACGACATCTGATCTACACACAGTCATCTTACTATAACTCTGTGGGTCAACCAGAGATGGCTTGCCTCCTACATTGAACTACATGCTGAGACAACCTATCGATGACAACCTTGATGGGAAGAATTAGGTACCGGAGAATTGCATGAAAGGAAATTTAACGTTTGAGTGTTGGCTGCCCTGCCAATCCAAATTCGAGCGAACATATTGATTTTCTGATATTTTATTTTGGCCATAGAATACTACTTCGTCATTTTTGCATTCAATGGGTGATTCCTTTTACATTTTCTTTCTTTGGTTACCGGAGTTATAACTAATTTCATCTGTTTGTCATGAACAACACCCATACGAAGCTCTTCATCGCTTCGTCGTCATTTACTGTTGAAAGTTCTTGCAGCCATGCGACTTGCGAGTTGGGATACGAATAGAGACTGGTACGAATATGAATGAGTGAATGCTCATGCACGTGAATCAGCAGGTGTTGCAAATACAGATGATCGAGTCATAAACAATTATAGGCCCGAGCAGACTTCCAAAAAGAGAGTTAACCTCCACTGAAGGTGGAGTGGAACCCAGTACTACTGATCTCCATTCTTGTTTTTTGAATCTGTTGCGAAAGAAAAAGAAGATGGACCGTGAAGAACAACCCCAGTCACCAAAGGATTGTCAAATGATTTGCAACGATCCCGTGAGTTGATGTTGAATATACCAACGTTGCCTCCAACAGTCTGTTTGGGTACAAAAACCGCGTCAACATTATCCAGAAAGCTGAGAGAGCAGGAATTTTCAGCCAAGTAATTAATCGAGGTACCTATGTCCTTTCTGTGAAATCTGAATGCGAGGTATACCTCGTGATCTTTCATATTTCCGAGATCGAAAGATCCGTACCTCAATCTCTGATGTTCATATCCTTCCCGGACAAAATCCATTTCCTGTCTACTAATCACTCCCCCTAAATACAACTCCATATATTGATTCAATTCTTCTATTTTCTCAAGAAAAAATTAATAAAACACAGAGCGTATCAGTTTATGAAAAACGGAGTCTATTAAACACAATTCATTTCGAAGTAATTCTCTCGTTCATGTTACTCATTGACTCGTAGGCCCGTTCGGATTATGACTCGCCACTCGTGCCTGACGAACCAAGGGTTAGCATCTAGGTTTCTGTCCCCAGCAACATCCTATTCAGAATCACGACTTGCGAGTTGTGATGACTGCAAGAACTCTTTAATGTCACCGACTAGGTAATTCGGGGAGAAAAAAACTGGTGTTTCAAGGTCAATATTTTTAACGACGAGTGATGTAACAGGAATTTTCACAAGAACAGTTTGATCATTAGTGAAGGCAGGCAGATGATTGTGACAACTGACCATATTTCTTTCATCATTCCCACAAGAATGAAGAGGGAGAAATAGCCACTGATTCGTTCTGTGATGCTGTCATTCACAGTAAAATTCATTTTTTGGTTCGAAAGAACTAGCTGACCATCTGTTAGTAGGTACCTACTGGAAGCTTTGAAGGAAGATGAAGTTGTTGACTGACCACCTCCGACAACAAATTAAATAAGATTTCTGGATTCTAATGGGAGACCTGCCTGTCAAACTGCAAGTCAGTAGTTGAACGGACTGAACTCAGTGCTTGGGGTGTTAGATATTTTGACAATATTGTGAAAATTTGCTCGGAAGGAAGAAATATTGTTTATTCAGGCAACTTGGAGCATTGAATCGCATAGGGAAGGGAGCTTGTATCATCATCCTGCAGAGAGGGAAAGAGATGGGGTTCATGCCCAACAATTAAGGTTTACCAAAAATATTTGAGATTACATGTCATTCTCTCAGGTAAATTAATTATGAAGATTTCCTTGTTTTTAAAAGTAAAAACGTTGCAAATTATTTCACAAAGGTTTATTATTTTTTCAATTGAGTATGATCGTAGTTTTAGTTGGCTTGCGTACGTCATAAGGCCCGTCTAGACTCCTCGGCGTGTCCTATTTCGAGTTGCCACAACCTATACTTCTATAATTATATACGCATGTTTATATTTCTTGATTTGAGCTCCTATCTATTGAAATAATTATGGCCTTAATAAGATCATTATCTAAGTACGTACGAAAAGTCGAGAGGATATGTTATAAATATGCGTAGGAAAAGCATTGGTATTAACACAAAAATATGGCCTAGAAAAAAACATATACTCATGCCTCGAAGGAATATGAAATTCGAAAGCAATACAAGTGTAGGAAGTTTTCCACGCCACCCTGGAGGTACTCCCTAGGTCTCGATACCTCACAACCGGAGGTTCACCACCACCCTATTACGCTTACACTATCATATCACTCATATTTTTCCATCAACATTCATTTGAAAGTTGTGCATTTTGAGATGAGTGATTTTTGTCGTAACATGAGAATAATAATTATTAGGTCGTGCATGATCCGGTTCTAAAGTGTTCTGTTGCGAAGTCCTACTGCCAATTGTTATCCTAACTCTAGAATGAATGATTCGCATTCTAGATGGGCTGGATAATTATTTATAACATCCTATAGTATGGTATAATATACAAAATATACTATGGCTTGTTTAAGGTATAATATGTTTATGGGTATTACAAGTATAAGTAATAAATACCCGTTCTCCTACGCCTGTGGCGCCATTCCGCTTTGCCCATAACACCGTACCCACCTCATGGTGCCACGGTGTATTATATGGGTGTTACTTGTAAAAGTAATATATATCCGTTATCCTACGCCCCTGGCGCCGTTCTGCTACACCCCTGATGACGTGCCACTATGCCCCTACAAGGCGCCGCGCCTCCTCCCCCTCCCCCCTCATGACCCTCTGCCAATGTTTTCATCATTGCACTAAGCGTGCCAAGCGTGCGCGCATACATCAGTCTAACACTCAAAGCCTCGAAAAAGGCACTTTTTCACCTATTTTTGGCTCATAGCACCCATGGGTGTGGAGCTATCGAGCTGGCGAGAAGTTAGGACCAATTAGACCCCAAGTGGAGTCTATGTGCGAAAGAACGGATTTTTTAAGTCAATTCTAAGGCCTCTTATGGCCCGGAGGGCGAACGGCGGACGGACATTGCAAATTTGGATTCTACGCACTTTGAAACGTAAAATGACAATGTTTGAGGGGGGGGGGGGGTTATAAAAATGTTTTGCTATACAATCACATAGGCTTATTATTGAAAATAATATACCAAAAGGTACACACAAAATTTGTCAAATCTTTAAGTTCGATTTTCTCCAGCAGATTTTGCCCTTGGAATGCAAACCATCTCTAGTCGACCTATAACTATATCTTCAATCACTCCAATCACTCAAGAATGAAGTAAATGGACAGCTCCATTATGAACCTCTATGATTTATCTTGTCAATGCCATGGTGGTATTGGTGATATGTTGCTTCGTCGTTGATCACCACCAACATCTCATTATATTGTGTTATTGACTGATGTCCACATGTCCTTTACAGTGCTCGTCTTCCTGCGGACGTGGTAAGAGGACTCGGGCTGTTCATTGCTTCTGGAGGGGGCGGAACAAGAGACGGCAGCAGGTGGATGATCGCTACTGCTCTGGCCCTAAGCCAATCACCGAAGATTACTGTGAGGGGTCCTGTGGTAGGAAGTCACATGACGTCTTCACCTGGGAGCCTGGACCTTGGAAAATGGTAAGCTGCTGATGCCCTCATTCCTTCGAAACAAGTGTAAAATATAACCTTTATTGTAACAACCATCTTGGGCAACAGTTTTAAGGAGTGGCCACTTTTCGACCCCTGAAGCAGATCCTCTTGTATGAGGCACAGCTAGTAACTGTTAGAAGGCACCTGCTAGTACAAAAGTGTTCAGCAAACATATACCTATTGCAGCTTGAGCAAACCTAATTAGGAGGCTAGATATGCTAGAGGCACAGCCAACGTAGGCAACTAAAAAATTCACCATAAAAAATCCAAACTGGCATCTTTACTGGGCTCATATTTTATCCATTCCATAGTAACTACCTACAGAAAAACATTTAATGCTGTTGATGGGAAAATTCGCAGAAGCGAAACTCATAATTTTTCTTTTCTTCTTTTGGTATCTCCAAAATATGTTATTGGAAATGGATTACTGAGATCAATCCTTGAAGATTAACCTGTCACGATTTATCTACTACAGATAAGATGTGCGTTAGGTCCAGGGTGCATGACTAGACTACTATTTACTGTTTTCCAACTTAATAATTTTTCTCTAGTAGGTCCAATTTTTTGTTTGCACCACTCTGTACTACATAGGGGAGAAGTCTTCAGATATAACCTCTCCCTTGTGGTTTTCAGTGCTCACATTACTGTTCAAAAAAGGGGAAACAAGAAAGAACAGTTCATTGCATCAATGGAGTAGGGAAAGAAGTTCATAAGAGATTCTGTAACAAATCAAAGAAACCACCTAACAGAAGAAAGTGTGAAGAGAAATGTAAGTAGAGACATTTGGTACCCAAGCTTTATTGTCTAACGTTCCAATAAGTTCATAAAAGTTTGACAAGATGTGATACCTATGTAATAAGTTGAATACTTGAAGCTGTTATTGCTTCAAGTTTGAGTTATATTGTGCTTCTGCTCTAGGTCCTACTTGCAGAGATCTTTACCTTATGAAGAAAGAAGAAGGCCTGCAGGATGATGAGTACACCCTGTATCCCAGGGGACCGTCAAAACCAGCAGTCAAAGTTTACTGTTACGAGATGAATTCAGGCTGGCCAAAGGAATACATCTCCGTCGATAATGAAAACTATGCTATGGTCTACGAAGAAGAGTAAGCAAACTTGTATTAATGTGAACCATGTTTGTTTTTCAGATATATTTTTTTACATTGATGAACACCAGTTAATATCAGCTACAAGCTTTGTACGATTGTAGTGTTCTTCATATTTCCTTCTAAATGATAAATATTTTCATTTGCTTTCAGTATACGGGCACCAAGTAGCGCTATGTGCTCCGAACCAGCATATCGACAATGCCCATACACCACTTCGTCCCGACTACAAAGTGGTTTTACTAGGTTCTATAAGTTGGGACTCAATGTCTCATCACTCACTGTTGTAGGTAAATTGAAATCAACTAATTTGGCTGAAGCAATTCAACTACATTAATGCGTGACCCAATCGCTCATTGTTTATTCCATCATCATAAACAATGGGGACTTTTCTAGAATCTAAAAATCTGAACTTTGCCCTTGATTGACATAGGAAGGTATTAATTTATTATGGATGATGATGGTAAGAAATACATTTAGATACACGAAGAAAATTTTAATTATTTGGATTCACTCATTTGTTTACAGCTGATGACTGGACATTTGCTGAAGCTGTGCGAGGGAACCACATTTCACTGGGCGAGGCGGGCGACTGTTACTCCAGACGATGCCCCCAAGGGGCGTTCAAAATCAGTCTGAGAGGTACGGGTTTTGTCATATCCCGAGACAGCAAGTGGCATGTGAAGCACGCCTCGACCAACATTAAAATAAATAGAGAAGTAAGTTTTTTTTCGATTTTTCGGTATTGTGATAATAAGATAACGAGTCAGAAACGAAGCCATGATTGTCTTCCTCTGAGCAAACTGCTGAGAGTTTGCTGATATGTAATGAAGTCTTGCCCAAGGGCTGGAAGCTCAAGAAGTTCTTGAATTTTATGGTCCAAGGCCATTGAAAAATATGGGCATTCACTCATTTCAGAATAATAAGCAAAGCACCAACTGCTTGTAGTATTTTCTCAAGCTCAGTAACACAGCAGTATGCTAACCACGATCAACTGCCACCCAGCTAGGAACTTTCACTCTCATCTATGGATCTAAGTTGGTCAACTGCCACCTTGGTTCGTATTTAGTGAGTCAAAGTTGGTTCATAGTTTGTAAACTGCCACCTGAGCTAACATGAATGCAGATATTGTATTCTGGCGTCGTCATACTTTTGCAGATACATTTCAGTTTATCAAAAGGATCTTCAGCATTCTTCGGGTCAACTACACCTCAGAAGCTTCGACGGTTGATGTCAGCAGCTTTGAGTATCTACGATTCAACCCCATACGTTATAAAATAGACAATATATACCACTTAACCATCCTACAGTGCAAAGAAAAGCTTACATTCTTAATGCAAACAAACCACCACATTCTGTTGAAACTAGCACGGGCTATTTCAATTCGAGCCCTCAGCTCTTATTGTGGAGACCAATCCTCAGAGACCATCTGGCCTAGGTACGTAAAACAAACCATCTGTTCATGGACTTGGCTTGCAAAAAACATTGTACACTGCTTTGTCCCAGACTTGGGTACTGCCATGACTTTTGTCTTGTTTATATTAATTCGAAAACCAAACTGATGGCGTGGTCTCTACTTGGCATACACTCAAGCATCAAATCTCTCCAAAATATTTTCAGGAACAACGTTCTTTATAAGTCTTTGAAAAATTCTACCAATGAGTTAAACAGATGCAGAACAGGCACCTCGCCCTGACATCAGGCGTGGGGTAAGAATTTGTCAAGATCTTGTTTAGCGTGGTTTTTAGAATTTGTATTTATTTATTGAACTGGAAACTAGAGATGTAGCTGTGACTTGAAGCCCGTAGCAGATGGTAAACATGCATCCTTGTTAATGATATTTCTGCGTGGACTCAAAATATAATTAGCAGTAATAGAGAATCCATCCAAAAGTATATTTCTAACCTTGTCAATAGAGAGTTTTTGGCGACTTCAACTTAATGTCACCCGTCATAGCCTTGAGGGAGCAAATGAAGATGCTAACCCAAATGGGACCACGATTGCCTTAATTCTGATGTCACGTTAACGTTGGTCGGACAACGCGATATTTTCCCCCAGCTGCCTTGTTGTCTACTGGTTATCTAATCAACTTCCTTATTTCGATATGAAACGCTAATTTTCAATCCTGAATTCTAATTTCATGTTAGTTTCAGTTTAAATACGGGCTAATTTCTCATTTTTAGTTTTCAATTCGTAAACAGGTGTAAACGCAAAGATCGTACCTAAGTCTCAAGTGGGAAACACCGCAGTTTAGTTGATACTCATACTTAGGTAATTATGGTCGTTACGAACTTCATGTTTTTGGGTTTTCCATTGGGTAAATCATCAACAAGTTTGAAAAAGTACTTATCTCTATAGCAATGAACCAGTGATAATCATCACTGGAGGCAGCACTTCAAGCAAGTTAACGAGAAAACAGCTGAGAGATCAGGCAAACTAAGAGCAATACTGTGAAGGAGTAGTGTCTTCAAACTCAGGTTTCTCATTTAAAATGTATGGAACAAGTACTAATAATAAAAATCGACCAAATACAAGGCTCAATTGACCAAGTGGAGCCTGTGTGCAAAAGAACGAAGGCTAGTAAAGCTAGACAGTGGAGGCGGCTTCAGATAGCAGATTCGGTTTCTACACGACTTGAAACATAAAATAACCAAGTTTTTGGGGTGTTCAAAAAACCTACCCGCTACATCAACATAATTAATGGGGCATTTGAAAAACAAAACTATCATTATTTACTTCACCTAGTATTCGTGTAATTTTGAGGTGACCAGTAGTGTGTAGTGTTACGTTTACAGGAAGGTTAGGCATGTGTTGTGTGCCTTTAGATCCCCAAACGGGTGACGTTAAATGAGACATTCAATACGACGTTGCTAACGTCCCTTCAAGGTCACCTACTCTTGGGTACTTTAGGGTGACGTTAAGGGCACGTTAGTGGTCACCATAAACTCTCTAATATATTTCGTGGTTCTGTGTGTTTCAGGATGATAGAACAGTCGAAGGTAGATGCGGAGGGTGCTGCGGAATATGTCAACCCAAAGATGGCATCAAGCTAGAACTTGCGCCAACGTAGGACAACCCCCTCGCGCAGGCGCTGCGCGACCATGTGATAACCTTGGAAGTAACGTCCCAGCCCCCATTCCCTTCTCGCTCCCGCCGAGACCTGTAAGGGATCCCACCTGGTGTCAGCTCCTACCTCCAAGCTCACTACTCCGAGTTTAAGGCTGAAAGAGGTTTCACTACACGGAGGGCCTCCAAGAGGGAAGACTTGATACCAGTCATTCTGGTCATCTTCTTGTCTACTGAATGTCTCGCATCAGGCCACTGCCATCGATCTAATACTATTTCATCGAAAATTTAAAGGGATGACGACCATAATTCCCCTTACGCTCATAGCTCCAAGTGACGGATAGCTCTCTTGTGCACAGACACTTTTTTGTACAATAACTCTCATTGTAAATATAGCGGACGCGAATGTATTCTGTAAATAGATTAATTTAAACATCCTGAAAAAACGAGTATATTTTTCATCAGTATTAAATGTCGAGTATTACCTAAGCATTGTATATTATATTCGAACTTGTGTTTAATTTTTTTGTATAGTCAGATGGGAAGTGGTTTACTTCTTGTTTCCCAGAAAAGCGACTCTTCATTCTGGGGACGTTTTTTCTTAATTTTCTTACAAGCTTTAAATTATTTTATACAAATTATATTTATTTTGATGTTGTATACTAGGTAGGTAACAATTTTAAGAAATTATGTGTGCCAATAAAATTATTTTAAACAATTAAATAACAAGTTACCACAGATCTGAACTGCTCGAAAAAAAGAAAGGTGCCATGTGATCTATTAGAAGAAACCGTAAGAACGGATTAGAACTAAATTGCAAAATGTATTTATTTGTAAAATTATAGCATCGATAAAATGCATTGAATCAATGCAGGCAACGAGCAAATCTCGTTACTACTTCGCACATTGATAATTTTCTGTAAAATTATAGTCAAAAATCACTTGTAGTAGAAACTGATTTGAAAAATTGATCAACGGTTTCAGTACTAGTGCTTACCTACATATTTATTGTATAACTAGGAGGAATTACAACATACAAAGAGGTTGAGAAAATGCTCGAAACAGACCGTTAGCGAGGTGTTTGGTTCATAATGATCAGAATATCCTATTAATTTTCATGACAATAAGTGATTTAAAGATACAGATCGCCTATTTTGACAAGGATAAGTCCAACTGGCGAAATTATGTATAATTTTGTGAGTTCTGAATAGTATCTGATTCGACGCGATGTTAGAAACACTATTAAAACCATTGTGATGTTTACTCACAAAGAAAAAAGTCTATGATCATGAATTATTGTTTTTTTCCTCCATAGGTAAGATAAGGAAACAAAATCAAGAATTCTCTAGAAATTTGGAATAAATTTTTCTGTGCGTGATGAGTGCAAGGTTCGTTCAATCGCATCTTTGATGTAACTCATGTAATGAGCACAGATCTTGCGAAATTTCACATTCTGATAAACATCAGACGTTATTGTATATTTGACTATGTCAGTCAAATATTACTAGGTCTATTATTAATCCTTAAAAACCTACATTTTTATAAATGCAGGGACTTGTAAAAATTGCATCGTCTTTTATTACATAGGATCGACAAATATTTCGACCACTGCATAGGTTTAACCCACCCTACAAAATCGTGTACCTTATTAGGATTACATCGTGCAAAACGAATTTTTTTATTTATTCTCATTAATTTGTTAACGCATAGGTACTCAGTGAAGGAGGAAAAAACGTGAAGTGTACATACCTTGTAAATATGATTTTAAGAAATGTGTTCAGCGTAACAATGATTCGAGAAAAAAAATTGTGTTCAACAAACTACGCTAATAATGAATGTCTATTGCAATTAAAACCGATAGGTATTATGAATATTCAACGGTACCTATACGTTGTAAATAATTTTTATCGATTGTAATGATATTGAAACATTTAGGAAACAATAATTATAATAGGTACCTATGACTATTCAAGGTTTCATTTTATATTTTTCTTTGCCGCAGAACAAAATTAGATGGAACTGTGGAAATCACGCTTAGCTACGCTGGTAGAAAACAACACGGAGTCCTTTTCAGGGCTACAAGAATCTCGCATTTTCTCTTTAGCTGATATACTCGACGCCTGGAAGCCGGCGGTTTTTATATTACACCATCACATAATTTAGTGTTTGTTGTGCGTTAAACTCTAGTTCCCTTGATAAACTGAATGTCGCAGGAAAATTTTTACTTATTTCTTACTATATATATATATTGACAAATAAAATTTCGTATTTTGTATACGCTTGTTGTTTATTTTTTCTATCCGCTCTAAAATAAATTATAATACGGGTAATCTCCAGGAAAGATTACTAACTTGCAGCAGTGTTTCATACAGCAAGTTCGGAAAACGTGTTCAAAGAACAATCATAAATTGTTCCAACGTTGCTATGTTGGCAGCACTGCGCCTCCCCTGAGGCACTCCCGATCCGCCCATCGACCTTCATTTTTTCTGAAGCGAGTTCGTTTTTTGTGACTGAGTTCATTTGTTATATTGTGAATTTGTGTGGTTCGATTTTCACAAACTCCGTATTTTTCGTCTGTAATGTCACGAATTACATAAATAAAAATGAATTTAAAACTAAGGGCTTAAATTCTGCCAATGAGGAGCTTACCTCTTCTTGTGAGACTTCCAAAGAGATTAAAGGAAATTGAGCTTCGTTTTTGAGCTATGTTCAAGCCAGAGATTGGATATGCTTCTGGAATGTTTCTTCTCTTAAGGAGTAAAGACTGATGAAGCGTGATTTCGTAGAATTGAAGAGGCTTCAGCAAGCTGATTTGTGTTTCAACACTCCATACTTTGAATTTAAAAGCCTTTGGGAGGGTGTACCAATTAGTAATAGAACTCTGAGTAGCTTGACTGAGTGACTCCGGTTGATTGAAATGCGTTTACCTAATAGGAACTGTAATGTCAATGTTTTTCGGCCGATAGTTCCACCAAAAAAGTGTCGAACAAATTACAGAGTCAGCACGACGTGATGGCGTCCCATCAGCCAATACTGAGGGATCGCTCTTCCTCAAATACGGGGAGGAGTAAACACAGGGATTCTGGTCAAAGGACAAAATCGGCAATTTCCAACGGAAAATAAATATCCTGATACCTACCTCATTGGGTATTTCTGAAGGAGCAGACTCCAATTCTGGGGGCTCAGGGGATGAGGTCCCAGTAAGTAGGACCCGAAATAACACGAAACAATAATTCATTAAATCCCTCTCGAGCCAAAAGACTGTAAACATCACAATCCCTGTTGTAGCACCTTTCACTTCCTCACTCACTTGAGTCAAAACACACCGTGATAATGACCTCGCTCGACTGCTGACTTCTTCCAGTGAGCATCTGCTGAGCCTGCAGTTTCACTTTGTCATTCGTCCGACCCCAAACCAGCCAAGACAGCTGGTGTTCGACTCCGGGGAAATTTTACACTCCAGGAAAATAACCTGACAGTTTACACATGTCCCCAAGATGCTGTGTACCAGATTTTAGGGCTCTGGTAGTCTCTGTCGAATTTTGGTCTGATTAGAAACGTCAATTTGTGACGGACTTCCGTATACTGAATTTGTGATGGATCTACGTAGGTAATGCCCAATTTGAGCGTTTGCGATGCAGTTTTTTGTGTCACTTATCATACTTTAGATCTCGCTTATCGTATCTGTCGACTACAATAAATGTATCCAATTTTTCAAAACGAAAATTGTTTATTCTAAATGTGCAACGTACTTTTTGTCGATCTTGTCGACGTAAAATGGATATTCCGACAAATTCGGTTGGGGCGGCTGGGGGATTATTTTGTTCAGGGGCATCCTTGCTCCTTCATTGTTAGCCATTAAATGAAATGCCTGAAAGAAATCAATGATATGGGGTTATACCTTCTTCTACAAAATCATTTTCATGCATAGGTAATTCCATATTTCAAATTTGTATAAATTAAATAGGTAGGTAGGTAATAATGTATTAAGGTGCGCGCAGCATCTCTCAGAAGGGGTTGAGATTGTTTGTTACTATTCGCGTGCTTGATATCAACGAATCTAGATGAAAATACCTCTTTGCTTGCCTAAAAAAACAAGTATCACCAAAGGAAGGACTTGTAAGAAAAAAAAACCAAGAAATTCAAGATGTGTTATCTTTTACATTAATTAAACAAAGTTTGTTTTCCATACATAAGGGCTTAATGGATTTCGTTCGCCAAAGTGAGCTCAAATTTCCATTTAAAAGTGCTAAAAAAAATCGCTGTAAATTTGCGATAGGTACATACCTACATTACCTAAAATTTCTTGAATCAATAAATTGTTAACAATGAAAATTCGTTGCATGTGTAAATACGCCATATACACGAATGACCTGCGCCAAGCGGTACCTGACCCAAAAGGAGTAGCGAATAAAAACATCAATAACAGCACGCACTAGATTCAGTAATACTTCTGTTTCATTTGTTTTCTTCTTTTTGACATTTTATGTCTTTGCTATGGCACATAAACTAAAAAAACGTCACGGAAATTGCTCACGAAAATATTCTGATGATTTCCGCTTACAACCGAGTCGTTGCTAGGGAAATAGTACCTACTTCGTCGTTTTTCATCCCACAAAATTCGTTGACCATTCGTTCGAAAGCTCTCGATTTATCCAACCATATTATGTTAACTACTGCGAAGTGCGTGGCCAACAAGCTATGAGCATGGTTATTTGAATAATTGTGTACACTCAGGTGATCATTCTCAATAATTGATATTGTGAACATGATTGCAACCGCTTGTTAAATTCTGATGATACGAGTCTGCAACTAAAGACATAAAAAAATGTCCCAATGTGTTGCAGACTCGTAGGTATGCAAGTGTTTCCAGACCTGCCTTGCCGTTGCTTTTTTCTCTTCTTCTTTTTTCCTCTCGTTATTTTGAAGATTTTATGGAAAAATATGTTTTTTTACTTTGAATTTTATTTATTTAATTATTTTTTTTTTTTTTTCTTTTTTTTTCCACTTACTCTGCCTTCTGTTGAAAACATTTTGTAGGTAGGTACTACTAGTTTTAACTTCCTTGCCCACCACTATTGTAAATAATTGTATACATAAGGGCCCCAGTGGTCTTCATACAAATAAGCGTTCTTTATCTTTATCTCATCTTTATCAAGGTCGTGGGCACGACCGTGTCATAGCGCGGGGTGTAGTGCGAGAAAAGTGCCACAGAATTACTCGGGTTGGGCATCTCAGCACGAGTGCTCTACGGTGTCACCACCCACGTCCTGTGGGGTTCTTACCTCAACTTGTGGTAATTTCAGAGGGGCACTTCCTTTCATCCCTCCTCCAAGGGCTGGCGTCTGGTAAACCTGAGGATCCTCCCCACTCTTACAATTTAGTTCTTTGTTTTCTTTTAATGGAGCGCCCCCTCCGCCTTTGAGGGGAGTTTTGAAAAAAGAAGTAGTGACCTACGTATTTCATTTTCGTATTTTTATTTATGATTTGGTTTTGAATAACCAAGTATGATTATTTATTAAATATATATTTTTGTACATCCCCGGCAATGTATTTATTTTTTACCACTACGTTTTCGAATTAATCGATTTTTGTCTTCAAAATATCTAGTAGGTACCTATTGTACTTACCTAAAGACTGGGAATCTATGTCTTGTAAAATAATTTTCCGGCTGAATAGAAGTTCTGCAGAAAAGAAAAAACCGTAGTGCTCTACTTGTATGAGTTGTTAGGGGCGTTGACTGGCAGTTTCAGGTTCTGATGACCCCCCCCCCCCCCCCACACCCCCTCTGACTACCATCCGTTTGGAAAAATTTTAATTTACGAGCAATAGTGACTCGAGGTGAAGTTCCCACTGCAAAAGTTTTTCCCGGCAACCCCACGTTTACCATGCTTGTGGTGGTACTTCTGTAAATCTAGGAATGTAGAGGTCATAATATGTGCTTTTACATCTAAACTGCATAACCCTAATCACCCACATTCTAAAAATATCGTTACAATTGGTGGTATCGTAGGTTTTGGTCGTGCTGTGTCATCACAATCCAACGCTGATGGTCAAAGCCCTGAGGGGTAGGAACTGAATAATTGAAATCCTTGGGAACAGTAGGTACTCAAATCTTACTACCAGGCTCACATGTGCTATTCGTGAGCCATAGATTACGTGATTGGTTACCTTTTGGTATTAGTATCTCATGATACGTATTATACTACACACAATATATTTTACAATAGGTTCACTAACTACATGAAGTCCAGCTCGTAGGAGGTACCACAAGATATCAACTACAGTGGGTACTCACCGTCCAGTCGATGACATCTTGAGGATTTTCTTCACCCGCTTTGATTGCAGCTTTTATGACTGACTTGCTTACAAACTTGTTGAGGTAGTGGATAAATCCCAGAGCTCTGTCTGGGAGGTTCATGATCTCTTTGATCATTTTCTCGCCCATCTTCTTAGCCTATTAACAAAAACAAGGAAAATCGGGAGCTCAGAACTAAATTAGAGGAATGAAATTCACACCACTCCTTTCAAAGGAGCTCTCCATCGTTATTAGCTAAAAATATGAATGATCTTTAAAAATCTTACAATCTTATCAAATAACTATAGAAAACGTAAACTGTTCAGATTTGCCCAATGTTGAAGAGAAAAAAGCGAAGTCATCTTTTCGCCCAACCACCATAAAATTAAGTTACCTACAATCAGTTACAAAATCGAATTGCTTGGGATATTATGTAGGTAGTACTACCAACTCCTGTACTTGATGCTTACTATACGTACAACCCATCATTACAAGGGAGTTGTAACTTGCCCATTTGCCAGCCCACAAAAGTCGTTCACCACTCGTTAAAAAACTCTAAATTTATTTTACTTGCCACACCACATCTCATGTTGCCAACGTGCCTTTCCTTCCACTTTCTTCTGTGAGTTAAGTACTTATGTGTAAAAACATTCAGTAGCTGGAAAAATAGGTAGAAAAATAGTTAATAGGCTAAAATGACTGATGAGTGCCCATGTCCCTTGTTCCAATTACAATACGAAAAAATTAAATGAATAAATGGGGCCGTCTAGGGACGCCCGAAGGAAGCGAAGCTTTATATCATAAAGCGTAGAATAGAATTAAGAGTATTCTCATACTCATAAACAATCTCTTCTAATTGGAATTAATTTCATATAATTTTAATAATTTTCAACCTTCAATTTTTGCAAAATCAGTTTTATTGCATACAAGTTCTCACATACAATATATAACATACAAGTTCTAAATAATTTAAAAAGCTTAATTACCTGCCTGTTCATCAAGATCAGAAGTACGTTCAGTAATTTCTACACCATTATTCTCATTGTTATATTCTATGAAAGTGATGATTATGACTGACGCTCGGGCCATGATGATTTTCACGGGGGGACTCCCCGAGCGGCGAGCGTTCCAGCGGGGGAGGGGGGGCGTCCGTATAAAAGCTTCGCTTCAAAAGATCTTGTTGAGACTTCTTGACATAGAAGATGTGGTGTGGTACGATATTGGGCTAAATGGAAAAATCGGCATATCCACTTTCAATAAAAACTTAACCTTTTAAACACTAATCATGTAGAGATGAAAGTTTTAATAATAGTATTTTTTCTTATTATTATTTCTTAATCGCAATTATTGTTTCCATTCTAATTACCAACGAGCAAATCGCTTTGTATTTTTAATAATATCCAGAAGATTTATCAGGTCATTCCCACATTCTTTAAGTTTCTAATAATGACAACAATTATTGTATTAATCTATAATGTTGCGTGTGTTAAATATACATTTATTGGCAGTAGATATCAACTGCAGGTAGCAGGCACCATTCATAATTGTTGTTACACTTTTTTTTTTTTTTTGAGTTGGGAAAATTTTTGCTTCAGTTGGGATTCTCATGTTACTTCCCACCTCACTATTTTTGTGTAGCGACGCCCCTGTACCTACCTATGAATGAAACAAGAGGCATTTGGAACTTCAAGTCTTACATAACGAGATTTACCTCCTCGATTTCCTCTTGAGAGAAAACCCTTTCGCTCAATGGCACCTCTGGCTGCACTGAGGGCAGTGATTTCTCCACTTTGGGAAATTCTATTTCCCAAGGTTCCACCAGCTGCTCGATCCTCTCTGTGGCATCCGCTCTCGGCCCATCGTCCTCCGAGTAGATTCCCAGCTGTTTCTTGATGTAGCTTGCCTCCAGCTTGACTGTCGCTTCAACAGTGGGTTCACTTGGCGGGTAATACAGCGGATCTTGAATAAGTACGGATTTTAATGAAATTACTTCAAATAAATATGAAGGTACATATGAAGATAAAATGTCTAAATGACATATTCCTCAATGAGCATGTAGATACCTACTTTTGATTTTTTTGAATTCATATTGTACGTTTGTTGTTTCGTTTGTGGGTACCTACCTACAGTGAAGGTAAATACTCTTTTTTTCTCTTGTCTATTAAAATCCAATACCCAGAAATTGAAGTTTTGTAACATGCACTGCACACAGCTCTAGAATATACTAATCTCTTCATATCCACATCAATTTTTGTGATTCGTTCAAATAGGTATGAGTTCAAATTTGATAAACAACATTTCTTCCCCAGGCTGAGAGCTTCAATAGTTTGGTCTATTAGGATGTCGCAACGAAGAAAGTGCAGTTGAATAAGCATGTGAAAGATCTGCGTTTTTATCAATCTATATTAATAAAATCGTAAGAATGTCTTTCTGTACATTGATTAGAATCATAAAATTTGGCGTTTCTTTTCCGTTTCATGCTACTTGTAGACGATTGGTAGGTACCATTTTCTCAATTTTATCTTTCTGACTGTCTGTCTGTTAGTCCGCTTTTCGCGGTTACAGGGGTCATTGGACATTTCTCATGTTTTGTACCTTGCGAAATTAAAACGGCCATAGCTTCCCTCAGAATAAATAGCTTCCCTTAGTAAACTCAAAACTAAGAACACCGTTGGAAAAAGAGTTAAACTTCCTACCACCCTGATATAAAATAAAGACAATCAACCTATAATATACTATAATACATAAATGTGTAGTCTAATCTATCTAAAAATAATTCATCAAACCTTTATCGAAATCCTCTCCAATCAATTCAATGATATTCTTCACAATTTGGTCAGTTGGAGTGGCTCCAGAGTCAAAACAGTAGGTTATCATGTTGAACTTGTCTTCAAAAAAATCCAGAGCTGATCGAGTTCTGGTCATTATCAATCTACAAACCCACACAATCGAAGATCAGAGTGCAGTGGGCGGAGAAAGACAGTGTAAGTTTGCTCATTTTGGTCAAGAGGAAATTTAAATACTTTGGTTATTTTCAAAATGCTATTTTATACTATAGCGTGTTACTTTATCGTATAATGAGCTGAAAATATGGTAGCGTCTGAAGGACTGTTATCACCACAATAGCCGGCGAAAAACGCATTCACCTTGTGAAGAGGGTTCAAGTCAATAAACTAACGAATTTTGAAACGTGTTAAGGGGGGTTTTCACGCTCCAACTTATTGTACGTTTTGTCGGATACGGTAAATCGTATACGATAAGTCGTTGCGTGTGAACAGCAAATCGTACGTCTTGTCGAATCGAAATGGGGTTGGATTGGAGATTCGACGGGAGGGGCACCAATTTCCGAGAACTGATACGACAAGACGGCACGTGTAGACGAGTGTCAAGTAAGACGGTCCGATCTCCGATCAGTTTGCTAGTGCTTCGTCTGTGTTTCATGTGCTCTTCCCCCATTTGTGATGTCGGACTTGCGGCAGTGTAATCACGAATTTCTCAGGCGTCCTGTTGCAAGATATCTCAGGGTTGCTGTGAGTCTTTCATGGGGTGAAATGGCTTTTCTCATGCAGGTGTCTTCTTTCTGTATGTAGGTACTGTGTTATCAATTCCAACAACTGGCTGTAGATTGAGGCGTCCATTCAAAAACGTGAACACGCTCGACAAGACTTATGTTCTATATTCCGTTTTGCTTGATCGACAAGACGTACAATAAGTTGGAGCTTGTAAACCCCACTTTAGGTATACTTCAACGTGGTGGAAGTAGTACAAACAAATATGTATCTACTGATAGCAATAGCTACTGATTTATTAGGTACCTAGGTAGCTACTGTTCAGATAGTGAAGACTTCAATGGCATTTCAACCAAACTTGACCAACCCCACCCATGCTGTCATTGTGGAGAGCAAAATGGGGTTTATCAATCTGTGCTCTGGAGAAGCTCAGACAAAACATTGATAGGTAAGTTTGCTCCATTTTTGGAAACAAAACCTTAATCGTGATTTCGTTAAGGGGGTTCATATCTTGCTTTTAGATTTTTAGAACACCTTTTCTTTTTTCCGCGGATTCTAGCTTGGATGCAGGAGAAAGTAGAAGGCAAGAAGTCAGATTGATGAATGTGTATTTTGTGGCCCACTTCTGGCTCTTAAATGTCGGCCTAGATGAGGGGGTACCCCCACTAAGCCGAGATAACAAGAATACAGACCACGGATCAGGCGGATCACAGATTACATATGAAATATTAGAGAAAGAGACTAACTTTACAAACGAATTCGGTAAGATAAATAGGTAAGTACTACGTAAGTAAATACACTTAGGTAACATAACTGTACCTGTGGGTTTGCATTCTTCTGAAATGAGCCATGAATTCCTTCTGAAATGAAGTGGCGTTTCCACCCTTGATCAAATCCCTGAAAGCTTCTCGTTCACTTTTTTTAATGTGAAAAACGTGACCTGAATACGTCAGGGGAAAAGATGATGTGAGAGAAATAATTTAGCAATAAGTAAAAACTTAAGGTAGGTGGTAACCATCTCAAAATTGAAAGGTTTCTATTCAGATTATGTCGGTCGAAAATTCAGAATGACCCCTTGAGCATATCCATGTCAATAAGTGAACTAGGTACCTACCTACGTACTGAGGTTGGTGTGACGGCCCAAATTATTTGAGAGTTTCATAGAGCTCGAACTCGTGTCTTTCATTACAAAGGAGAAATTTTTAATTACATATGGCTGAAGGATCATTTTTTCCCAAGGAAACCTGCTGGAAAAGTCCTTCTTATTTTGGATGGGCACATATCACATTGCTCACTCGTTGAAATGCTTGAGTTAGCTGAAGAGAATGGCATTATACTGATGATTCTGCCGAGTCACACAGCCCACTGGCTTCAGCCACTTGACCGCTCTTTCTTCAAGTCACAGAAATCTTTTTGGCCCAGCGCATGTAGCACCTTCATCAAGAACAACTCTGGAAGAACATAACAAGGCTGCAATTTGGCAAGTTGTGGTCTGTGCTTGGGAAAAATCAGCAACAGTACAGAACGCTCTGTCTGGATTTAGAGCAAGTGGCATATCACATTTCGATATAGCAGCAATCCTGGATCATTCCTTACTCACTGATGAAGAACCTGCTCAACAAACAGTGGAACAACCTCCTTCCACCAATGGAGAAACTATCCCTCGTCGTAGTACATCAAAGAGCAAATCAACAGTGGCGCAATGTGACATGCCTTCTAATAGTCTGGCTGGAATCGTTCAAGATATGCCACAGGATCCCCAGAATGAGGAGGAGGTCGTATCACCAACAAAAATCCTTAATGAAATCTCACCGGTTGTGACAATGAAAAAACCTGTCACTGTCAGAAGTGCTGCAACAAGTATGTCCAGAATTTCAACAAACAAAGACCATATCAAAAAGCAAACAGAAAAAACAGAAAGAGCTGAAAAGCCAAGTGAAGAAGCCAAAAGCTCCGCCAAAAAAGAAGCAGAAGAAGGCCGAACCCCAATTTTCCAGTTTCGACGATGACAACGAAGATGCCGATGTCATGAGCGTAAGTGAGAATTGTTGTCCCGGCTGTGGGGAGGATTACTTACTGTAGAGTAAAGATGACTGGATAGAATGTTAAATACGTAGTCACTGGCTGTATAAAACATGTACAAAGTATACTAATCTGTGCGATTAGTGTGGACAATTCGAAGCAAAACTTAAAAACGCTGCAAATTATTACATAATGGTTTATTATTTCTGAATCAGATAGCCAGCTATAGTAACCAGCATGCTCTGGGACTTTCGCCAGTCTCTTTTTTAGTATCCACCTCTGTTCTCATGTTACTGGCTGCGCTCTCGATGGAGAGCAAATGGATGATCGTACAGCCACCCGAGTGGTCTCATTCAATCCACGGAGCTAATTTCTATAGGAATCAAACTGAAACCGAAGGTACACTGGATTCCAAAAGCATCTGGGACCTATCCCAGTCGATGCTGCGTCCGAAATTAGGTACTTGGGTAACGACACCCCACTTAAATATGGCAGAAATATAAGTAAACAGCTATTCATCCAGAGGGTTCAGACTCCAACCTGCCCATGTAATGCAATTTTAATTTAAAAGCGATTTGCTTCGAACTGCCTGAGAAGATTTTGGGAAGAAGAAGAACGAAGGATTTTATATGGGCTGGATCAATTATTTTTGTATGATATAATATACTAAATATACTAGTGTGTTCAAGGTAGGCTAAATGTTATATGGGGTAAAAGTAATAAAGTATAATATAAAATATATATTATATCCATTCCGATACGCCCCGGACCCCTTTCTGCTACTCCCCAGGTTCCGTTCCACTATACCCCTAATGCCGTACCCCCCTCAGGTTGGCGCGGCGTATATATGGGTATAACACGTAAAAGTAATAAATATCCATTCTCCTACACCCCTCTGCTACGCCCCTGGTCATTCCAGCCCCACAAGGTGCCGTGGCGCCTCCTCTCACTCCACCCCCCGCTCACCACCCACCGTGACCCCCTGCCAAGCGTGCGTAAGTCTAACACTCAAAGCCTCGAAAAAGACACTTTTTCGCCCATAGCATCTATGTGAGTAAAGCGATCGGAATGGTTAAACGTTAGGACCAACTAGACCCCAAATGGAGTCTATGTGCAAAAGAACGGGTTTTTTAAGTAAATTCTTAGGCCTTTTATGGCCATAACGGCGGACGGACATTTCAAATTTTGATTCTACGCACCTTGAAACGTAAAGTGACAAAGTTTGAGGGGGGGGGGTTATAAAAATTTTTTGCTATACGATCACATAGGCTTATTATTGGAAATAATAAACCAAAAATAAAGCTTTTTTCCAATAATATAGCTTGAAATTATTACTTTCAAGTGTTGAAACCGTTGTTTCTTCATTAGTGGTGGTTTGGTTCATTAGAAATTCAACATTTAAAATGTTATTTCGAAATTACTACCTGATTACACCTGGTCCATCTCACCCACATGGTGTGGTCCATCTGTCCCGTATCTGGTATCTAAGGAAAATGGTCCTATAGGATTTTGGCCATCAACAGTGAAATATAATTGCTATTAGATTGCCATGGTGTCGTAGCAACAATTAAATAACGGCTAGGGTCTCCACATATCACTGAGGAAAAGAACGGAGGCCATCTCTCCCGGAATTACCCTATATGTGAAAAAAGCGTGATTCAAATTTCAGTTGACCCCCCCCCCCCCTTCCCCCGTAAAAGACAAAACCATGTCAAAATTATGAATACATCTGGGGGTTAACTATAAGGGCTAACTATAACAAATAAGTGTTCAAAACAATATTTGTGTGTTTAAGAACCTACAATCAGAATAATAAAATTCTCACTCGGAAGATATTCAAAGTCAGAACTGGTTCTGCTGGTTGCTGCCTGAGGAGCTTGTGGACCGGCCATGCTCTTGGGGCGCCCAGGTGAAATAGAAGACGTCCCTTCTTTGGAGAATATGATCTCGGCCTCCTCCTGGGACGTCGGGAGTCCATCTAATACGTAACCGTTGTTTTTGCAAGTGGAGAACTTTAGAAGTTCATGGACGATCCTTGAAAATTGGTACAGTAACAGCAATGAATGGAAAAAGAAATAAAGCAGTCAACTCAATAGGTTAGGGAATGACATTTACAGAGATAGGTATGATATAGGTATAGGTACCTAATAATTTCCAACAAACTAAGAGAGAGCACTTCAACACTGCAGGTAGGGTTTAACAAATTTGAAGAGCACTCGGACGACCTAAGTATTAGGTATAACAAAGAACATTCCTACCGAAGAAATTTCGTTATTTTTGGCTTTGCTTTCGTTTGGAAACCGTGATTTTTTGGTACAAGACCGGAATTTTTATCTCAATCCTAAGGAGTGTTATCGTCTGGAGTCACATGTCTAGACGCACATACAAGGGTGTTAACATTTGGTACTTGCCGAAGGCCAGGGATCGGTGGTACTACTAATTTGCGACAAAAGTGGCCCTATCACTTTCGTGATATCGATTTTGTAAAATCTTCGGAATAACTCCTCGCCCCCCCCCCCCCCCCCTTTTTTTGTGGAGTTTATGAGGTATGACAAATTGTATGTGATTCTAAGGGTGAAACTAGTAAGCTAAAATGTAAATCTAGGTTATAACGGGGCTAGGGAGATTTGCAACTGTCCAATCGATTCAGCATAAAAAAATCTGTAGAAACCATCACTATTTTTATAGGTTTTTTTTTTTTTTTTTTTAAAGATAACCCTCAATCCCAAACACGATGTTTTTCAACATTAAAACATAGTTTTCTAGCGAAGTAAAAGTAAAATTACTACTCCCTGAGATATAGTTTTCTGTCTTGGTGGGTGATGAGTACGTGGAAGATCGTCCGGCAGCTCCACACACGCTCGGAGGGTGGGGGACCCCAGTCCGCAAGATGGTCTGACGGGAAATCCATCCGACAAGCTCTGCAAGACACCTCATGCAGGAAGGCCTTCACACACGTCCTACACGCTGCCAGTGCGAAAACACAGGGAAGTTTTTGGTTCCTCCCACTTCCGAACGTGAATGGGCTGCTTAATGGATGAGTTGGCACCCCCCCCCCCCCCCCCCCCCCCCCACACACACACACACACAACTTCTCCGGCAGTTGTTGACAATCTATTGGAAAGCACTGTTTTATCCAATCCTAGTGAAACTAGGTGCTCACAAATGTGTTAAATTGAACTCACAATGCTTGGATGTCGACTCGTATCAACGCTCCCAGCAGGTCAGCCCCATTCTGCTTCATTTTGTCAAACTGCATTAGATGCTGTTTGGCCTCTTGGAATTTAGGGTCTTCCGGTTCTGCCTTGTGCACGGTATCCATCTCGAAGAAATCCGGTCTCGGGAGGTCGGCTACGCGACAGTTCGTTGGGTCCTTCCTCTTAATTTCTTCTTGATACCATTCACGCTTTTCTTCCAGTTTAGGATCACGGCGGAATAACAGGCGGTTTTCCCTGTGCTTGAGAACGAGACGAATAAGGTATTACAGCACATGACGGCATCATTTCACGGGGTATACGAGTTGGTACCGACTAATTTACCATCTACCTGTTCCTCTGGACCTATTCGCTTCGAGTCTACCTATAGGTAGTGGAAGCATGAAAATGAGATAAAAAATAGCTCAGCAGAAGAATGAAAAATGAGTCAATTTTGTATCCCAAATCAAAATTCTCACTGCATTTTACGTTTTAGACCATTCTAACAACTTTCGTTTCGTGTGTAAAAGTCTGTTGTGTGTCGCAAATCCTTGTGGCATGTTCAATTTCAATAGTTTTCATCTGATTTTGATAAAGTTCTCAGAGAATGTACGGGATCCCACATGGGTTCCCCATCAGTTTCGTGGTTTCCATTCAATACTTCACTCTACGCACGCGCAAACGTAAATTCCATCAAGCATCATTTTCTCACGCCCTAGACCAATCTCGTTCAAATTCGGGGGTTAGTTTGGAAAAGACGATACCTTTAATCATTCCATATCAATTTAAATATATCGAATCTAGTGGCTCCAGCGTGTACGCAAATGTGAAACCTTTGTGACAATCCTAATTTCCACCGTTTTTATCCGATTTTGATGAAAGGTTTGAACAGGACGTGAGGAGAACCATTCTGAACCCCATTTGGAACGTGTGGCACTCCGAACACGTTTCAATGGTTCAGAACGATGAGAGACCTTCATTAAACCAATCATTCATAGTACAAGAATATAAATTTATTTTAATATTGCAAATACATCTTGAAACAATGTGATTAATAATGAGAACAAGAAAATCTATAAAAAGCCGAAAACGGGATAAACAATGCGCAGGAAATCGGAGATAACAACATTAATTTATTGTAGGAACGGAATAATTGATTGAATAACTCCATCCTAGTGAAAATTTTGGTGCTTTAGATAACTCATCATAGAAGAGGAACTGAAAAAATATACTTAAATGTCCTGAAGAGAGATTAGACAATGAAGTCAAGCAGACCTAAGCAGTTCCACTGAATTAGTACACTGCTGATAGACTATATATCTATGGTCTTACGTAACCATATATCACAGTTTACTCACCCATTGTAGTGGTGCCGCCAATTTGAACTGTTGGAAATCAATTTTCCCTTCACCAAGCTTCCATGTTTTCGGAGGCGGTTTAGGCAAAGCTGCGTCTAAAAGCTGATTTTGCAAATCCAACTGAAATTGTTTGATTTAGATTGGTTCGATAGAAGAGTATGAACATTTGAACATACGAAAATGCAACAACAGTAGGTAGGTGTAAAATAAAATGTCACGCTCATCTCCGCTTACGACGGAGCCGTTCCTAAGTAAATGTAACTCCGTCAAATCTCAATTTTTGTGGTAAAATCTTACGTTGTCTAAACCCGTTCAAAAATATAATCAGCTGAGCTAGACGCAAAGTGGTTAATCAACTATAAAAAATTCCCGAGGTATGTACAATAATGTGATTTGGTAAATAGCCAGGCTTACCTACTTGGTAGGTACCTACTTGTTTCATTAATCCAGAGAAAAATGAAGACAAACGTAACTGGGGAGATGGGCTGCATCCTGCTCAGCTAAGTGAGAAAAATTATTTCATGTTCACCCAGGGAATTAAAAATTTGATAGAGAGCACTTCTCGGACATTAAGGGCCGGATTCATAAACAGCACTTGGGGCTTGGAGTGTCACAAGTATCGCTGGAGGAGTCCTCCAGACGCCAACGGAATTTATAATCGTCACTCAAGCAGTTGTGTAACTCAACTGCTCGAGTGAAGCCTTAACTCAGGAATGCCCGGATTCATCCAACCAACTCGCTGTTGAAGTCGGGGCGAGCCTTGACTTCAACAGCCATAATCCCAAGGTACCGCCTTAGCTACCTTGAGGAAGACTTGAAAGTTCATTTCATTGCTTGTATGTAACTCTGTCATCTTTTGGTACATATTACATCGTCATTTCGCTATCGTCACCTTCTCAAACAGAACATAGAATGGCCATCGAAGACTTGACGATTGCTTGAAAGGCTAACATCACAGTTTGAAAAGGTTAAAATCACTGTTTATAACCAATTAATTCGACATTATAGGTCAGTAAGTTCGTTCGTTAACTATTTTCATTTTATGTAATGCTTCTAATTTATTGTTAAAAATATCAAGAAAACGCTGTTCAAACACCATCCCACGAAAACGGAGGATACATCTTTCCAGTTTCAGATCAATTCCGTGATATAACTCCGTGATATATTTGTATAATTTATAATAAACATGTGCTACATTTGTTCGAATTTGTTCTTCTGTGCTGTGAGCTATGTTAAACTGATAATGGAAATAAAGAAGTACAGTACCCTCTCACTTAACTCCATCTTTGGGCTTCAATTGACATACTTTTAATGAGTAATATTCTGCTAAAAATATTAATTAAACTACTTTTAGCCATTTTTAGTGATTTTTTTAGTAAGTTTTTTAAATTCGAGCAAGTTTGTCTCCTCAAAAAGTACTGGTTAACAACTCACCCTTTCTTTTGAAATGCTTGATTTTTTGGCGCAAGAACGTAATTTTTACCTCAATCCAATAAATAAATATAATGCATAACAAAAATATAAATTGTATATATACATATGAAAAAGCGTTAGAATCCAGGAATCGTTTCAGAATGCCTCAAAACCGATTTTCATGGATAAAATTTTGAAAATTTGTATTTTATATTATTTGGAGTCATTGCATTAGCTTCGTTTTCTGCGAAAATTCGCTAAAACAATACAAAAGAGTGTTTTTTTCTTACCTATTTTGATACCGACGATGATCTTTTATCATTTCAGTGAACTTACAAGTATTCTGAGGAAGATTTTGACTGCCCGAAATGGATTGATGTATGGAACTTTGTAGTGTGCTGCTAGAGCTTCTCCAATTTTCCTTTGGTCTGCATCACTGGGACCAAAAAGTACGATTCGAGTTTGCTGAAGAAACA
The DNA here is from genome assembly GCA_030762985.1 of Adelphocoris suturalis. Lineage (NCBI taxonomy): Eukaryota > Metazoa > Arthropoda > Insecta > Hemiptera > Miridae > Adelphocoris > Adelphocoris suturalis. Next base: position 49,328,433 of record CM061043.1, on the reverse strand, counting down.
TTAAAAATTGTAATATTTAAGTACGGAGTACATAGCTAGTATAGATTGTCATTGTTTTATTCCTAAAAAATTAGGTGTCATATTTAGAAATCTGTACGTTTCCTGTGAATTCAGTAAAATTCCTCATCAAAGGTGCTTTTGTGAATACTTCAATTTTTGCTTCCTCACTACAGAAGGTAAGGAAGCTTCTGCACATTGCCTACAAGTCATGGATTCCCAGAAAAGTCACGGATTTAATAGTAGGACACGGATATTTCAAAGTCACGGATTTTAATATAGCCGATTTTTATGGCGTCGGTAACCAGATAACCATAATATAATGAGTGCCGGGATTCATACGAAAAAATCAATTGAGATTTTTGAATCTACATAGACTGACAGATGAAAACATAGACAGAAGCTAATGCGACTAATGTTTCTCTGATCAGATGCTGAATCGGTTGGAGACAACAGATTAGAGGGCGGCATGGATGAGGCTACTCCATTACAGTAGCCTGGAATTTCGGCACGCTATTTCCTAAAGAAATTAAAGCCGGTAAAAGGTCACCGTTTATTAAAATTTAGAAAAAAGTCCCCGATTGTATTTTACCGATCTAGTAGACACCCTGCTTGTGTTTGTGCGGGAAGTCGAAAAAATGTTCTATGAATTCTCCCCAGTAGTAGGTAGCAGTTGAGCGGCAAGCTGGAGTTGGGTACGCGGAGATGTGCTCGCCTTTGTGTGCAGCATTCTGTTCACGACCTGTGCTCATTTGAGCGCCTAAAATTGGACGAGCGATCATCGGCATTTGCGATCCACAGGGTCATGCTCAGGAACGGAACCGCTTCTGATTCAAACTATATCACAGACTCAATCAGTGAAGTGTGCTAGTCTTGTAAGAATGATTGAGTTCCTCTGCGTATTGCATGGGCATTGAAGATTCGAGCTGAAGCCTTTGTCTCAACGCATTCAGGACTGACGGAGTCGAAGAATCTCTCTGTGCAACCTCCGCGAACGAGAGGATGTATATCCGGCCTTCGTAGATGCTTTCCCGCCGAATGTCTGCACATTGCATTCTGCTGCAGCTCGTTGTCTCCAGATGAAGAAAATCCGGCTTTACTCCTCTTACGGAACTGGAAGAAACTGAAGCTCGTTCTTCAGCAAAGCAGCTAATGGTGGATGCGAAAGATAACATGGCCGACGACCACAAGGACGAGGACTATGCTTGTTGTATTGTTGTTTTTAAAATAATACCTAATAAATTTATTTCAATCCTGAACAGCCCTGATTGGACGAAGCTCTAGCTTTATCGTACGTGGGCTTGGAGATACAGGAAATTGCTTGTTGCAGAATTTAATTTCTGATCAATGTGAAAAAGTGAATTTTGGCGTGTGGTGTAGTTTTTGCCAAGTATGTATTTCATTTCAGTATTTTATTATCAATAAGTGGAACAATGAACAACCTAAAATAGTGTAAGGGTAACTAAATTAAGGTGGCTATTTATATGGTGTGGGTGTAACTAAATTAAGCAATTAGAAACAACAACTACATAAGGACACGAATTTAAGCAGGTTATAATAGCATACGTATTGTAAGGCCCTACTTCCGGCATGCAAATTATTATTGCCGTATTGATCATTTGATGTGAATTTGGAAAATTCATTATATTTACATTTACGAGTATAATTAACCTTTTTCTTATTCTTCTTCATTTCCTGTGAATTTAGTAAAATTCCTCATCAAAGGTGCTTTTTGTAGAGACTACTTTTTTTGCTTCCTCACTACCCAAGGTAGGGAAGCTTTGTGTTTGTGCGGGAAGTCGAAAAAATGTTTAGTCTTCTAAAATCAAAATTCACACTTGCTTTTTACGTTGCGGGGCTCGCTCATAAATTTTCGTTCCATGTATTTATCTGTTTGTCTACTTATATGTCTGTGGTAAATCCTTGTCACACCAAAAATTTTACAAAATTTTGGTCTGATTTTGATGAAATTTCCAGGGATTGTGCGGGTTAGCTCCAAGACACTTACGTATACCTTTCATAAACGTGGCATTATTAGCAGTCTGTGAGGATGCGCAAACGTTGATTTCTAAAGCTGGACTCACACAGAGCGGAACGAGCGCGGAAAGCGGAAGGACGGAAAGACAGAAAAACCAGTGTAGGGGGCTGGCAGAGTCGGAAAGATTTTCACATGAAGCGGTCTCCTTGGTGAACGGAATCATAACCTTCCTTCTGAAAGCCTCTCTGATCTGAAACCTCTACTTGCGGTTATCAACATTCCTGTCCAATGAGCTTGCACGGAGCTCGACGGAACACGGAAATGGTATAAAAATTTCTACCATCGTCCACTGTCCACCCCTTCCGACAACATGGCAGCCACCTTCCTCAACTGTTATCCAAACAGCCAATCAGATTGCGTTCCTTCCTTCCGCTTTCCGTCCTTTAGTTTTGCGCATGCACGATATTTATTACTGAGCTAATTTCGATATCATTCATAGGCGTCTTCCCAGAACATACCTATAGGTACCCGACTATCCCCCGAGTTTGAATAAAATCGAACCAATAGATGATGAGAATTTGACATAATAAGAAATCCACTTTTGCGCATGCTCACAGGCTGCTATTGATCTGACGGCAGTGAAAGTTATAGGGAATTCTAGAAGATAACCTGCATAATCCCTGAGAATTTCACCTGAATCGGACTAACACTTGGTAAAGTGTAGGGTTTGACAAGGATTAACCGCGGACAGACTTCAGACAGGCACAGAACCGAATTGATCAGCAAGCTCTGAAACGCAAAGCAAGAACTATGATCCCATGAAACAAAAATTTCCAACAGCACTTTGCTACCTTCAGTAGTGAGAAAAAAAAACGGAAGTTAGTGAAAAACGTTGTCTGTTTCCACAAAAAATTTCCACGATTTTTCGTGGAAATAGACAACGTTTTTCACTAACTTCCGTTTTTAAATGGGTTTCCACAACTTCGTCGCGAGTGATTTAGTTCGTTTCAGTAGTGAGGAAGTAAAGGGTTTGTTCGGACACATAGTTCGTAACCGTTCGTAACTGGACACGCCCACTTTTGGCTGTTCGGACAACACGAGAACCAGTTCTGGAAGACCTCGAACTAGCAGTTCGTTGTTCGGACGTAGTAGTTCGTTACCGTTCCGAACCAGTTCTACCAGTTCTGTCTTTTTTCCAGAACTAATAGTTCTAGACATGCGCAGTAAACAAGCTTGGCCCCGCCCCGTATGCACGTACCTCCCGCCAAACTTTCAAGTTGTCATCAGCCTTCTTATTCACGTTCTCGCGCTCACATTTTTATCGGATGTCTTTTCAATTTTATTTGATTTGACCGTGACCGCTCATTGACGTCTCCTGTTTCACTGATTGGTATTGTTATTTAAGATTTATCCATTGTTCTTGACCCCTGAAATACTGTTAGGTTTTAAAAAATGAATTATAGCGGTTAACAGGCCTCATAAACATTAACAGGCGGTTAAACAGACCTAATAGAGTATAACAAAAATATTGAGTTATAGTTTTTATAACACAAATTACAAACATGTAACCACGTTTTGGGGAAAAAGACGGAGAGGTTATCAATTCTGAACTACACAAAATGGCGTTCGGACCAGAACTAAGAGTTCTGAACCGGTTCCCATCCCCTCCCTTTGCAGTTCGATTCCGAACTAGATGAATTCCAAACTGGTTCGGAACTACGTGTCCGAACAAACCCAAGAAAGCACTAGGACTGGCGCAAACAATACAAGCTGCAGGCACTAATATAATTCCCCACTCATTAGTTTAATTAAATTATCCGATTTGTGACAGACTTAGCCCCCCCCCCCAAGGTGCAATGAGGCCTAAATCCGTGCTACATAGAGAGAGGGGAATGTGAAAGTACCATAAAAGATACAACTCGTACTAATAGCGTAATGTGCTGTTTGGAGATGATTTTCCGATTCTCGGATCCTCATCTATCGCCCTCTATCTAACTTGGATAGACACGCATTCTCTTGGATCTGACGGTAACTGTCACACTCCTCCCCTTAAAGACATACCTACTTGATTGAAGAGCAAGTATGTAAACCAGGTGGAATAGTTTACTGGTTGAGAACTGATGCTCACTAATAAATAGCTGACAGACTTGGGCGCTACATAGAGAGAGGGGAGAGTGACAGTACCATAAAAGATACTACTCGTACTAATAGCGTAATGTGCTATGTTCGGAGAAGATGATTTTCCTGTTCTCGGATCCTCATCTATCGCCAAACACAGCACTCCAAGAACTCGGAATGACGCGTTCAACCCGGTGCGAGACGCCCGTTCTCTTGGATCTGACGGTAACTGTCACAGATTTCACTTGCTTTTCTAGAAGTTTTCACTCACTTTTCCTGGTAGTTATTTTCTTAGAAGAGCTCGTTACTTATTTTTGCAATCAACATAATTTTTGGATCAACAGAAACTTTTACGAAAGCAATGGTGTGAAATCCTAACTGATAATAAAGTATTATGAGTTGCATGCAGGTTAAGCTTCTTCATTATTGTCTAAACGTGTCCAGCTTGAAGTTCTACAAAAACCATGATTATTGTTGATGAACAACATTAGACCTTATTTGGAATACCTAAGTTTTCCAATTTGTGACTCTTCATCTTCCATTGATGAAGAGAACTAAGCAATGAAGTAGAGGTTCAGGAATAGGAACGATTCTTATAGGTAACCATCATGCGCTTATCATTTCTAAGCTCCTAGTAAAACGACCAAAAATAGTGTTTCTCAATAACTTAATCATTTGAGAGATAAATTCAAATTCGTACTCTGTATCCTTGTTCTTTTTCGTATTGAGTGAACGTTTTCCTTATGTCCGCTCCAAAATCGTGTCTGAATTTGTATTTCTTGATATCGTGCAAATAAGTACAATTGAACTTGAACTCATTGAAAATGAGATTGTGCACATCTTCGCCCTATAAAGAGGAAACAAAATATTAGTTAACCCTTTGCGGTCGAAAGTTGAATTCCGATCGTGTCCACAAGGACGGGACCCGGTCAGGGACCGGCATTATGCATGTACCTAACAGGACGGCTTATTACACGCCATTATATCTTTCAAGGACGATAAGCTTTTTGCAATAGGTCACCTAAAAACGGTACATCACGTTTGAAGACATATTCATCAAATAAAAGCACAGATTACCTATTATTATTATTTTTTTTATAGTAATCATTTCCCCAGAACAAAAAATATAAAACAAATTTATTTTTCAAGTGAAAATCATATTTTACATCATGATTCACATGTCTAGAAACAGTTATCAGTGAGAAAATAATGATAAAAAGTCGTCAAGTAGTAACCAGTCACAGAAAGGTTTCTCATATTCCTTCCCAATGGGTTCATTTTATCAATAAAGTGCTGCGATCTATTGTCAAAACCTTCAGTAAAACCTACTGAATTGCCCCCAATATTTAAAAAATACCAAGCTACCACCGGGTTTCGTCTGTGAAGACAAGAAAGGGCGCCGAGCAGTGACCGGCATTCGACCCCTACGAGGTAACAAGGTCGCCGAGCAGGGACCGGCATTCGTCCTGTGAGACATCCCTCTCTCAAAATGTTCCGTCCTAATGCGGATATTGCCTTGCCGGGTCCTGACCGGGTTTCGTCCGGAAAGGGTTAATACAGAGGTGCCCACGGGGGGGGGGGGGGGGGGTCACGACGCAAACTGCGTCGTTAAAATTTGGGGGGGGGGGGGGGGTTTAGAAAAATGAGTATTTTTTTATGAACAAGTAATAAGATTTATACTAACAATTTGCTAGCGTCAGCTGTTTTCAATTCTTTATCACATCAGTGTATCATTTACATTACCTATTTAATAAATACCTATTTTAGTTCGGGGGGGGGGGGGGGTCGGGAGCGGGGGGGGGGGGGGGGGGGGGGGGGGGGGGGGGGCGAGTCGTTGCGCTTGGGGGGGGGGGGGGGGGCCCCCCTGATTAATAGGTAGGTATGTCAGAGAAGTTAAGCGAGAATATAATGGGTTCTTGAACCAAACGCCACTAGGTACGAGTTATTACATAATGGTCCTAACAATGAAGATCCACAGTGTTTCGATCCAGAGGGTTTTGGTGGAAAAAAGGCCTTACCACTAAAATCGTATCGCGGTTTTCTTAATTAACTTATCCAATAGTTGAAACTAATGAAAATTAGATTAGGAAATAGACACAATAACTATTTTGGGACGTAAAAGGGGCGATGGAAGATTGGACCCTAATCCCCTCAGGCGGAGGAAGATTTGGCACAAGTCCGAGGGGTTATATTCTCGCCAGTAGTATTCAGTAAAAAAGTTCTCTTCCTTAGGCGAGGCTCAAGAGATATTTTAAGCGAGGTGGAATACTCGGCACAGGCCGACAGGTCGTTAGTGCCCCTGACCTACCTAACCAACCGGTAATAAATTGTAGTATTCACCTATAAGGTCGTCGTGCTGTGTTTGTATGAATTTGTGAATTTCTTGATTGCTTAGATGTAGCACTTTTGGCTGCACTGCATCCGTCAGAACCATTGGGCCCAACTACAGCATCATAGAGATATACGACACACATAATCACAAACCGTTATCGCGAATTCAACTGGAGACCCAAGTATTGTATGCTTCTGCCAAAAATAAAGCAGTTGAACATCTGTCACAGAGACCTTTCGAAAGTACTGTGACTGCTTTATTTTGACGAACATGTTCTTCAGCATGTACCTACAGAGTACCTACAGCATTTGATAAAAAATTAGCAATCATAATGTCTTTTCTGAAGGACTAAGAGCCTGCTGCGTTGTTGTTACAGCACCAAACCCGTCCAATACATGTTGCTCTCCTATTTGGTAGTGTTTGTGCACTGCGCTATCCTCAGCAATGACAGTGCATATAAACTAGCACGCCCTACAAAGCTCAGCTAGTTAATGTATTGAGTGGACTGTATTTTTAATGAATAAATAGGAATGTACTATGAGAATCAGTGACTAGATTGGTGATATTTTTGACTAGAAATGATGAATGAAATAAAGATAAGTAAGTTCACCTTCGTTTATTGAGTGATGTAACTTTGGATAGGTATGTGTAGGTACAAATATTGGTTTTCTTACACTATGTGGCCACTTTTTGTATGCGAATAGATAAAGGTAGGTACATATATGAGCTGACTACGAGTAAAGCAGGTACATAAAGTAAAATGATAACCCTGTTGCCTGTTACCAAAGTTCAGTCTTAAATTGTATAAGGTGAAGGCAAACTCTAGATAGGTAGGTAGGAAGAAGGATGGTGATAGGTAGCCAGAAAGAGCCCAGAAGATAAGGATGAAATTACAGATGTAGGTAAAGATAGGTAAGATCTCACCACAGTTATGTTGAGCTGGTGATCTAGCAGCAGAAAACAAGGTTGTGAAAAGTGCCACCAACCAAGTGTTGAATTTTTGGTGATTCATCCAATTTACAGCGACCCAGATGGTTTTGAAGCGAAGCTTTTATACGGACATTTGAATTTTCACGAAGGGATTGACTACTTGGTGTTATGTATTTTTGAGATACGAGCTTGTGAGCATCCAGATCACCAAACTATACACATCATTCTGATCTACATGCCCAACTAATCTGCATTTTTACTAAGGGATTGACTACTTGATGTTATGTCTTTTTGAGATGCGAGCTTGCGAGCATCCAGACCACAAAACTATACACATCATTCTGATCTACATGCCCAACTAATCTGCATTTTTACTAAGGGAGTGACTACTTGATGTTATGTATTTTTGAGATGCGAGCTTGCGAGCATCCAGACCACCAAACTATACACATCATTCTGATCTACATGCCCAACTAATCTGCATTTTTACTAAGGGATTGACTGGTACACAATCTCCTCACCAATAAATATATTTTTTCTTGGCATACGGATAAATCCGTAGATTTACAGGTCGGAGCGATCATACAAGCACAGACTGATAAAAGAGGAGACTAGCGCCGCTGCGCGGTGGAGGAGGGAACCACGGGCCGGTGTAGGGCTACCATCGAGACGCCCTCCCTCCCCGCTAAGAACGCTCGCCGCTCGGAGAGTCTCCCCGTGAAAAACGTCATGACCCGAGCGTCAGTCATAATCCAAATGTCCCGAACGATCTCGATTCTATCCGAGGCCTCCCTGGTATTTCTTTCTCTAATCTACGACGCCAATCATCACTTTCATAGAATATAACAATTAGGATAATGGTGTAGAAATGACTGAATGTACTTCTGATCTTGATGAACAGGCAGATGATTAAGCTTTGTAAATGATTTGGAACTTGTATGTTATATATTGTATGTGAGAACTTGTATCCAATAAAACTGATTTTGCAAAAATTGAAGGATGCAAATTATTAAAATTATATGAAATTAATTCCAATTAGAAGAGATTGTTTATGAGTATGAAAATACTCATAATTCTATTCTACGCTTTATGATATAAAGCTTCGCTTCCTTCGGGCGTCCCTAGACGGCCCCATTTATTTTGGAAAGTATGTCCTAGTTCCAATGAATTGGTGACGGAAATAGGTGAAAATAGTTTAAAATCGCATGGATGATTCTGGATACAAAACGGGCTCAATAAAATGTGGTCAAAACGGAAAATGGATGGCTTGAAAGTGTCTTGCTTTGCTTCTACCTCTTTGTCCTTACAGGGTTGGCTGGTCTATCATGCAGAATAAATGTTGTGAAACATATTACTATTACTTCACAAAACCAGCGCTACACCTCTTTATAAACGTAGAAAGTTATAAATAATTTTGTATTGAGAAGTTATTTAATTTGTACTAGATTAATAAATAATAATATTGCAAACCAGTGGTGTAATTTGAGGAGGGGCAGGGTGGGCAGAGCCCCCCCACGATCACAGAGGATGTAGTAGTTCTTCTTGAAACGGATGCTGCGTGAACAATAATAATTAGTAATTTCACGTTACTAACGTCAGTACCAATTACGGTTAGTTCGAGAACGCAACCCGCAAAGCACGCCTGTTATGTGGGTCCAGTTACCTAGCAACTTAGGACGCTCCTCCAAGGCTGGTTCCAGGGAGGGCCAAACGCCGTGGATAATATAATTGCCCATAATGCCCATCCAACAGAAGCGAAATAACTACAGTAAAAATAATGAAATGCTGGATACTATAAAGTGTGGACACTATAAACTATGGTGAAACTACGTCGTCCCTCCTCTTCTTTTTGGGCTCGCATAGGGCTTGCCCATCCTCATTTCCCTCTGGAAGCCAAAAGTCATTTTGCCCCTCTCTCACTGCCCCTACCTTTCTCCACCTTCACAGCCCTCCGATTCACGTTCGATTGATCGATTCAATGCAGTAGCATCGATTGCGTCCTTCTTACCATCAATAAGTTTTCTAACTCATAAAAGTCTTCAATTGTCCCTGATTTTTGGTATGAGTCCCAGTAGGAATAACGGTTAAAAAAAATTAATAGAATCTTACACGGACTAAAAAATGTCTGTGCTGTGGTGATTGAAATATCCACAGTCGAATGGAAACGATTGAAAGAATCGATATGTGAACCAACCGATAAATCATTTTACTTCAGTTTGTTTACGTTTGTGATGTCTCTCATCAACGTTTAATGCCCTATATCCTGTATCTTATTCCGTGGTAATTGTCATACAATGTTTAACATGAAAGGAACCGTAATTAGTGTAAAAGTGAGTGCTAAAGTTACGAGTTATATTTTTATACATCAAGATCTACAAAGACGATTGGATTGGAAACGGTAAGTCAATGATAAGCCTAGTGCTCCCCAGTTCATGAGCATTTTCTCATAATAAAGACAGATTTAGTTTGGTAAGAATGTTCTTTTTGTGTCCATCAAAAGAAGGGTTAATTACCTTAATTTAAGGTACGTAAGGTTATGCTGTAAAAATAATACAATGTGTCTGCTCTTCCCTATTCGTCTCCCTACATAATGATTACTTTTATGTTCATTTTCTCTCGGTAGGTAGGTAGGTACCTAAGACTCAAATTCAAATTAATTCTAAAGTGATTGTTTTCGCTTAATTTTTTTCAACAATGAACCTTTGCAATAAACTATTTCTGGCATCGGCATCGAGGGAGGCATTTCTCCTCTGCGAAATCAGATGGGTAAAAATACCGATTGTCACTTCAAGGTTCGTTCGGGACAAAGTACAAAATAAATACCTATTGTGCGTCGTACTAAGCATAACGCTTTTTCCCATCTACTTCTTACATTCTCCTCTTCGTTATAATTTATTATATATCAGATTTCCATTGATTTTATATGACCCGGACTTTTTGACAAGGACTTTAAATTTTATTTTCGGTTTTGTGCAGATATAAGGTATAATTTCGGTGATTTTACATTTACTTTGCTAATTGCTAAACTTCTGGTGCAAGTGGCGCACGCGAAAGTATTTTTCCTGAGATCTACTTAAAAAATTATGAAGAACATCATTCTTCATAATTTTTTACGCTGAATTCAGGGGAAATGAAGGGGGGGGGGGGGGGGTAACCTTTCTGTAGGACACCCTGTATACATGCTACAATGCCCTCTTTGTGACTAGTAGTACCCACCATACATATTTATACTATAGTTACATATACCTATAATCTTTGGCTGTTGTTGTTGCCCCTCCGTGATAAATTGCTTTGCTACGCCACTGTTGCAAACATTAGGTACACAGCAAAACAAGAATGGTTGAAACACCTTCGGATCTGTGGGGTGTCATGTTGGCACCATTGGAAATTCCGCTAGAGAGTAGAGAATATAAGGTGCCACAAGATCTGTTCTGCCACAGAGATCTGTTCTTCCAAGGTGGTTGTCTTTTGGTGATATTGTGTGAACCAAATATTAATTTATTATTCAATTATAATTTATGTAAACAGTGAGTTGAAGCAAGTAGGAGATGCAATTATGATAGGAAATGGAAGAATAAAAGGATTGTGGAAAAGGTGTTCTGTGGATGGGAAGGAAAAATGCAAATTCGGTGGTGTCAACAGGTGAGTGAGTTTGGAAGCTCATAAGTTGCAGATTCAATTTCTGTTTTCCTAACATACTTAATGTGTTAAATAATGTAGCTATCTACGTAAATTGTGCTTTTCAACGACCATGTGATAAAATGTGATTACATTTGAGAAAACGTAGTGATCAACAAAATAAATATGGAAAATGACGTACTTCATCTGTGTGTGCGCAGTTTTCTATTCTTCCATTCCTCCCCTAGCTAATTTTCGGCGTGTGCCGAGTTTTCCACACTTGCGTCTCCATGCAACTCAAATCTAGGGATCCCCCACTCTTATTTACTGCCATCGAATAGCCGTTCTCGATAGTATCGATTCAGCCTCCCAACACATCGATTTGCTCATTTTAAAATCAACTGACCTGAGCGCCAAAATTGAAAAAGTTCCATTCATGCAGATTAGTGGACATGTAGGTCAGAATGAAGTGTAGTTTGGTGACCTGGATGCTCGCAAGCTCGCATCTCAAAAATTCATAACATCAAGTTGTCAATCCCTTAGTAAAAATGCAGGTTAGTGGACATGTAGGTCAGAATGAAATGTATAGTTTGGTGATCTGGATGCTCGCAAGCTCGCATCTCAAAGATTCGTAACATCAAGTTGTCAATCCCTTAGTGAAAATTCAGATTATTTGGACATGCAGGTCAGAATGACGCTTTAGAAGTATATTTCAGGAGTTGTATGAGCAAAAAAAAAAAAAGAAGAAGATCATTCTTCAGGTCTCGAACCCACGACCCTCGTGACCGATATCCTATCCAATGAATTACGCCACAATTATCGTATCAAGAAAATTTCCTGATAATAATCACAGTACTTCTCCACTCTGTAGGAAGAGCTTTTGAGGGAGGTCTCCAGAGCGCTCTGAAACGACTTCTATCTGAATGCATCGATGTGTTAGGAGGCCGAATCGATACTATCGAGGCTATTTGATGGAGGATCCCTGGACTTGAGTTCCGCGGGGACACAAAATGGTTTCCACTTAGGGGGAGGGTGGAATGAAGGTTTGCACCCAATTTCCCACTGACCAGACCGGCGAAATTATGAGCAATGGTGCCTTAGCTTCCTCTGCCCCGTAATAGTACTGGATATATGATTATGACAGAGACGGAATATTAAATATTACAGCACAAATTCCTGTTCGATGCTTCGGGTGTTGGGAGAAGATTCTGAGGATGGGAGAAGGGAGATATCCCCAAGAGCTTACGAGAGCTATCCCCAAAAGTTGGTGAGAACGATTTTACCGATGTATGATGATCCCGACCACTTCCAATTAAACTATGTTTTGGGGGTTTTTCGAGGGTTGGATCCAACCCTCGAAAAAAACCCTAAACATAGAACGATTTTAAACGGATACAGTATGGAAAAATACTCAGAAAAATGGGTTCGTCCAAAAGTTCCCCTATTATTTTGAATCATAACATTCAGATCATTGTCATAGACCTTTTAGGTTAAACTATGACCCAACAATGTATTAGTAGGCATTAAATACAAAGTACTTATCTTTAATGAACTTTAATGGCCACGAAATTCCTCACGACCTTGATGAAATTTTTTTGCCTACAATTTCTTACAGTATTAACCCATTTAAAATTTTCAAACCACTACGGCAGCGTAAAGAGCGGAGTGGGAAAGGCCGTTTAGCTCAAAATTTCCATACTATACAACTAGAAATCTTTAAAATTTGCCGCATAATTTAAAATTTATTTGTTGCAGTAGGACATGTAGTTAGGTCTCGAAGGCTCAGACAGAATATTGATGCAGAGTTGATTATGACTTAAAAATTCCAAACTCAAAATGGTATTTTGCAGATGTTTGAAAAGTGAAAGTAGACTTCCTTGCTTTATTCAGTTTAAAAACTCATCGAACATTTCAATACCTAATTTTACCCGTTTTTTACACAAGGGGGCCAAAAGGTACGAACTATCAGAAAAAAATTAATTACGTTGAGCCGAATAATTGAACTGCGTATTGAATTGTTTATGCCTATAAAATCATGGAAATTTTTTTTTTTTTTTATCGTTCCCCGGGTGGAGGCAACAAAGCCAGCTCCTTCCATGCAGCCCAGTATAAAATACTCCGTTTTCTAAACGGAGAGCCAATGTCGGTACCAAGGTAGGGAGTCAATTTGGGGCATTCCTCCAAATTCTTGTCTTCCATGGTGGCTTGCAGGTCGCATAATGGTCATGAGGGGGATGCAAAAACCCCTATTCTGTTCAGGTGCATCCGCAAGAAATCATGGCCAGTCTTAAGGCGAAAGTTCGCCACAAATTCCTTCCGTGGGAGTTCGGGTGGAATTTGTGCTGCCAGCAGGGACTCCCATTTTTTCCCCTGTGCTGCGGCTTCACTAAGTTGTTTTTGCTTCTCCCTACCTATCTGTTTTATGGCATCAACACCTTGTGTAAAGGTTATGGGTTCAGTAGCATGGGGCAGTTCACTTGCTCGCTTGGCCAGTATATCAGCTCTTTCATTGCATGGGATCCCACAGTGGCTGGGCACCCATTGGTAAGCAATCAGCCATCCGGTATCAATTAGACTGCTCACAGCCTCCCACCTCGACCATTCAAGGTTGTTAGAAGGTAGGTTGGTTGAAACCAGAGTCTGGATAACTGACTTTGAGTCCATACAAAAAACGTATCATGGGAATAGGTACCTACTAATAAAACAAATTGATTTCCTGTCAAACACACTTTAACTTATAAATTTGGTCTTTTTCTTGAACCCTGGTTAACAACCTGTTTATTGTAACTACAAAAACAATTTATTGTAACGGGGTGTCAAATTTAAACTTACTATTATATCAAACCCTTTTCCAAAACAAAAGGGAACATTGCTGACGTAGCCTTCTGCAATCTCCTTAGCAATTATCTGAAATACATTCAATTTTCTCAAAATTATAAAAAATTAAATACATTCTTCTATTAATGTATGTATCACACTTAAGGCCGTATCACACTAGCATTTTTTCGGCATTTTTAATGCCTAAACGTGAGGAAGAAGAAGCGTTTTTTTCTCCAAGGTTAGCTTTTTCGATCATTGCACATCCTGGCGGAGCATTTCTAAACTCACTTTGGGAAATAAGAACGTGTTCTAATTTTTACTTTGAGTATTAATAAGATGGAGGGCTATTAGTAATGTTTGAGGCAGTCAAACCATACGTGCCACTACTGTCGTCTGGCTTTTGAATTGACCAGGGGAAAAATGGCCAAACACTGATCAGCTGATGTGAGATGTGATGCAGAGTTTGGTGAATGAATGGGGATTGAATACCTAGGACATATTTCTTATTTAAGATTTATTTCCTAATTGTGCACCGTACATGTACACCGCTATATAACACCATTATTATTTCAGTTTTTTACACTGTGGGAATGAGTGTTGAAATGACGCCAGTACACTCTAGTGGATGTTTGATGAAGGTAGATCAGCTGTTCTATGTGTCCCAAAAAAATGAAATAGGAGGCACCAAGATTTGGGCATGGGAACTAAATTATGAACATAATAACATCTAGACAGTTGTCTACATACATAATTAATACTAAAATGTAACAATAATAAGTAATATCAAATAAAACTTAAATAACAATGAACTGCTATGTCATTTGAATTTGAAAAAAGCGTGGCGGGAACGGGTCAATTGCAAAGCCAACGCGACAGTAGTGGCACGTATGCCTTGACGGGGGAACAGCGTTGAATTCAGAGCAATGGCCCTCCATCTTATTAATACTCAAAGAATTTTTACCTCAACCTTGGGAAGGTAACAATTCAATGGGAAACCCCTAGAAGCCCTAACCTGACAAACCCCTAGAAGCCCTAACTTGACAGACGTAATAGAACTGTATTCCGCCAGAATGCGCTGTTTTTGCACTTATTCCACTTCAACATTCCCAGTGACCTTGGAAAAAAGCTCTTTACCTTCTTCACGTTCGAGCATTAAAAATGCGATAAAAAAAAATGCAAGTGTGATACGGCCTTTATACGGATTATTTATTATAATTTATATTAGCATTTAAATAAACAAGTGGGGGAAACTAGACAGAAAAAGTTCCAATCATGCAGCATGATCTTATGAGCGAATTTTTATAAATTACACTACTTTACAAAATTTAGGGTGGTCTTGCCTTCGGCCGGAGCTTTCCGTTTTTTTACGTTATTTGATGTGCTAAATCCAAATCCGAGGCCCATTTAAAAAAAAATTTTTTTTTAAGCTCGTTTTTCCACGATGTAGCTTGTTTTTACTGCTTTGTGCACAAACTTTTCAAGATTTTTCATTGAACACACTTTCAGATTAAATGCCTTCCAAAGGTGCCAAACTTATGTAAATTTTGTCACTGATTCCGAATGTTACCTCATTATTTCTTTTGCACTGCTTCGAACCCCCCGTTTTCTCAAAAAACTTGCAAAAACTATGGGAAAAGCTCAGTTTTTTATCATTTTTTCTGTACATTTTATGAGCTAAGAATAGAAAATTAGGCCAGGAAAATTATTTTGGAACTGCATCTTGTAGAGGAAAATGTCTATTAGATTTATCAAGAAACCATTTAGAAATACGTAAATACGTTTTAACAAATATTTTAATTACAATGAAGATAATAGGTACTCGTTGTGTAAAAATTTATGTTAGTAGCAAATGTAGATATGTATTTAATAGAAGGTGTTGCAAGTACCTACGTACACTCATGATTTCGCTGCATGTCCGGAATTGATGCTCTGCTGCTATGATGTATCGTGTGAAAGTAGGCCATTCTCGGGTCAGTTGTAGAATCATTCTAAACACAAGCGGAACAGATAAAGTTTGAGTATACTTTGTTCGTGATCTTCTCAATCCCCATTTCAGTGAACAAGCTCTGCATTTAAATTGAGAATGACATTCATTGAATACCAAAATCTAACGATCTGATTTTGGATTTCCTGATCTAGGAGTCGCATTAAAATAAACCAGATATGAAATACTTCTATTGAAATACATATGAAAGTTAAAACAATAATTCAATTTGAAAGGAAGATTGCGCAGAAGCTAGGTACTGGAGCTCCTAACGCATCGCAACTCTCTGTGAACCATATTACACCTACAGCTTGAACTGCACGATATCTCCAAGTGAATTTCACATGTGATTGCAGTAGCTACCACTTATACTAGTTTGATTGAATTCACGGGGGTCCATCTGCCACAAAAATCAAATTGTTATTGATAATTTAATTGAAATTCGATAGAAAATGTAGAAATTACTTTTTTTTTTCTTTTTTTTGCTTGGCTCCCAAGCTACTGCACCAGGACTTATATTTATGCTTTTAAAATAAAAAATCACATCGGCCTGTTATAGTCTAGAAATCTTCCACTTCTACCTACCAAAATTCATGAATGACCGAAAATGATTGTTGAATGATAAAATCATCATCAACGAAAACCAAATGCCAGTTGATAAAAACTGTCTTATTTCCTCGAAAAAGAGTTAGGTATACTATTGTAACACTGTAATACAATTTATTCATAGTACATAATAATATTACAGTGGTATAAGATTGCTATAACATTACGTCTGTAACAATATTATAAATTTGTAACTCTTTGCATCGTGGAAAGAGTTTTCATAAACTTCCATTTTCTTCATTGAAATGAGTTCCCACAACTTCGTCGCGAGTGATTTAGTTCTTTTAGTTTCTTTCGGAAACAGTCACAAAACATAATTTATCTGGTAGAGTTTTATGAATTAAATTTTAAACAATTAAATGAGAGCTGCTGAACGACTCTTTGAACCCCCTCTTGGGCATTGAACTAAAAATATCATCGTCAACACGGTTGTAAACGGAAAAAAATATTGCATTCGAAAAAATGCATGATTACCTTCTAAATACGTTATCATATCTTGAGTTTTTTAGTGGGTGAGGTACCTATCGACTAATTATTTATTGGTTCGCAACAATCATAGAATTGAGTGTTGGGTATTCCATGTTTCATGGAACTCAGGGAATAAGTTAATATAGTCAGCAGAATAATAATAATCATGTGTTGCTTGACTAACTTATCCTTTTGTATGAAACTCACGATTTTAATTGCATTCCTAGGTCAAATATCATTTGGAATGACAAATATATTTGGTATAACTATCCATCAAATATCCATAAATACCTGTATATATACATGTAGAGTACAGTGAAACACAACCGGGTTTGCCTGGAGTGGGTGCCAGGGCATAAAGGTATTACTGGTCATGAAAAGGCGGATGAGCTCTCAAGAAGGGGCTCCCAAACCCCTTTTGTAGGGCCTGAGCCAGCAGTTGGCCTACCAAAAACTACCTTCAAAAGAATCATCAATGTGTGTTGACCAACAGACCACAAGAAGATGGTCCAATATTGAGGGACATGTCCACAGCAAGCTCTTGGTGGCTGAACCCAACACCTTACTGAGGGACTTCTCAGGAAAAACCGTTGGGAACTTGAAACAATAGTCGGCCTTATAACCAAACGTAGGGGCTTTGCACCCCTACGTTTCCACCTACACCGCATAGGGGTCACACAAAACTCAACCCTGTGTGTACAGACGAAACAGTATCCCACATATTCTTCGAGTGCCCTGCACTCACCTATCGCAGATTTGAACTCTTTGGGGCACAAACCCCAATGATGTCTATTCGAAGCGAACAATTAATCAAAGGATTCACATCCCTCACCAGAGGGCTTAATCTTTTTGATTAAACGCAAAACTCTCAGAAAAGTACAATACGCCACCAGGCTTCCGTGCTTGGGGCCCCAAATAACCCCACCCTGAGAGTTTTCCTATACATCTAGACATCTACATGTATGTACAAAAATAAATGTGCAAATCCAGGGCTTAACTCATCTACGGAGAAACTTTCCTAAAAGTTCATGGAATTTCACACCTTATGCACACACAAAATTGTTGTTATTAAGGGGGGGAGGGGGGAGGTTATTGATTTACCTTGCGAGGTCTTCTATATGTATAAGGGGGATGATGTTGTACCCTCGGCCCAAATGCAGAACAGCTGTGATGTTCCGCCGTGCCAGCTCATAGTAGGGTTTCAGATCGTGGTCTCCGTTTCCGTAGACGCACCCGATTCCAATGATGATTATCTTCAAAAGATCCCTGTACTTTGAAAATTAGATAGCGTTAAAAAAAGTCATTAATTTATGATAAAAAATTTCAGTCATGTAGCATGATCGTAAAAGCAATTTTTCTTAAATTACCGTAGAGGTATTATAATGTTAAACTGCACTGAAGTTTGAGCAATTTCAGTAGAAAGAAATTGTTAAAAATTAATTTTACGTTAACAAAGACTTACACTAAATAATATTCGGTGATTCAAGAAAGAGATTGGATTTTTAGTTCTTTTGTGCAGTTTTTATAGATTTTTCAAAAAATATTAGTGGAATTAAGTACATATTTCAGTATAATTTTGTACAAAAATTGTTTAATGTCCTAATTAATCGTTGGTAGGTAATTTTGTTTTTTTTTTTTTTACTGAAAATCTGCTATTAATGATAAATTCAACAATTTTTGGCGGTTTTAGCCATTTTTAATTGTTTTTAGTACATTTTTGAAATTTGACCAATTTAATGAACCCAAAAATTGTTGCGCAACAAACTAATCATGTCGTTTGGAAAGTTTGATTTTTGGCGCAAGAACGGGATTTTCATCTCAATCCGGTTAGGAATCCTCTGGTTTGACATAAATCGCATCATTTCGTGGAATTCCCAGTGCTTTTTGTATCTGGGGTGAGGAATCCTTTTTCTAAAATATTCTTCTCGTAGAACGTCTTGAGGTTGCTTAAATAAAAACAAAATACGTTTGAAAGGGATACATCACCAATGCAGTGGACATATATGAAACATGTGTATTGTACTCGGACTTAGAGAAACACCATCTGATGTGGTCCACGGGAACCTGTTAAGAAGTACACATTTGTCCAACATAAAAAATTTATTTTTTCATCTTACAGCCATACTATGCCATTTAAGAAATCAAAATTGTCATGTGGTTACCTATCTTCTCGTAATAATAAATAGTGCTCATTCAAGTACCTACTAAACATCCGTTACAGGTAACCAATCCTAACTAGATCAAGGGCTCTGGGAACATTTGGCGAAATTTGTCCATCGTTACTTTAGCTGTGTGAGGGGTTGTCCCATCTAGCTGGAACCAAATGCTTTCACAGTCACTGTGTTGACGTTTTCCTCAAAAAAAAAAAAAAAAAATATGGACCAATCACACATTTGGACGATACTGCACACCAAACCGTTACTTTCGGACTGTGTAAGTCATGACGTTGTTGAGGGTTTTCACTGGCATAATAACGACAATTTGCCGATTGACAAAACCGTTCAAATGGAAATGAGCATCATCACTCATAAACAGTTCAGCATCTTCAAAAATCATTGCGTTGTGGAAAGTCAGTTGGTTTCAGCTGCTGGACAATTGCCAATTTGTATGGGTGGAATCTGAGGTCATGTTTGACAATACGGTGAACTGTGGAACGACTCACTCTTAATGGTTGAGCTTGTTTTCGCACTGAGTGGCCTGGCCTTGTTATCAACACCTGCCTCACCCTCTCCACACTTTCAGGGGTCCGTGCCGTGCGAGTAGGTCCTAGTGGTTTGTTTTTCATCACATTTCCAGTTGTTCGAAGATCATTGACCGACTTCAGAATCGTGTTACTGCTTGGGACAGCTCCATGACGGCCAATATTAGTTTCACGCCGAAACAGTCTCTGCGTTGCCACCACTGATTCACCATTTTTTATAAAAGCTTCGAACGCGAACATGCGAGATGCCTCACACCCCACTTAGTCGTGTTATACACTAAATGGCACATCCCCATGGTTCGAACGGGACCCTTCCAATGACCCCACTCCACCTACCTGCCGAGTAATACCCATTTGAAAAACGTCAGGTTCCCGTGGACCACCCTGTATATGTACAACGCTGTCAACGTTAATTTTTTTAAAATAATCTTTATTGTTATCTGCAACTGTGTACACATTTAGTAACTTCACTTTCATGTCTATATATTTAGCGTTAAGTGGTCCATACATCACTACCTACTACCACTCATTACATCACTTCAGTGGGCTGTGACTAAGTCCAGAGGTTTGGTCCTTTTCATTCACCACAAATCTCAGCTGTTGTCCTGGAGGTCAAGTGCTTCGACATTTCGTTTGTGGAGACAGATTTCGTGAGCCGTAGCTCGATTTTTGATGACTTCTTTTACAATCTTGACTAAGGTCGCGGTAGAGATCATCCGTTCTGATATACCAGGGCGCATTAACTATGCCCCTGAGTATTTTGTCTAGTGCTGTTTGAATGATTTTCAGGCTGCTCTTCTTGACGCATAAGGGGCAGCCGTAAGTCCGAACGGGTTTGATCACTTGTTTGTACAGTAACATTTGTTATGTAGGGACAATTTGGATTTTGTTCCTATGAGCCATTATAGCTTCCTGAATTTGAGATTTATTTCCTTCGCTTTTTTCTTTATGTGCTCCTTCGACCAAAGCTTGGCATCCAGAGTCATGCCGAGGTACTTGGCTTTATCTGCATATGGGATGATCTGAGAGTCCATTACTACAGGTAATCTACCAGTAGGTGAAGTTTATATGCGTTGACTTTATTTCGTTGAGTTTTATTCTCCATTTTTTGGTCCGCTGATGGATGTTGTTCACTGCTTCTTGTAGCTTACTTGTGGCTTCGTCAGTTGAAGAACCAACAGCCAGAATTGTCATGTCAACAGCAAACTTTGTTGTGACAGCTTCTGAAGGTTTCGGGATGTCCGTTGTGTACAGTAGGTAGAGAATTGGCCTGAGCACGCTTCCCTGGGGCACACCTGGTTTAATTTCCCGTAAATTGGACTATTCATCTTCATGTTTACCCTAAAATGCCTATCTGTTAAATATGGTACTAGAATTCCGTAATTACTGGGTAGGTAGATCCTAACAACATTATTGAAATTGAATACTGTGTGAGACTCCAAAATACTTTCCCAACATACATTTAACTTGCGTAGACCAGCTAAATAAAACCAAACAACATCGGTCTCGGGAGAGAATCAAACCCACATCCTTCAATTCGTAGAATTTCGTAGAGCCTTTACTATCATATTCTCAAGGACCACGTTGTTTAATTATTGGTTTTCTGTTGTTTTCTCAAAAAAATTTGCTTTAGGAAATAAAGAAGTTTGATATAACTGTTTGGAAACAGTACATTTTAGGACGGACAGCGAAAGAAATACTAGGTATCTAGTAATAGTGAAAGTAGATTTGCTATAAAACGGAAAGTAAAAGAAATAAATTCTGATTATTTTTTCTCCTCTATAATGAATTATGCGGAGTTCCTCTTTTTATACACTGCTTTCATAATTTATAGATAATCAGTAATTCGAACATATACCTAGTAATAGATAGCTTACTTTTGCTAACGTTCTGGTTTCTGCCCAAGTTAGAAGAGGTGAAAGAAGAATGAAAGTATGGATGCCGAAAAGTGCTTGATTTTTCAGTCTCACTTCTTCACTATACGTTTTGAGTTCTTCTATCAGCACTACATTCAATCATCACCGGATACATTATTTACAAAAATTAATCATTGAAGGTATATATGCCGCAATTAATTGAAATAGGTAAGACCCAGTTAGCACTCTATCCATACAAATACTTAGGTAACATAAACCGGGGTCAATACAGACGGTTTTGGAGGTTTTTCAGTAATATCTTCCCTCCTGTTGCTGGTAGAAACGTGTTCAAATTTTCATATGATTTCTTAACAACTCAGCTATCTATTCCACTATCAAACTTTTCATATTGGTTGCATTTTAGGCTTTTGAAATAATTTCCTCTGTCGCTATGCACCCTCAGGCTGGTTGTCAATCGGGACACCTCACAAAAAGCATAAGAAACCCTATTCTAAAGGCTCTTGAGGTCAATAGGAACACTGTAAAATGTGAAAAAAGTAAATAAAACCAAATAAAGTGTTTTGGGGCTAAAAAAGTGACCAAAAACCAACATTTACAAATTGTTTTTATTCAAATCTTCTCAAAAAGTTACAAAAAACTGAAAATATTGTTATCAGTCTCATTTGTAGTTCAATAAACATCTAAAAAACTAATTACCTATAGGTATTCAAAATATTTTTATAAACTTTCAAAAGTGGCAAAATATCAATAATTTCAGTTTATTTTCACCCATTTGGGTACTAATATCTGGTAGGCACACTATGGGCCCCTGGGTTTGTACACTCTTACCGTTTTTGCTGGGTTGTTAACTGAAACAATACAAATCACACAGTCAGTGATTAAGAAAAGCAAAGCATTTCATATTTTTACATCAACAACTTGGAACGCTTGACTTGCAAGTGCGGCAATTGGGGGCACCAGTAGCGTGGCAAACAGTGCGATTTTCCGGAAAAAAATTAGACTACTTAATGGTATTCTTCTATATAAAAATTTCTGTCAGATGCCGAAACTGCAAGTTTCTACAACTAGTAGTTTGGCCCTATTGGTCTTCATTGTCTACGTCTTTCCTTGGTATGAATCCAAAGTGTCCCCATTCACCCCATTTCAAACACAAAAATCGCCTCACTCCAAGAAAAAAATTATAGGTAATCAACTACATTAGTTGAAATCAAAACTCCTCCGGCATTTTACTCTCAGATAATATGCTAATACGGCAAGAATATTTTTACTCACCTTTTGCACGATGTTCTTCTTCTTCTTCTCTGCTTTTGGAGCTATCTCCTGGAGATGTTTGTCCATTTGTTCATTTTCACCTCGTGTATGCCAATGATGGTTATTTATGATTGTTTCTGAAGTTCATTAATACTCTACAACTTTTCCCTTTTTCATGTTATTGTCGTTACCTGCATCATGCCCCTGCCGCTGCCCAGCTCTGTACTTGTTACATTATTGCACCTGTCCCCGATTTGATTTGTTTTAGTTCCATCAACTTGCTGTGTTACTTTAAACCGTCCTGAAGGTATCTTGCCACAATCCGAGGTCTCTCCTCTACATTCTCATACCATTCCTCCCCCAGAAGCTCCTCCAATGCTTTTTCTGTTTTGACGCAGTCCAAAAGAAAGTGCGGCACATCTTGGATGGGCTCATTTTCACAATATTGACACCAGGGATCTTGTCTTTTGTTCATCCTCCATAGGAAGAGGTTTTCAAAGCCATGTCTCAGCAGGCTGGTTGATATAAGTGGTATCGGCTATATTTAGGTCGGATTCCTCTGCAAACCAAGTTGGAAGATTGGGATCTTTAATATATTCTCTGGCCCAGGATCTAGGTCCTGTTTTGGCAAAGGTAATCGGTTTTCCAGAGATTTCTTTGGTTCGCAAGAATGACCTGATATGCGTCCTGATGTAGAGTGTATGAGAGTGGATCTATGTGTCCATGTTCAATGGTGACTGCGCATCCGCCAGCTGATTTCCCTGATTGATCGATGAGATATAACCCATTGCACCCTGATTTGTCGATCCCTCCTTTGGGCGTCTGATATTAACTTAAGGTGTTTATAAGTAGGAAGAGGGTGTAAGTCACCAATTTTGAAATTACCAATGGTATCAATAGCGGATTTGGAATCTGAGAGAATGACACTGTTGTTAGTGTAGAGCTCATTCACATGAATCAACGCCATTTCCAAAGCAAAGAGCTATGCATGATAGATTAACCGTTCACCGATGTTCACCATTCACCGCTAAAAGTTGGACAACTTATCCAAAACAGCTGGTTTGGAGTGATAACTTATTGATTTCTTCTTCACCGCCAAACGTGAAATAAGTTATTACTCTACGGTTGCTGTTGTTGTACAGGTGGGCCTCCGTGATTTGATAGGTACCTATTTCGTTGTTGTTGTCCAAGCAGTGTAGCTGCCATGGCCAACTTTTTCCCGCCCGACTGTCCCTATTCACCCCGGTTTACGGTACCTGGCTACCTGATTGTTATTTGTTACTGATGATGACCTAACCGTCAAAATCTGTTCAACATTGTAAATCTTTTTTTTTTTTTTTTTTTTTTTTTTTTTGTAGAAATAGACCATCTACTGATGATATTATGTTTATAGATTTTCATAACGGAAATTATTGGTACTACTTACTGTCTAATGCCATTTTAGCTTCTTCAATGCAATCGGGTGTTTTAGTGATGTCGTAGATTTGTATCATGCAAGGAAACACGTCTCGAACGAAATCTTCCCGGGTTTTTATGTTTGGTATAGTTTCAAACACGTAGTAAGGCGCTAGTTCCCCCTACAACGTGAAGTGAGTGTGTATTAGTGTGATGTGGTGAATTAACCACAAACCTTAACCAGCCCTTTTCAGGGCTACCAAAAATAAGTTCTCACGATAGAACTATATACAAAAGACGTCAGGCTACGTCCAAACGAAATCACGTAAATCGTCAGAAAGATTATGAGAAATGCATAATCACAGAAGAGATAATTTCGCCAAAAGCCAATACATATCAAGCTAAACACTCACTACACACGAGAGGCTCGATAAACCGGCAAAGACGGCACGCAGAGGATTCACCTTTCTCACAACAGAGGATTAATCAAAAATGTTACACGACAATGACCTCTAACACGATCAAGGGCAAACCTAAATCCGACGCGCTCTATGAAGAGATGGGCAGAAGATCATGTTTCACTCTCCGCCCACCGAGCGCGACCGAGCGAATCAGATGCTGGGATGCTGTGACAGCGTCTCGGGAACTAACCGTTAGGTGGCCAATAGTTCCGGCCAATCAGACACAGCCTCCGCATATAAATATGGGTTGAGAAGGCCCGGTGGCTTCATTACTATTCACGACACGGATCTGACGACTCTTCTCTTCTCAACGACGAAGTTTATACACGATCCGATCTCGCACTCGCCCTGCAGTTGATGATTCTCCTCTCCTCGACGGGGATTCTACACACTTCAAGGCACTCTCTCTCTCTTCACCAGTCCCTGGTAGCTTCGAGCTCAGTACTTTTCAGTATTACTCACTACCAGCGTTCTTCAGTCAGGGTACCACCCGGTTCAGAAAGATATTTTTATCTTTCTGGACGTCCGCTGGGATACCTTAGTCGGTTCGCCCGGATCAAGCTGAACTAGTCACTTGATCGTCCGCAGGGGGCCGCTGGGTGATCGAAATTCTCATACGAATCGATCAACCGCTTAAGGGAGCTCTTTTGAGGGCTAGTTGGGAGGACCCTTGCCGATTTTCAGACGTGCAAATATCGCAAAGCGAGTCCCCCACGTTACGACTGTTCTTATAAGAGCATCTCGACGGACCCTGCCAACACGGCAAGTGAGTCCTCGAGAAATTCCAAGTTCTTTTACAGAACCAAATATTTCAAGGAGTTTCCTAAATGGAATGATCTCCGTCTTTACACCCCCTCAACGGGGTGCCTGATCCGAGCGCTGTCAGTAGCCCGCACCTCGAGACAGAACGGGCGGGAAACAGTCACGTGGGCTCCCGCCTACGCATTCCAATCTCCCGTGATCCGGCGCAAGATCGCCCGCTCCCCAGCCATTCTGAGCTGCTGGAGGACCTCTCAATCGACTCCGTGAAGGACGTGATTCATGTTCAGCAACCTGAGACACGGTCTGATCAAGTTTATCTCAATCAATCTTTCTCTGAAAGAAATAACGAAGATTTCCTGACAAAAACAGAAATCTCTACGCGACTTTCCGCCGAACGTACGGCTGACACAAGTGTTTTATTCACTCCTATTATACACCCGTCGCATGAACATAAAGGTCATTATCACAATATAGAGTTGAGACCAAAACATTCCCCCAATACGGGAATATTCTATCGAACAATCACGAGAAGCCCGGGTCGAGACAGACAGATCTTACGATCCGGCTACGCACTATCTGGGTAATTTTGATAGTACCAAAATGGGTAAAAGTACTTTTTCACACCTTCCGTCGGGATACGACCAAGGGTACAACCCGCATAACCAAAACATCGGTACTTTCCATGACATACCACTGGGTCTCCCGACTCCAAGTCGAACATATGCAAATCCACTACATGTGATACCTAGGCATTATTTGGAAATTTTAAACAATGGAATTTTTGACCCTCTGAAATAACTGAATTGAAATGCATAATTTATTTTTTATTTATATTTATTTAAAGCGGAAACATATTAAAAAGGTCTTTGCAAATGGAGACGAGCTTCATTTATCTGATCTCTTGTATTTGATTCATGTGGGTTCTATGAAAAGTGTGTTTAGGAGAGGTGAGCGATTACAATGGTTTAACTAAAATAAAAGTTGTGCAATGTTCAAAAATAAAAAATCGATGCAAATTATTACACAAAGGTTTATTGTTTCTGTATTGGATAGCCCTTCTATGCAGCATACCTGTCTATTGAGAATGTTCAACCAAGTCTATGATAAATTAAGTTTCTAAATATATCTGCATAGGTATAGACACCTACCGATGCCGAAATGAAATTAATTAAATTATTTAGGTATAGTAACACACCTACACTTTCTTTATTTAACAAGAGCTGAACCACCAACTGAAAATTAATTATATAAAATGTATCTCCTACCTACTCTTCAGAAGTCCATCTACAGGTGACAAATTTTATAATTAACCCGGTTTCCTGAAATGAAAATTCAATATTGTAATTACATCAGCTGATAGTGTCGTAGTTACAAGGCGATTTTCGCTATGTTCCACCAGTTAAGATTTGCTTCCATCTTGTTGATTTTTTCTGCCTAATTTCTATCCTATGACACCTAAACATACATTACTGTTACCCTTGACAGTGTTTGAGATCTCGATTTTTGAATATTTCAGCCCCTAAATTCTACTCTTTGGGGAAGAGAAAAATTGATGACGATGTTACTCGCACTTTCTTTTTAGCCAAATTTCTTAAAGTTCGGTCCAGTAGTTTTGGAAAAAAAGTTCAGACTCTCTTTCTTCTTTTAAATTCAATTTTTGGAACCTACGTATCGTGAAACGTGAACCGACAAATGTTGAGGTGTGTAAAAAATATTTGTTTCTCGTTTTATAAAGGATCATTACCTATTGAAAATAATAAACCAAAATTTTTGGTTGCCAAGTAGATTATTTACATCAGGCAGCGGTGAGACTCTCGTTGCTACCACTTGGTGAGTTGGGTACCCCCAGAATAAATCTTCATTATAGTAACTCAAACTCTTTTCCCCTCGATCTTCTTTCCACAGCTGGTCCCTGAACTCTTTCACCAAGGTCACAACATTTGGCTTCAATTTGGAGTTCAATTTTAGATCTGTAGCTTTTCCAACTAGAAATATGAATAGAAATTTATAGAGGTTAAAGAAGTGCTTATTACTTCAACTTTATCCTAACAGATCTTCGTCATATTCTAACTTAATGTCTCAGTCTTTACACATGTATCTTAATAATACGAGACGTACCTAATTACCGCCATATTCTGATGCCTGTATATAGGTACCTACATTGATTGGAATCGTGAAAAGTATCGTAGGTAACCTATAGACACAATATACCGATTTTCACAGGCTGTTACGATAGACTCAGGAACATTGACTTTTGGATCAGTCCATCTTAAATTATACGCTGTTTAAAATATTTGCGATTTGAGACAGGGAAGATGTATCCAACTTCCATGTAATGATCATCATACGAACTAGAAATGTAACTGGTACTTATGGTATAGATCGACTGGAGATGCGAAATACACCATACCTTCAAATCAGGTAGATATTCGAACAGTGAAGTTGATTTTCACTGACCTGAAGGGACAACACCTCCTTAACCAGGTGGCGTGAAGGATAGCGGATCGTCAGTCCTGAATTCTGAGAAGAAAAGGAAGGCATTCCCGCCTCAATAACTGATCTATGGGTTTAGAGGAACCTAGGATGTAATTACCAACCTGCATAATTAATTTATGCAGATCAGAAAAGGCAAGAAGTATCTACGGTAGCTAGTTGAATACATGTTGGAAGTTGCAGATTCTGAAAGTCATAAATTACTTCCAAGGAATCATAAATTGCCTTCATGAAATTAGTAATAAAGTGCAATGCCTGGGGGAGTAGCCTATACTGATCTTGCTGAAATCCTATCGGGAAGGTATCATGGAAAGTAAGCCATGACACCTGAGAAGAAAACGTAATGCCTTCGTCTTTATTGTAGATCAGGCCATTGAATGGAAGAAACAAAGCAAGTTTTCATAAATTCATAGCAAGATATGCCAGTAGAAAAAAAGAATACATGGCGCGAATAAATTATTTTACTCAGTATAGGAAATAACCGTGAGACTCATCTGTACCACACTAGGACACAGGAGATAATTAGACGAATATCACTCAGGTTTGAACAGGGGAGTTCACCAACCTGCAGGGGAAAGTGGTGGCTACTGGAGAAAGCAGTGTTAGATGGGTCGGTAAAGAGCCAGCCTTGATCAGGTCAGCAATGACATCTGAGAAGAAAAGGGTATTGGCTCGATCTGTATCTCTGGTCAAACCTCCGCAAAGAGAATGCTGTAAATATACTGACAAATCTCATGGATAAGCTTGCATCCATGAAAATATCCATAAAAGCTGGGAAAGTAGAAGTAGTGTGATGTATTACTCCACAGTTTAATGCTGATTTTGAAGGTAATTACCATGAATGAATCATCAAGTGCAACACATGGGGGAATGGCTTATAATTAATATCCACATTTTTGGTTTGGATTGAAAAAGAGAGGTCCACGAACCTGCCGTTGGACCTACTAACCTGCTGGGACATCACCCCCTGGGCCAGCTGTCGGAGATGGTGGTGGACTCTCGGCCATGAACTCTGAGAAGAAAATATCAGCGTCCCCGTCAGTGGTCAGACCTCCACAGGGGGGAATGCAGCGGGTGTACATCCAAGCCCTCTCCTTCATTTTCCTCTTCAGATCCTCGTCCCATTCGACAGGCTCTCCATGGAACTCTCTGGCCCTCTGAAAATCTGATGCAGTGAAGAAAATGAGTTGCCTAGATGTGTAAATATAGAAATATTATGAGTAAAAAATAAATAAAAAAATCATCTCCAACACAAATGAGAACAAAATTGGGGAAAAAATGGCGCACGTCTTCGATGAATTAGGTATTTCTTATCTTATCTCCAACAATACAACATGAAACTCATGCAATCAGTAGATGATGAACTACCTTGGTCATATTACTCAGGTTTTCCAACAGATGCTTGAGACGAACAAGGGGCATGCTACTAGTAGGTATGTACCTTTCCGAAGAACGTTATCAATGATTAGCATTTTAATTGAACATTTGATAAAAATTAAACAATACTCGACAGTTCCCATTATTAAGCATTGAAGAGATGCCACGTTTGATCTCTCTCAAATGTATATTGATCACGTAATCAGCTCAAGTTCGTTTCAGGACTGTTTGGAAAACAAGCTATGTGCGCATTGCAATGATGCTTCGCATACCAAGTGGCAAGTCACTACGTATATAAGTAAATAAATGAGCAAATCCTTCGTTATCTATTCATTCATGCTTATACTACTAAATATAATTTACATAGAAGGGAAAAAACCAAACTATTCACGGTTTTTTTTTTTTCTTTCAGAATGCCATTTTTGTATTTGAGGATAAGTATTTTACCAAATCCAATTTGCTCTTTGGTGAGAAGTCGGAGATCTTCTAGAAATGGGTAGTCTTTATCCCAATCGTACAACTTGACGAACGTGGGTTCGTCTCTCCGGTACTTGGGCCAAAGTTCTTCCAACATTTGTTCAATCATTTCTGGGTCTGCGGGAACAGTCGGGACTTTGCCGCCAGATTTCGCCTGAAAATTAGAATTATAAAGTTTCTATAGTAATTATTGAATAAAATACCTATACAATAATTCATGTTGGAAATTGATATACATATTTGGACACGAAAACTATCATTTCTTAGCCTCTTTGATCTTGTCAACTCGTAAATCGACAATTTACAATTGATAATGGACAATATCCGAGACAAGGATAAGCCGACGTCTTCAATATGCAGTTCTCTGAACCAATTCACACAAACACGCCTGCGCTGATGTCAGCCGATTATGAGAAATGGCGTGACGTTGAAATGAGGCTAAATCCCCCGCTCGCCCCGTGGAAAGGAGTAAGGAGAATTGTTGACCGCCCAGTGACTTTCGTCACGAAAACTGGTAGGTACCCAATCAACAATGGAAATAATTACGAGGAACGACTTGGAAGAAATCGCTGGGCGATGATTGGGTCTGCCAAAAGGAGACAAATCACCCCCGTTTACGCCCCGACGAGTGAATAAAACTGTTTGATGAGCATCAGCTCGGGGTCTTAGTTTCCAATTTGTGCCCTTCCGGCGGTGTGATGGGAAAATATAGATTTTCCAGATTTCCCATCCCACAAAGATCTCAAAAATACATAACATACATCAAGTAGTCAATCCCTTAGTAAAAATTCAGATCTCTGGCCCCTAGACTCATGAGTCTATTACGCTCTCCCTTGCACCACGGTGGATTTAAATATCCATTGAATAATCACAGAACCCAGCTACCCATAAGGGAGCTTATTTCCATTGTCAGTTGACGCTAGTTCGAATTCAGGTCAGCAGGGGCACGCACAGCGAGACATGTTGTGTGCTTAGTGTGTGGTATGTAACAAACATAAGAATACCTACTGTCTTAGCTGTGCCACTTTTTCTCTGAGTCTGTCGTCTTCCTCCGGTCTTCTGTGACTGCCTCCTACTTCCTGATGCGGAAGCCCTACTTTTCCTCTTTCCACCTCCTCCGCTTTTGGAAGCTCGACTTTTCCTTTTCCCGCCAGATGCCTTGCTGGCTCTGCTTTGCCTCTTGGAAGACCTTCTTTTGCTGCTGGGAGACTTGCTTTTCCTCGAGCTCGACCTGCTCTGCCTTGACGCCTTGCTTGCTCTTTTACTCTGCCTCCTGCCCTGTGACAAGTGATTTATCAAACAACAAATTTTGCAGTTAATGTAAATTTGAGGTGAGTCATTACTGTAACAATAATGTGGTTGCGTGCATTGAGAATTTTAATCTGAATCGATCTTTGTTGGATTAAATGCAGGTAATCTGAACTAAAAAAGCCCTAATTTGGCGAATCCATACTTGGCCCTATTTAACAGCACCGTACGCCCCCTACCCTAACAACCGGTCATGAACCGTAGCTCGCCTAATTAATTGGCTAGAAATTACGTGTTGCTTTCCTAACATGATTAGCCGGTAATTACGCCTTAGCTCTAATCATCTAATCACCAGACTCTGAGCCTGCAGCGCTAACTAATTAATACTTATAAATTACACCGTTACTGTGCATACCTAGGTGCTGGATGAACCATAGCAAAAGAAAATAACTAGAAACGAATCTTAAATAAAGAAACTAACTAAGAAGAGATGGATTTAAACTGCAAATAAATATTGGAGCACTGGATGACAGATAACGTAGCACAGAAAGAATAACATATAAAATAACTGGTTCAAGTGAATGAGGTGGTTGAAGAGAAAAGACTTGAGTTGCTTGAATGCTAGAGCGAAATGAGATCTTCTAGCGTAAGGCTGCCTTTTTATATCTTCTCTCCCGCTGTGTGTTTCCTTTCTAGTGTCCTCTCTCCTCCCACTCCTAGTAGTATGGACTTCATGATTTGTTTCTGGGCGTCCTAAGGGTTTTCCATTTTAAATTTCAGCTTTATATGTTGATTGTGAACTCTAGGATTGGTTTCAGAATGCCTACAAACTGATTTCAATGAAGAAAATTGTCAAAGATTTTGATTTAAAAATTTTCCGAGCCATTACAATAGCTTCTGTTTCTACGAAAGTTCGCTAATTCAAGAAGTTCATCTGAGAAGTGACTGCACTGTAGGGATTGAAGTTTGGGTATTTTTGCGAAATGACCCAGCTACATGAAATACTATGCGTGACATGATGGAAAGTTTGTTAGGTGCGTAACGTAGGCTGAATCCCAACTATTGACCAGCTGTGTGATGATTCATAAACGGAAGCATCAAACCTTTTTTCCTTTCTTATCTTTCCCACCTTCATCGCCTTTCTTCTCTTCTTCTGGGAGCTGCTTTTTGGTTTCTTTCATGCTGTTTATCACCTCAGGAGTCAGAAAGTATTCCCCATTGAAAAACTGAAAAAAAGGAAAACGTTGAATCGCCTTTTACGTGAATTTGCAGATAAAGCAAAAAGGAACCATATGGTCCCTCATGCTGGTCTAATACAACTCTAAGCCATGAATTCCTTGCTGAGAGAAGAGAGGTGCGTAACCAAACAAGCAGCAGCCGAACTATTCAGTTCCCCCCTAAATGACCCTGACCTGTAGAGCTGACGCCTTGGCCACTCATACCCTTTCTCTATAAGCCAGTTTAGCTGTAGTAACTTATCTGGCCTTACTCAGCCACAATAAACCTTCCCACCACGTAAGCCCTGTCATGCCTTAGCACTAAGGGCCACCTATCCTGGTAGAATAATATAAAATGGCAACTGAATCCCTTCTTCAGACAGATATGTTTCAGATTTCAGATGTTTCACAACCCCCCCCCCCCCCCCCCATTACAACAAGAAGACTGTAATGGAACCAATGATATTATCGCATGATAGCTCTGTCATACATTAAATTGAATGTTTACTCTTGGACTAAGAGATGTTTACATCAATAACCTCCTGTGGCATGGTCGTTATTGAGCTGCTTTATTGGTAGAAAAACCCAGTAGCATCCATTAGGTCTCCCACTACAAACACCATCAGTACCCTCAGCAACTTTTGCAAAGACCTAAACTACCATGCCACAGGTAATTTCAAAAGTAGGTGCTACCACCGCGTACACTGGCTTATAGAGATAGAGTTGTGCCATGGCAAAAACCCCATTCATCTCTAGTGCCCTTAAGCTTAGTCCAGACAGATACTTTTTGTTGCGTAACATTGTTGCAAAGCTGTTCCAAACTGTCCCGATTCAATGTCGCAGAACATTTTTGAGCTGCCCTGCAAGAATGTTTCGTGTCCACACTAGGGGAGCAGTTTCATTCGCAATGTCTCGGGAAATAATTCTCACCTATCACCTACTCTGATTTTTTTAACCGCCAAAAATGATCATTTTAAGCTGATTTTTCTACAGTAGTTCTTGGGTATAGAAACCCAACCCCGAAATTGGAATTTGTTTGTGAAGTTCCACTCTTCCGAGATTCATTTAATTTTTTATGCTCCCGTCGAAATTGACTCTTAAGTGTGTGAATTTTTTTTTTCGACTTCAGCCACCGACACTTTATATTTGGCAGCCAATCCCACCATGGCCGCACTTCTTTTGTCCCTGTTCTTATGATCGGAAGAACGGACATCCCACAAGCAATCATTTACATGAAGATTCTCAATAAGGTTCAGTGTTACCTCGGTGGACCACATGTTGAGTACGCGACTTGATAATCGACTTTTAAAAAAATCAGTTGATAAGGAAGGAATCCCATTTTCCATAGGACTCAAGAATACTAAGTTTCAGACCCGCAATACACCCCTGCAACAATGTTGCGGGGCTGTTCGGGCGCTCGGTAGCTGCCCCGATTCAGACTCGCAACAATGTTGCGCAACAAAAAGTCTGTCTGGACTAAGCTTTATGCAACCGACGTACCATGCTCTGCTGTTATGGAGTAAGTAGGACTGAATCCGTGTCATCATAGTGCTGATAATAAAGAAAATCCTCCTTCCATTATTTACGTGGTCATGTAAAGTACAACTACCAATAGAAGTAGTACAGTACCTTGGCGATCTCCCGTGAGACGTAGTGATCGACATTGTTCACGAAAATTCTGTAGCAGTAGAAGGGTCTTTTCTTCATACTTTCTTTCACCTCCGCAATGCTTTCGGGCATATTTTGCGGGTATTTGTAATCGTCGCTGGGAGGTATCATATCCCATCTTGTTGCCATTTTTCCGGTTCACGAATTAAATGGAGATACTCATAAAATAGATGGATTCTGGTTAGTACAGGTCTGAATTGAGCAGGTCAATAAAATGATCGCAATGAATATAATAAGACCTGTCAAGGAGATAGTCAACGTTGCAACGTATCTACATTCCTCTTGACAACATATTTGTAAATCTATTCTATAAACTAGCCGCTCCGGCTCGCTTCACTCGCAAGGTGTGACTGTGTACATGCGATGGTCTTTTACCCCCCATTTAGGTGTATTACAATTGAAATATGTAGGGGATGTTGCTCGCTTTGCTCGCAAACGGTAGATCCCTAAGGGTAGGTTTAACGTGTGTAGGGGATGTTCTTATTTATGGAAACCTCCTAGTCGTGGACTTTTGATTGAGCCCACACACGGATTTTCCAGTTTGTCTACCCCCCAACCCTCACAACCCACTGAGCAGGGGTTGCGCAATTTTGATGTGGCCTATATTTTGCGCCGGAATCGGCTGGTCATATTAAAAAAAGAATCGCGCAAATCGGTCAATCTGTTCAAAAGTTGTGGAGGTACATACATACGTACACTTTAATTTATTATTATAAAGATGAGTAGTGTCAGCACCTTCACGCTCAAACTCAGGACTGATTTAAACGTATTTTTTTGCAAAATGATCTGGTTGGCACATAAAAGGTTTGTGTAAAAGAAAATTTTCATAAAAAGTCCAACCAGATCCGCTAACTTATTTAAATTCTCTCTTATTCGCCCTAGGAGTTTGAAATTTGATAGGGTGCCTCTCTGGGACATCGAAAAACGAATAAAATGATGGGTTCTTTCCTGATCAGCTGAGTGAGCTAAATTCACTCCTTTTCACCCTAGGAATGTGAAATTTGACTAGGAGCCTCTCTAAGACATTAAAAGTCGTATGCAATGAGGTGTTCCAACGAGATCAGTCGACTTAGCTAAATTCTCTCCTATTCACCCTAGGAATTTGAAATATGATAGGGAGCCTCTCCGGGACATCGAGAAACAAATGAAATTATGGGCTCTTTCCTGTTCAGCTGAGTTACTCTTTCTGAGTCACCTGGTTATTTTATATTGCTGTAATATTCTCAGTTCTCGTGTGATTCTGATCAGCTTCGGAACCTCCGAGGCTAATTTCTTTCCTAATCAACTCATGTTGCTGAAATTTAATGGAGCTCGTTCGGGATAGGTACCTCAAAAACAATTAGGAGGTTCGGAGGATCACAGAATAGCTGATGGGGCTCTGAGGCTAATTTCGTTCCTTTTCAACCTGTCGTTTCACTATGTTTTTTGTTTTGTTGTTTTGACATTTGCAACAGCCGTAATTTCCACAATTTTGATGCGATTTTCTTCAAATTTTTAGGGATCGTGCGGGTATAGCTCTGCATGATCCCCTATCAGTTCCGTCATGATCGAATCAACGGTAGCCTCTGCGCAGGCGCAAACAAAATTTTCTTGTTTCGGTCATAACTCAGGCAATTGTGAACGGATTCCGGTCAGATTTTCAGGGATGATGCGGGCAAGGTTTCTTGAGGTCCCGTATCACATTCTTTGCAATCATCAGCAGCAGTACGCTAGGCGCATGCGCGAAAGTGATGTTTTTGTTACGGTCACAGCTTAATTAATTTTATCGGATTTTGTTCAAATTTTCAGAGATGATCCCGGTAGAGTCCCTTGAGGTGCCATACGAATCGTACGGTACTACCAGTGATTGTGCCCATCATGCCGGGAATTTATTTGCCGGCCGTCTCTAGTTTTCTGGAATTTAATGGTGACGTTCTGTGAAGGTCACGAAGAAGCTCATGACCCATTTTAGAAATTTTTTCAACATTCACCCACTATAAACCGTAAAATTATGGGGTCCTGAACAGTAAAGGTGTGAATCCTTTTAGGAGGCACGATGCGACTAGTTTTGATCATTTACTAGTTATATAAGGGGCTTAATAATGATTATAGACCAATCATCTGCGTAGAAGGGCTATATAATGCAGAATTAATAAACCTTTGCGTAATAATTTGCAGCGTTTTAAAATTCAATTCAAAATAAATTTATTGTGCAAGGAAACAAAATATTCATGTATTCACTCATGAATGATAATTAAATTAAAAAATTTAATACAAGATGTGATTGAAAACAAGGTAGAGCTACCAGCCAAAGTAGGGGGCCTTGCTGTAAACAACCCAGTGAGGTCTGCATTAAATGACTTCCCCATCTCCAGAAGAGCCACAAGCCTTTTAGTTGAGTGTATAAAATGAGGTTCAGAGCTAGACACGCACAGGTACTGTGAACAAGTCAGGTCAGTCCTCAATGAGATCTTTGCGGAAGGCAACAGATGCGGTCAGAGGGGAAGAAGTGATCAACCCAAATGAAGCTGCCCCCAAAACACCAGCGTGCCATCCGAAGATCCAGAGATGCTTCCCAATGGCTCAGTTATACCACTGGTCGCAGATAACTTTGATTTGTCCAAATCACAGTTTCAGGATGCACTGTCAGTGCGGTACGGATTTGAACCTTATGGGTTTCCAGTCTCCTGCGATGGATGTGGAGAGTCAATGGACGTTAATCACCGCCTTAATTGTAAAAAGGGAGGGTTAGTTAAACGAGGATACGACAATGTCAGGGATGAATGTGCCCTCATGGCTAACCTTGCGTGGGGCTGCGTCACGACCGAGCCAGTTCTACGCGGCAATGACGAAGGGATGCCAGCTCTAGTTGCCGACTTAAAAATTCATGGCGTGTGGGACAGCTCGAGATACTCGCATCATAAGTGCTTACACCGTCTCTTACTCATCCCAAGAATGGTCTACTATCTCGCAAAACGCAGCTCACACCAAGCATACGAAGTACAATCGAGCAGCTGAAGACCTTAGAGGATCCTTCACACCCTTGATATGTTCGTGTGACGGAGCTCTCCACCGAGAATATGATAGGTTTTTGAAGAGGATGGAGGTTGTCCTTGCGGACAAGTGGTCTCACCCATATTCGCAAATTCGTTCTTGGGTGAGGGTGAAACCCCAGTACAAGGAGGGCAATAAGAACCCTGGGCTTGGAAGGTGGGGTGGCCAATCTACTACTGACGGAGTAGCCCAACAAGAAGCTCAGCGGAAGAACTTCTAGAGTGAGAAGCTAAAACAGCCAACAGCCTCATATAAACTCTTCCGAAATCCCCATTTTTAGAAAATTTCCCATAATAATGTTACATTAAATAGTATAGTTATTGGGAAAAAATAGATGTGATTGAAAAGACAAAAACTTTTATCTCAAATCCCAAATTATAATACTACACGCATTTTTCAACTCAACCGTCAGACAACATACGTTAGCAACATTCACGGACTCATCATTCAAATTTCAAAGCAAACCACGGCGGACAATGTAAATTCAACATTTTGAAAAAATCTAAATTTCACAAAACACGGGAACGAACAGACATTTTGACTCAAGCTTAGGATTAGGGCTGGCGACGAATTTGTGTTTTCCGTTAGTCAGCACTTCACCGAAGAGAAATTGAGGGAAGCTGCCATGCACGCTGCCAAAGACATTATTCGCGGGGCAGTGAAAAGAGTGTTCAAAACTCCTCAAGTCCCATTGTTACAAGTTTGTATCATTTCTATTACTTTAAACCGGTTCCCAACACAAATTCCACCGGGACCCACAAGTTGAGGTATTATAGGCTCACGACGCAAAGTTTCATATTAGTAGGTACCTACTTTCACCCATTCGCCCCTCTTTCAATTATCTCTGCCACCATTTTATAATTTATCAAAAGAAAAATCCATTATCAAAAGCATAGCGGATAGTAATGGCTATGGAGGAGATCTCGTTGATACCATATGGGATAAGGTTCTTAGGAAAAAGAGTAGGGAAAAAGTTTCCAATCTGGCCAGAGAAGATGTAAATTTAGGAGAAAAGCAATGGATAAGTATGTATACCTTATTATGGGAAAATTTCTGATAAAATCGGCAAATTTCTATCATCAAGGGTTACAAAGTAGGTTTTAAAACTAAAAATAGTCTTAAAGCATTACTAGGATCCGTTAAGGACAAAATCAATGTTCAGGATAAAAGTGGGATTTATAAACTAAAATGTTCATGTAGTTACGAATATTGCGGTCAAACTGGTACGAAATTCAGGGAAAGAATAGATTAGCATCAGGAGGATTTCAAGGAAAAAATCGATTAACCACTGGTCATACCCGCCTTACCCACAGTGGCGCAGAAGCTAGTTATGGTGTGAGTAGGTACAGTGAGGGTGATCTGTCCATCCGCTACTTTCTGGAGCACGGCCCAGACCTAATCAATCACAGGCCACCCATTGTATACAAAGTAAACCAGTTCCACTATCCGCTTTACAAGCAGATACCATGTTACATGGATATGTCTTTGATTGGGGATTTCATAACGGTTGTCCTCGAGTTGTCCTCGACTGTTGTCAAGAGGATGAAAATGTTTCCTATGCAGTGGAGTAAATGATGCTATTGCTTTACGTCAAGAATATTGTAACCGGCTTATTAAAATTGTTTATAGTCCAATTAACTTCATTTTGGGATGTAGCCAGGTACGTAAGGAGGGGGAAATTGGTAGCTTGAGATGTGAACATTTATCACATAAATCAAGCGCTTTCCAGCGAGTGGCGAACGATTTTTGTGCGATGAAAACTGCGGAAGTTCCATTCCCCTAGCAACGGCTGGGTTGTACGTGAAAAACACTGAAATTGTGACACAAATTTTGCGTCACGGAAATTTTTGGTTGACCCCCCAGAGCAAAGACATATCCATCCATGTCAATAAGGGTAAGTCTACATTTGCGAAACATCTTCCAATCATAGTTACAATTTCGATCTGACAGATAGACGGTTTGTAGAATTTCTTCATTTTTGTCCAAAGGGAGGTATGTTGAAAGTACTTGAAAAATTCGAAATAATCTAAAGTGACAGATCTGGTAAATGTTTAAATGAGGATATCCCTCAATATATTTCACCACTGATAAGTCCATTTCTGTAAAGCTTGGAATTATCCCTTCAAACTGTTGAAACCAGTAATTCTTCCCCTCCTTTTACTTCATCTGATTAGCTATAATTCCCCTTCACCTGTGACTATAAAAGCTGTGTCCTTTCTAATGTGCCTTCAGTTATTGTTTGTTACTGATGATGGCCTAACCGTCGAAATCGATTTAACATTGTAACTCTTTATTTTTCGTGAAAATAGACAACGTTTTTTCACTAACTTCCGTTTTAAAATGGGTTTCCACAACTTCATCACTAGTGATTTAGTTTTTATCTCTGCCACTATTGAATTTTAACGAGCCTACCTTTAATGTGATTTCGTAAGTGCATGCATGTACCTATCTAAGAAATATTCAAGTTTTTATTATTAAAATAAATGAATAATATTACTAAATAAATTAAATAAAGTTATATAAAACTCTTGGTATTAGAACTCTGTTGGTCCGTTCCAACATGGAGGGTCACGAACTAATCCAGAGTTAATCCAGATGTCACTGCCATTTTGAGGTATAACTCCCAAACCTGGATTAACCCCCTAATGTAGAACGCGCCCCTACAAGACCAGAGGCAGCATACGGTGTGAGACAAAAGACGTGATAAAAACAAAGAATACAGTCTGGAATCTCATAATCGTCAAAATCATGTTAAAAAATGACAATTTTAAATGACAAATGAATTTTACAAATTCATGGTAAAATTATAAAAATTCGTATTCTTTTGTTTTTTGAGTCGCTGAACTCGAATTTGCTGTCAAAAAATCAATGGTCTAACAGAAATACGTCAAAATACGAATTTTCATAATTTTACAATGAATTTTGGAAAATTGTCATTTTTTGACATGATTTTGACGATTTTGAGATTCCAAACTATCAAAAGTAGTTGCTGTCGACTTGTTTTGACTGCATATTCGAGTTTAGCGACCCCAAAAACGTAAGTGTACGAAGTTTCACAATTTTACAAAGAATTTTGTAAAAGTAATATTCATAAGTCTGATATTGGCAAACAAAAAGCGTATTTCAAAAACCAAAATCGAGCTACCGGCGTAGGTTTATGTTATGCAAAAAATCTGAAAAAATTCAGGGGTCATTTTTTTGACATTTTAAACCAAATTTCGGGTAGAGGTCATCAAAATTCCACCTTGCTCAAAATAGCGGGCACCCTAGAGCACAGTCCTATTTGGCCTTGAACAATGGACAATTTCGATGCAGATTGGATCCATACGACGTTACACACACAAAGCCATAATGTTACTTACCTATCTTCAAAACGCATAGGTTTATGTTGAACAGCATTAAATTGAAGGAAAAAAAGTGAAATGTAAAAATATGAAATTCTTATTCGTTTTGGTAGAGCCGGTAGGTAAGGAATTACAAGAAGATGTCAGTGCCCAATTTAGAACTAGATTAGGAATTTAGGGAAGAGTTGATATTAAACAAAGAGAGTGATAAATTTTCCCCCTTTATTGATACAATCTTTTTAAAACCTAATTCACCCTAAAGTCACTCCTCGTTGTACCTTGGTCTCGGAGAGGCTTGAAGATCTAGAAGGTCTAGGCGTCTTCGTGCAGCAGAGAGACACTGAGAAGAGGGCTTCCAAGAAGGCACTGTCGTTGACGAGACTGTAGCTATTCGTCCTGGATCCAACTCACGGAGCAGGATAACGAAGGCCAATCGTTACCAAGCGTTGATAGTTCAGTGAAGAAAGATGCCGGATTTCGGCACTTGGAAGATTACCTACTCTTTTATTTGATATATTATGAGCTGGTTCCTATGCTTCGCTACTATAATCGTTATTGAAAGGATTAATAATATATTATCATGATATTTTTGCCTATTGGTTTTACTATAACACTCTGCTAACATTTTCAGTTCAAGAGGACACAAGTATGTGCTGGTCATTCCCAAGAAAAGGGACTTGTTCTCGGTGTTTACTCTGATCCGGATGACGCCAAAGGAGCCTCTTTCACGCAAACGGCGATGGATTTCGATAAAGAGAGCGGTGGGAAGATGTCTCATGCCCTTCGTGTTGCTGGGACGATCCCTAAGTTGGGGGAGTACAGGTACAGAGTGTGTGCATATAGTTAGGTAGAGCTCTCTCAGGTTTTTGGAGTGCAAGATGAGTGGGACAGGGCAGTGGCTGGCTGAAGCGAGACTGAGGTGTTCGCAGCCCCCTCCCCTTCTCTTTCCCCTCCCATAGGTGAATTCGCAGGGATCGTGATTCGCAGAAGCCCGCAGCCCTGTCCTGCTCCTTTTGCAGTTCTAAAACCTGAGCTCTGCCTAATCTTTGCTTGTATTTTGGTTTAGGCACTGAATCCAAAATCTAATAAGGTACGTGGTGGCCTCTTTACTATTACGAATTTGACTCAATAGTAATTTATTGGTATCATGCTAGTAGTGTATATGTAAAACCAAAAAAAAAAAGTATATATATATATATATATATATATATATATATATTGATTTGAGGTATTACAGAAGGTTGGAAAAAGATAGGAAACACTTAAATGAACTTTAAAAATTGAGTTTTTGAAGTATATATATATATATATATATATATATATATATATATATATATATATATATATACGATAGGAAACGATAGGAAAAAGATAGGAAACACTTAAATGAACTTACAAAATTGAGCTATATATATATATATATATATATATATATATTTCAGAGGAAAGCTGAAGTTAGATGCACATGGGATGCTTCTAGTAGCGGACAGTGGTATCATCGGGATAACCACACCCAGTGTTCATACATGACATCCACTAAAACCCCTCCAGCTGTAAGAAAACACCCAAAAATTCCCAGATATACAGAATGTCCAATATCATTCCAATAGGATTAGACATTACCTTCATTTGTATATTTTCATTTTTCAGTAAACCTCTTCATTTTCCCTAAATCCAGATCGAATTGGGAATCCCTCTTGTGAAACCCCTGAAAAATCTCCCCTCCCCAAATTCTGTTGTCCTCACAAATAAAACGCCGAATTCGGGATAGAAACTCCTGGTTTTAGACTGGCAAGGTTCTGTTCGCCTGGAAATATGAGCCTACACCTAATTCTATTAAGCAAAAAACGAAGTACCTTGGTAGGTTCGTACCAAATCTTTCTTTTCACGTGGCAGTGTTGCTGGTGTGAATACAAAATAAATTGAATTTATACTTGAACGATGAGGATAAGTCAAGTTTTCGACTTGATATATATATTGCCTTTTAATTACGTTGAAGGCGCGAAACCTTAAGCGCCAAAATGCATAGGGAAGTGCACAACTTCATGCCTCTTAAATCGCTTTAGTGGTTATATATTATGAAAGTAGTTTGACGCACTTCAAATTAGTATCACCACAGTCCAACTACACTGTAAAGGATTTATATACATTTGGCTAGGAGTCGGAATACCTACCGGAATATTGCGAGCCGTGTTATTGAGATGGTTATGCGGGCTTGACCCTTGAAAGTGTTCGGGCGAGAGGTACGAGAAAGTACCGTTGTTGTCTCGAGTATCGTTATATTTCACTTGGTAGGAAATATATGAATCTTGTAATAAATCTGTAACAGGTCGAGCTTCGCTGCGTGAGTCTAAATGTGACTCTCTCGCTGGTGAATATTGGTATTCAGGCTCTAACCGAGAGTTCTCACTATAATATGAGGTAGTTGTTTTTGGGTACTGAAAAGTACCTTTATTTCCGTGTAGACCATGCACTTGTTGAGTTTGATAAGCACTCACGTCAGTCACGTACCCGGTGGGTAGCTGTGAA
This sequence comes from Adelphocoris suturalis, assembly GCA_030762985.1. Classification (NCBI taxonomy): domain Eukaryota; kingdom Metazoa; phylum Arthropoda; class Insecta; order Hemiptera; family Miridae; genus Adelphocoris; species Adelphocoris suturalis. Next base: position 49,285,749 of record CM061043.1, on the reverse strand, counting down.
GGGATTTCTGTTTTAGCAGTGAAATCTCTGTAGTTTCCCTTTGAAGGGGTCTGAATATGTTCGACAGTGTATTTGACATCTGTGAAAGATGTGTGTGAATGTGTCATATCCAAAGCTCGATCTCGCCGTGTCTCAGGGAGATGAGAAGGGCCAGCCTCTCGCACGGAGGTGGCCTTCGCTGCGCCCAATAACTCGTCGGCGCTAGGCCTTGAGCTTCCGTGGGTCGTGTCACGTGCTGGCCGAGGAATGCAATTAGGAGTCGCGTGCGCGCTGTCACCTTGATCAGCGGCGCCTCCCCGTCTGTCAATCGTTTCCGACTGCACGGACTCATCTAGAAGGCGAAATGAAGGGATTCGCTCCATCTAGGAAGTTTTGCCTTCTAGGTTCTACAAAAGAACGAGGCTTGGCAGGGACTCACTTCCAGCAGGTGCTAGAGGGTCCTCTGTCTGTTCTGATAAGAACAATTATAACGGGAACTCGCTTCCAACAATTAATTGTCAGAGGGTCCTCCGGGCTGAAAAGCCTTTTCAGTTGATCAAACCGGATACGGTTTTGCTTGATGATCAACTGGCTAGCCCCTGCGGAAGGCTGACGAAATATTTCGAAAGCCCGGGCGACTAGTCTCGACTTGCCCCTGCGGACGTTCAGTGAATTACTTCTCTGAACCGGGCGACAAGTTTTATTGAAGATCGATGGTAGTGAGTAATACAGGATGTATTAGGCTCAAGCTACCAGAAGTCTTGATGAAGAAGGTTGAGTATCTCGTCTCTGGATCGTGTAGAAAGCTTCGTCTTAGAGAGAAGGAACGTCAGATCAGAAGGTTGAGAATGGTATAACGGGACGACCCATCAAATGCTATATTTATATCCGTCCGGAAGTCGGATTCTGCATTTGATTGGCTGGATCAGTTGATCTCTAGCGCTCGCGTGTGCGGAAGTAGAAATCGCTTCCGATTTGATTGATTGCGCCCGGTGGGCGGAAGTTGAATCATCTTCTTCCGCCTTTTCTCCGTAGAGCGCGTCTGGCCTTGTTTGCCCTTGATCGGATTTGAAAGTCATTTGATTCAAGGCAATTTTTGTGTGTCCTGTTTGCCGGCTCGTCAAGCTTCGCTCGTGCAGTGAGCGTTTAGCTTGTCGTGTTTTTAACTTTCAACGACTTAATTTCTCTTGTGATTCTGAATTTCGCATAATCTTTTCGGTTATTTGTTTTGTTTTGTCTAGACGTAGCCTGACGTCTTTTTGTATAGTTCTACTGTGTGAACTTATTTTTGGTGGCCCTGAAAAGGCCAGTGAGGTAGTGAGTTCACCACAAGGGCCCCCCAAGACCTCTGGCACCGTCTACGATGTCTTAAGGCGTCGTCTTGAGGGCCTCGTAGGCGACGGTAACACCCTGCCGTCGTGGGGTTTGTTGCTGTTGTACCAGTCCTTGGCGACGGGTACCAGCATCGTGAGTGCTGGAACCGCAGTCTCGTCGTGTTGGACAAGACGGGGGTGCAATTCGTTGCTTTTGTCGGGACATTTTGGCGGGAAAGCGAGGTAACCCAGCTGTCACCGAATCTGGTGGACGGTCTTCACTCTCTGGCGGATTTCCGTTGAGTTACATCGGGTGTCGATGTATTTGTATTCGGCTGTATCTCGTTTCTTCTGTATCGAGCGTATAAGCCGGTTTTATTTGGTGTTTGGGAATTTTCTTTGTGTGTTCCCCAATTTGAACCGTTACTGATACACTATCACGTTTTACCACCTTAAAAGGACCTGTATAAGGGCATTGCAGTGTAGAGAGTTGTGTAGGAACTCTCACGTATACGTGAGAACATGTGTCTAGGTTTTTAGGCACGTTCACAGAGTATTTCGTGTTGTTGTGTTTAATTTGCGTGGTTCTGAAGAATATTGGGTCAGTTATGTTTGCTGACGTCACAAATATATCTCCTGGGAGGGGTACGTCGATGCCATAGACCTTTTGAAACGGTGTGGTTTCAGTAGAAGGGTCTACCGCCGTGCGCATCGCCAGTAACACTTTTGGAAGTGCTTCAAGCCAATTTTCATTTTGGGCTTTTATCGCTTCCTTGAGCGACCTGTTCCTTCTTTCGACCATTCCGTTCGTGGAAGGTTTGTAGGGTAGAGTGTGGGTGTGTTTGATCCCTAATCGTTCCATTATGGATTGGAAAAGGTTGGATTCAAACTGTGCTCCTTGGTCACTCGTAATTTGCTTTGGCACCCCTTTAGAGGCTACCCAAAACTTGATAAACGCTGAGGTGATTGAGGTGATTTCTATGTTTGTGAGTGGAACTGCTTCTACCCAGCCAGTTGCTCTGTCTACCATCATGAGGAGATACTGTTTTCCTCCTTTCGCCATAAGTAGGGGTCCCGTGATATCGATATGCACGTGTGAGAATTTTGACGCTGTTTCGAATTCCGTGTAAGGCAATTTGACGGAGCGAGTTATTTTTGCTGTTGGCAAGTTTCACATGCTCATACCCAATTTGCAACGTCTGTTCTCATTCCGTTCCAAAAATATCTCTGTTTGAGTTTATATACCGTGGAGTGTATCCCCGGGTGACCCAAATTGTGTATGGAGCTGACAATTTCATGTCTACTCTCTTTTGGGAGATATGGTCTGGGGTGTCCTAAATCTAGGTTACACCATATTTCACCTTGAGGAAATTCTACTTTTGTTAATTTCTGTGTTTCTTCCTTGTTTGGTGGTGTTTTCTGCTGAGCTTCCATTATATGTAGTAATAAGTTACATTCGATGGCAGCTGTTATTTTTGAAATTTCGGCCTCGAGAGGGCCTTCCTCTGTTTGAGTCGAGACTGATTTTGTCTGTATTTCGATCGGATCAAATGGCCGTGACAGCGCGTCTGCTACCAAATTTTGTTCACCTGGTATATGTCTGATATCACTTGTCATTTGTCGTGGGGTTTGTTGCTGTTGTACCAGTCCGTCCACCGTCCGCGGCTTTTCTCCGAAAATACTGGACCAAAGTATATGAAACTTGTGTTAAAAATCACATTTGGAGTCTAGATGGTCCTAGAAGCTCGGCATCAAATTTTCATCAACCCTAAAGGGTTGTATTAAAGGGCCAAACATTTAAAAAAATCGAGCTCTCGAAAACTTTCTTGGTAACAGTAAATTTTTTGTTTATCAATGATAAATTTAATCCCAAAGAATGGATTAAACCACCCGCAACGCTGTACGTTGCACAGTCCGCTTTCCCTAAGGGCTTGAACATCGAAAAAAAAAAACCTTCGAATTTCTACTCGTGAGAAGATCTAAATCACGCACTGCTAGCGAATCTATTGAATAAATAGTCAAGCTGTAAATTCCATGAACGATCACTAGATAGTGAAACCGGGATACAAAGAAATCGCCTTTTAAATATCAGCCGATATAATGCCAATAATGGAAATATCAGGTGACATAATTCCAATGGATTTATTCGAGCTTTGAACTATCGTCCGTGCGGAAGTACCTATTAGAGAATCATTGGTACCTAGATGCTTAATTTCATCTCTTAAATCGCTCCCAAGTCTACCTATTGGTAGCGGAAGCATTGTTTTCGCTTTTGAGATATAGAAAAGTTTTAGTCCCCAAAAATATCCAACGGTTGTTGTTTCTGACGGTGGTATAATTTACGTTTTAGGCTACTCTGAAAAACTTTCGTGTCATGTATCCTCAAATCCTAGTAACAAGCTTAATTTCCAGCTTAATTAACAAGAAAGTGTAGATTTTTTTTTCCCCCATCATAGATACAAATATTGGATTTTCTTGCAGAGTTCGAAGTAGTCGAGAGTGGTGGATCTGGTGAATGGTACCAAACATTATTTTTACATCCGTTCAACAGCTTTGATTAACCCCTATTTCATAACGTTACCCTCTCCTGTTCGAGTCCCTTTCACTTCGTGTGTCACCTTACTGGTTAACACCATCCATTAGGTATTTCTTCTGATCAGTAGGATTTAGTATGAGTACGCTTTCACCTATTATTTTTCTGCTGTACCTTCACTAACGGGCTATACGTTGAAATCAATCCACCAGTATGTTTCTACCTACTTTTAATCATTTTTCTTCATTGAAATTTACAAAGTTTTTACTTGTTTGTTTTTGTTTCTGCTTGAAATACAACTCGTTTATGCCTAATTTTCTACCTATCACTACTGACATGTTGGTTTAATGTGGATAAATAACATTATTTTCTTTTGATATCCAACAACAGGCTACTCTTGGAGACCCATCCCGGCTTCTCGGTAGTGGCTATGGCGGGCCTCGGGCCTGAGTGCGTCGGCTACAACGAGGTCGAGGACATGGATGAAGAGAAGGAAAACATCCGGATTGCCACTGCTGTCGGAGCAAGGGGGCTCCAGAGCATTGGGGTAGGTATTAGTTCCATCAGACTTTCTCTACCTCAAAAATTACCTTAACCATCGACATCTCTTACTCATTTCCAAAATCCTTCATTCCTTGGTCTCGCCCTATCTCAGCTCTGCAATTTCTAAAGCCGTGTCTTCTCGTCTGTTGGACACAACACCCGTACTATGGCTTTTCGGAGCAGTTGGGGCGAGGCTGTGGAATGCACTTCCTCTCCGTCTTAGACCCACGATCAGCCATTCCAAGAAAGGCGTAATTAAATTGTATGCCAACGCCGAATATTGTATCCTCCCTATCATTTCTTCTTTCTTCCACATTAATCCGTTTTTTATTCTATTAGGGCCCTCCCTTACTTCAATTTTCTCCAAACATTAATTTCTCTTTTATAATAAGTTCATTTTAGCATTAATAAGCCATTATAGCACTGATCTTTAATTTGATATCGAGAGATATAAACCATTTTATCCGCACGGAAAGCTATAGTTATAATCATGACTATGTTAAAATGTTTCTGCGTAAAGCCTCGATACCTACCTATCTCCTCGTTTATCAGTACTTTCAGTACCTATTTTTGCTCAAGTTTAGAGATAGGTAGTATGAGTTTTCTTGAAGCGTGTATGAATCACTCTTGGAGGCTCTTGAGGTGTGCAGGAATCAAATAGGTAACGGTCTTATAAAATAAATTGTATTTGACCGGGGTCTTGATGGTGTAAGTATATGCTTTGTAATTTGTACTGGTGTTATAATGGGATGGAAAGGGCATAGATAGACTTAACTGAATATCATAAAGGTCAAGATGGGTTTTTCCATATGTATTCCTACATTTTTCTGCCTTTGTTTCACAGCTGAAGAGCATCATGACGGAGTCTATGGGCTCTGCTGAGTCAGCTGCTGAAGGGATAGCGCTCGGAGTTTGGGTTTTCCAAGAGATGAGGGACGTCAAGCGGCAAATTCCCATCCCTGGCATCGGTCTTTACGACTCCTGTGATTACACGGGCTGGCAGATCGGGCTGCAGAAGGCATCGGCCCAGAACCTAGCGAGACAACTGTCTGAAATCCCTTCTAACATCCTTACGCCAATAGGGTACGCACTGATATTAACTACTACTGAATAGGGTACTACTTATATTAACTTTTGTCTTCCAGCTTCATGAAATATCTTTGTGATCACTGTTTTCTTTAAAAATAAATAATGAACGATAGATCAGGTATCAACAATAACGACGAATAATCTCAATAATCATTAACTTATGATTGATTAAAATATGTCTAGTTTTGCGCAAAGTGCTGTCGACATATTGGCCAAAGCTGGAGTAAGCGTGGAAGTGAAGGTCAAAGCTTGGGCTAAAATTATGGATCTTAACGCTTTTCTGGCAGCGGGCAGTGGTTCTTGTGAGCCTCCAGTCTTCGTGGAGTTGAGCTACTACGGCTGCGAACCTGACACGAATCCTCTTGTTTTAATTGGAAAAGGTAAAACTAGTATTATCATCTATTTGACCAAATCAATGCTGAACATAGCAAAATATAGTTTGTTTGTAATGAGGCATTATTCTTATTTATTTATTTTTATTTTATATTACAATACGGTGCAAAATACCAATAATTACAAAGTTAAAGAACAAATCAGTCATTACCCGGCATAGAAAGACGTCACACAAACAGGGCACAAGAGGAACTTTATCATCACTGGTAATGGCGGAGAGCATTCTTAAGCTAGATAGCATTTGCCTCACGTGGTATTCTGAGTGTAGGGCGATGGAAATGGTAATTTCGATTGGCAAATGGGACATGGAAAGATGGCTGTGTACGGATGGGATAGGAAGGCTCAGACTCATTGAAGCATGAACGCTAATAGGGACTGGATATCTTGCCATTAACTACCTTGCGGAGAAAAATGATGTCGGCATTCCTCCTCCTAACCCCTAATGTTTCAATGTTAAAATTATTCATGATCTCAGTGTAGTTTTATTTAGGCTATATTTATCCCAATTCGATGAGCCAGGAAACGCAAAAAAAAACCTATGCTGAACCCTCTCCAAGCGCTCAATATGTACAGCGTAGTGAGGGGACCACACGATGCTGCAGTAATCAAGGATCGGCCGAACAAGGGCCTGTACAAAACCACAATGGCTGTTGGGTTGGAAAGTTCGCGAGCAGACCTTTTCAGGAACCTGAGTGTCCTTAGAGACTTAGTGCATACTGCCTCAATATGGCTTGTAAGGCATCATTCTTATTTATTTATTTTAAATTTAAATGAAATAATAGTTTAATTAAAACTTGGCTTGTAAGGTCAAGCTAGAAGTCGACAAGTACCCCCATGTCCCACACAACCAGAGCCCTGGACAATTCGACAGTGTATAAGTATGTGCTTTTTATGCCCTGCAGAAGGAGATTGATAAGCACTTAGATGGATACAGTGTGAGGCTATTGTCCGAACACCATTGTAGGAGGGCATCGAGAGCGCACTAGAGCCGGTGACAGTCCACATCACCAATCCGATAGAACAACTTCAGGTCATCTGCAAGAATAAGATAGGTACCCGAAATCTCTTATCCTGGAGCTTTTTATCTTGAGTAAAAACAGAAGCGTACCTATATTAGAGCCCTGTGGTACTCCAGATGATGCTGAAAATGGCTCAGACAACACATTCTAAATCCTGACACGCTGAACTTTCCCATGCAAGCCAATTCAAAAAGGGGCCGGTGACACCTAGGGACTCGAACAGCCAGAGAAGGTGAAGGTTGGACAATTTATCAAAGGCCTTTGCAAAATCTGTCATAATTACATCAACCTGCATGGATTACTGGAAACTGCTGTGGATGTATTCAGTTGATAAAAGGAGATTGGTAGAGGTGGGATCGTCCCCTCATAAACCCTTGCTGACTATCAACAATCTAGCCTGCTAACACTAGGGTAATCGACTTCACCACAAGCTTCTCCATGACCTTCTTGCATGTGATCATAGTAGGAATTGAAAATAGTAATTATGAACGCAAAGATGTGCTGTGTATGTAACTTGTAATGATTAGTACATATTGCCAAGTCTTCCTACTTGGGACAGGGGCTCAATATTATACCACTGACGGAATTTGTTGTTCAGCATGCTCTCTGAAGTTTCGAGTCTTGGTGAAGGCCACCAAATCAAATTACTAATATTATATGAATTAATATGGTTGTATAATCGGCTTGAAAATTAGCCTGTACTAGGGCTTAGATCACGTAAAATTACAGTTTCCATCTTAATCCAATCTTGGCCTTCTATTCAGGCGAATGTAAAACTGATAAACTTTTTTGTAATTCATCTGGAGAATGCATGGTAATCAAAAACAATTTTTTCATACGCAGGAGTGACGTTCAACAGTGGTGGTCTTTGTCTCAAAACCTGCACTGAACAAAGAGACATGCGAGGGGACAAATCTGGCGCAGCCGTGGTGGTCGGAGCCATGAGAGCAGCTTCAGCTCTTAATCTTCCAATGAATATACGAGGTGGCTTTACATTAATGTTTGGGTAAAAATTATATAGGCTTTTGAGGCAGTTACCAACGCAGCTGTATGCCTCATTTTTTATTGCCGACAGCAACTATTTTGAATAGAATATTATTTAGAACGAGTTCCTTGTCATATAATTGGGAGTTCGATTTTTTTCCCCGCACAATGTGCTCAAATTTCAAAACAATTCAACATATGTTATATAATACGATTATTTACAAACATTTGCTCATGCAATCATGCTGTATGATTGAGACTTGTTTACACATGAAATAAGTACCAAATGGAATTTGTAAATTTGGAAATTCACATCTGGCTCCGCATCTTTTTTCAATTTTCTGTTTGGAATACATACGTATCGTAAGTCAGTTTATGATTAATTGCTACCTCTCTATAGTACGTAGGCAGGTTGAATAATAATTCATACGACAATAATAATTCATTCTCGCTTAGTTTGCTTGTCGATGTAGCTGTGGAATAAACTCAACAGCCAAAATTAATCAACAGTTTATTGTATTACCAAATTGTATTAGCATTTGTATCGATGGACCCAATGCAGGTATAATCCCCTTGACGGAGAACATGCCTGGACCATGTGCGGTCAAGCCTGGTGACGTCATCAGGTCCAAAAGTGGGAAAACTATCGTCGTGGAAGACACTGATTTTGATGGTCGACTAACACTCGCAGACGCCATAACTTACGCTGGAGTCTATAACCCGAAAGCAATAATCAGTATTGGTACGTATAAAATATTGGATCCATTGTGCTATCCGTCCAGACGTTCCTACCAGACACAATTCTTTGCTAGACACTGCATACCTACTATCAAGGCAAAATATTACCACAAAATCAAGGAAATCATTGAAAATTTTTAAAATACAATTTAATGACTTTAAACTTAACTTATTTAAATGAATTTAGTCTTAAATTCATGTAAGACTAAATTCATTTTGATGACTAAAATTTAGTCATTAATTATTATCATGCTCACTAATTACTATGGTTATTCCACCACACTTTTTATTTTGATAATTAGTTATTGATTTAAGCCTTTCCTCAACCAGAAGGATCATCAGTGGCATTGAACAAGTTGTCTAAAGGGACACTCCAAATGGCACAACTCTAGGGGGAGCCATGTTGCCCTCTGCAAATAAACGGAGCGTCATCATGGACCGCACTGGCGAATCGAAGGAGAAAAACAAGGGGTACAGGGATGACTACTGTTTAGCTCCTACACCAGATAAAAAACCCAAAAATGAAATAATACAATCAAGACTAGACGATGAATAGGCTAAATACTTGTTACTATACCGGGCGCTAAGCAGGTGTCTGTGAGTAAGACGGGTATGGCCAGTGGCAACCCGGTTGGCCACCATTCGATCCCTCCTTCGAAGTAGGGTTACGAAAGGGCCCACCAGGCACAAGTCCTGAAGGACACCACGCAGACCAGTGACCTCACACTGCCATTGCTTATGCCAGATGGAATTGGCTATATGTTGCATGTATGAGATTTGATCCTCAATGCGTAGAGGCAAGGTCTCGTTATCGCCAATGTCTATCCTCGAAAGAGCATCAACACACTCATTGCCATGAGTACTCACATGGCTTGGTACCCACACAAAAGTTATGGTTGAGCCTAATGTTGTGGTTTGGCATAGTGATACTCGTAGCCTTGTTCTAGGGGATCATCTGGAATTACATCATACTATAGGATACATAAGGAAAACAAATATATATTGAAACTTAAAACAACAATTTGAAAAATATACGATTACTCGTATGATTACTTCAGGTACTGTAGCCAAGAACACAATTGACGGTCTTGGAGGAGGAGCAACTGCAGGGTTTTCCAACAATGAGAGCATGATTGACCAATTCCGTATCGCTGGGATACACACTGGTGATCGTGTATGGAGGTAAGTCAATATTTTATGAAGTATTGTAATGATTGTAGTTAGGTTGATTTATTGATGTGAAATGTTTGAAATTCATTGTACAAAATCTAAATTCTCCATTGTTGATGATACATTTTTTCGGCAGATTCCCATTGTGGAAGCACTTCAATTGTAAAGTGCTTGCATCGCCAGTGGCAGACTCGGGTGACAACGAAGTAGCCCGATCCTACGGTGACCCCTGTGCTGCGGCGGCTTTCCTTCGAGAATTCCTACCAACAGGAGTCGACTGGGTCCATCTGGACAACTACGGCACTTACCATACTGACGGTAAGTGAAATAAAATTCACAAAAAACTCACCTACCTTATTCATTAGGGACGTGAAAAGGTAAAATGTGATAAAGATGATTGGAAATGATTGTATCAATTATTAAAGAGTTCATTTTGATCTCCAATCATTCATTCACTATCATTGGATTAATAAATTAGAAACTCAAGGTTTTTGACTGGTCACCTTACAAAACCACAACACTTATAACAAAAACATTCACATTTTTACCGATAGTCAGGCCAGCATCAAAGCACTTCTGAACCCCCTCACGACCTCAAAACTGGTCTGGGAAACCATGAAATACCTTAACAATTTGTTTCTTAACAACAATAAAATAACTATACTTGAATAAAATGGATTCCTGGTCATGAGAATCATGAAGGCGATGCTAACGCGAACAGTTTAGCGCGAGCTGGCTCAGAACAACAGTTCCTGGGCCCTTCTCCTTCCATCTGCATTTCCGAAAATGCCTGTAAAACTAAAATTAAAAACTGGGTCACACAGAACCTTAACATTCTCTGGAGGAGAGAAACAGCTAAATATAGACAAACCAGAATGCTTGTTATGTCTTCCAATCCCAAACGAGTATATTGGCTCCTGAGTAAAAGTAGATATTCAATTAGAATTATGATTGGCATCCTTACCGGACATTATGATTTCCGTAAGATGCTAAATGTTATAGATAACAACACCTCACCTATGTGCCCTTGTGGAATCGAGGAGGATTCCGCGGAGCACTTTCTTTGCAGATGCGACCGGTACTGGAGATCCAGAATGGAGGCATTTGGGCATAATATAATTGAACGTGCTTCCCTCAGAGATATTGAGTGGAAAAGAATCAACAAATTTGCTGATTTAATCTTAAGATTTGCTTGTGACGACTCCAACTCAGGGTAACCGGAAAAAAATCCCCCCCTCTTTTAATTTAAGAGGATCCTCTTAAATTAAAGGGGCATCTTTTTGAGGGCGAGTATAAGCCGATTATGGTGCCTGAAACTATTTTCCAATGGAAACCCCCGAGCAGTGAGTGAGTGAGTGAAGGTTTTTGACATTCCAATCTTTTCATACTTCCAAACGGTAGATAGCAGCTGCGGTAAAAATGCGTGTACTGAAATAAAATTAGGAGAAATCAGTAGGTACCTACTGGAAAGGACTGGGAGTGTCTCACAACAGATGAGGTCTGCTAACCACAACTGCCAAGACGTACGTTAGTAGGTTTGTACGCAGTGCTGATTGGAAACGGTTGGCGACCAGGTCTGTGATTGGTTTAGTGCGCATGCGTAACCACCACCTAATTTCCAACCGTTGGTAACCAAATCCGCACTGCGAATGGGTTTGACTGAAGTAAACCGTAGCCTCCAACTGCTGTAACCTGCTTGGTTGGCTCGCGCTTTGAATAGGTAAACATTTTATGTACCTCTTAATAAAGAAACTGAACTGTTAAGAGATGGCCTTCAAGACAACAAACAGGTTGAAAAATGAAAAATATTCATTGGGAACAAACCTTCCAACAGGAATAAGAAATCCATGCAATTTGGATCCATGCTCAATCTTTTCTTGCCTCCAGCTGATGATTTTGCGGGAGAATGTGGTGTTTATCTCGCGGGAAGAATTCAACTCGATCTCCAGGTCGACCCTCGTTCTAAATTTGTAATTTTAAAAGCTTTACAAACAACTTTTGTGATTAAGTAATAATATTTTACTGTATTTGTATTTTGTTGCTATTCAGACGAAAATTCCCATTCAACGTCACCAATAAGATTTTCATATCACACAACGCAGACTAGGAAACTCTAATTAATAACCGTAGAAGTAAAACAAGGGTAAATGCAAAGGCAGAACTTAGTAAATGTGCACGAGATTCAGATATCCGGCAGCTATCTTATCTCCTTCGGTTGGCTTATCTCTCATCTCTAAGGTAAACTCAGCTTCCTGAGCTCCCGCTACCAATACATCTCACAATGGAATGATTTGATTGGCTACTTCGAGCTGCGGTGTGGTGGGGGACATACCGTCAGATCGGTCAGCAGAAATTTCTCTGATCTGTCAATCCGATCCACAACTTGGTTCAAACCGGTCTGGTGGTCACTGCAAACGGACCACTATGGATACTATACAGTCAGAGATTTCCCCAAATGGACACTGCGAACGCCCCAAACGTGTTCCCAACTGTTTCTCACCAGTTTAATGGTCACTGCAAACAAACCTAATGTCTCTTTTAGGATGATTACTGGTCATGGCTAAAGATGACGATAAAGTATCGATTCAAAAAAATAAGACTGTTTTAACCAAGTATCAATCATTTTAGATCATTTTTTGTATCTGAGAACCGATTCAAAATTTCCAGAAACGAGTGCCGATTCTTTTTAACAGCTGGTCGAGCAAACAATGAAAAACCATATCCACAACCATAATTGAAGTTGGAGAAGAAGTAAAAAAAATTTACTAGAAGTAGAAAAAGTAAAATGACGTATGTTTTAATGGTTTTGGTAATATGCTATAGTTTCATAAGCATATTTTATTACATTATCCCATTTACGAACGAATGATTACGCTAGATGAAGTAGGCAAGTTGAGCTCAAGGTGACAGGATGGTCATGAAGTGTAGCATAATTTTCAGGTGGGTACCTGCATAATTTTTAGGAACCTAGGTAATACAACCTAGGTTCTATCTTATCTTATGAATTCTATTCTATTCTATCTATCTTATGAATCTATCTTATCTTTATTCTATCTATCTTATTTTATCTATCTAAATTCTATTCTATCTATCTTATGAATGTCATAGTTACCTACCTATTTCAAGTCAATTTTTCCATAGAAATTTAGTTGGTTAAATGTTAATGATTTTTGTTCTAAATCTTAATATATTATGATCGGTGTCTTTCCAACATGCTCTTTGTATAGCCTGGGAGATATGGTTGATAGATGAATAATGAATTGTATCTAGCACACAGCATAGCCCCAGCAGAGCGACCTAACGCGATACTCTTCTCATCTTTAAGCCAACAAATAGCTGATGTATTGAGACTAGTCTTGAACATCCCGTTCGGTAGCAATTATGAGGGTGTACTTATATTTAAAACGTCAGAAAGTGCCTAAGATGGTGACTTAGCCTCACGGAAACATTGGGTAGGTGCTGAAAGTCCGGCAGAAGATTATGAGTTACAAAACAATCAGATACGTAGTTATTCCATCACAAGAGCCTTAAAGATTTTTCCAACAAAATATCCGCACCCGATGGACAGCCCTGCAATCGCCGGTGCAATGCTTAACACCAGAAGAGACAGCTTCAGACTAATATTAGGCAACAAGACGCCTTATGATATTTTTCGGTACACGACCATTACTTATGACCGTTCGCCACTATAAAGAATCTAACCAAGTTTCCTTTTACAGGTCATGACATCCCGTACATCAGAGGACCCGGTATGACTGGAAGGCCTACGAGGACGGTGATTGAATTCTTGGCTCAAGCTGCCTGCAAGTACGACGAAGCTTCTGAAGACATCGTAGTACAAGACAAAAAAGTCTGCGGTGATAATAATTTTGTGACAGGAGTCGGTGCGTAAAGGCGCTCTGTAAAGGTATACAAAAAGAAAAAAAATCACAAAACGTTTAGTCCAAATACAGTCCTAGTCCTCTTAATTTGACTGTTTTTTTCATATCTACTATTTAATATATTATAAATCTGGCTATTGTAACCAAATCATCAACTGCGGATCCTGACTGGGGCCCTTGCGGGTGTTGTGCACCTCATACGGCATCTATTTTATGCAGCCTCTCAACCGGTACTTATATTTGTATGCCATGCACTCTTTGAGTCTTGCTGCAGTTATGGAGTGATTTTATGTGGAATTCGTCTAGAATCATCGGAGCTTTCAGGCAAAAAAAAGCAGCCATTCAGGCTCTGTCAGGATCTGCGCCCAGGACCTCTTGTTGACCACTTTTCCACCGTCTTGGTTTGCTGACTCTGCCTGCCCTATCTGGCCTTGCCCTTCTTGCCCGCATGAGCACCTACTCTGCGAACCTTCCCAACCAGGGTAATACGCATGGCTACTGCCCCTGCCAGCGCGATCTGCTTCAGGTTCCCAAGCACCGTCTCGCAGTGACAAAAATGAGGAATCCTGATTCGAATGGTGTAAGGATTTTCAATCTGCTGCCACCCCATGTAAGGAAGCTACCCAAAACGGCTTTTCTTAAACACCTGAAAGCCTTTCCTATTGATAAAGCACCTTATAATTTTGAGGAGATCCTCGGTGCTATAAAGGACATGCAATAGACTTATCGATGGGCATATATAATGTTTACCTACCATGTTTTTTATTTTTACTCTATTCTCACTCTTTTTTTTTCTCCTGTTTTCTGATTCTTTTTTTAACTTTGCTGTATGCTATATTTTGGTATGTTGGCAAATAAATTTGTTGATTGATTGAAAGTGCGATTGTTGTGGTAACAACAATAGGTTTTCGAGTAACTGAAGAAGTGAATGAATTCAGTGAATCGAATACAAAGTGAAGTTACTTGGAAGTTACTGAACCTAAGTAGAGTGGACCAGTCGGGCTTGATACCTCGTTTACTAAATTCTACTTAGGATAAAGTACGAGCATCACAGTGCTGTTATATTCTACCCTATAATATGAAATTAATTGGATTCCTTTCCTCCGCCTTATTCGTGGAAGAGACCATGCAGAAATATGCTTCCAAAGTAGGGTGTGGCCTTTCTGAAAAACAGCAGGGAGCTGTTAGTAAGTACTTTGGAGGTTTTTTTAGATTATATACAATCTGAGCAATCAAAATTTCATAATGCTTACTGAATAACTCTGAATCTTGAAAATTTACCGAACCTGGAAGTACAGTGTAGAAACCAACTTAATCGGCTATCTCGAAAAATTATATTTCGTTCCTAGTTGATGACAAAAAAAAAAAAAAAAAAAAAAAAAAAAAAAAAAAAAAAAAAAAAAACAGCCAATGGAATAGAAATCAGAATAAAATAATGAACAACCAGCAAGTGAATTTCGTGATGCGTTGGCAATTCCGTATAAGCGAGAGCCTGTAGAAATGCCAACATCTTGTGATGGCTGTGGTTGCCACAGTTTTACTATTGAGCATGCTCTGAGCTGCAAAACAGGAGGGCTGGTAACAAGACGGCATAACGAAATTCGGGATGTTTTGGGAGAGTTAATGATGTCTGCTTGGAGAAACTGTGTAAAAGAACCAATAATCAGAGAGGAGTCCACATGTTCTCCAGGCCTCAGGGGGATTTGGCCTGTCGGGGTGTATGGGAACGACAAAGGGAAGCATTGTTCGACGTTCGTGTCTGTGACTCTGATGCTCCCTCTTACGTTCACTGCACCGTGACAGCTGTCCTTTCAGGGGCAGAAGAAGAAATGAACAGAAAGTACCTGGTAGCATGCGAGCAGCAACATGCATCTTTCACCCCACTTGTATGCTCTGTCGATAAAGTTTATGCTCCCCAAATGGCGTCCTTCACAAATGTGCTGGCCGAGAGACTTGCTGAAAAATGGGGAAAGCCGCAAGGGATAGTGCGTGACGGTCTTGGCTTTGCCATTACCCAGTCCACCTCAATGTGCATCCGTGGAATCCAGAAGAAGTGGATCTCAGGTGATATGTTGGGGTTCCAGGATGGAGCTGCTCTTTCGTTGGGGATGCAGTAGTGAATTGAGAACAATTACTCGTAGCTTACAAGAAATGACTAGTAGCAGTATTGGAATTTTTTAGTTATGATGTTCATTTTAGGGACGAGCTTATTTTTAATGCCTTCTTTGCTACATTGATCAAAAAAAAAAAAAAAAAAAAAAAAAAGAACCACCATTCTTCTATAATACTCTACTTGTCCTTTATTCAATGCCTACACTATCGATTCGCGGATTTATGATTAATATTGATTTGAGGTTGATCACGCATGAAAATTCTTTGTGTTTTATTTCTTTCATTTTAACAATCCGACTAGACATGAATAATCATTATAAATACCTTACAATAAAATAATACATAGGGTAAAATTATAATAATATGCAACCTTTTAAAAGTGTCATGGTCAACACGTTTTTGTATCCTCCTCACGGAGTTTCAACATAACTGCTACCTACAACACCTACGGTAGGTAGGTAATCACAATATAAGAGTTTCATTATTTCTTCTTCTTGAAGAGAAAATAATTAGTCATATATAGTATTATTGTATTCTACGTTGGACTGAAGTTTCTTACTACGTATAATGCAAAATACAATTAAAAACTCATTACGTCATTTTTAAAAAACCTACTCTTTGGACATCGTTAGACTTAGAAAGAATAATCTGAAATTCATTTGGTTTCATACACCGTGGAAAAATAATGTTAAAGATACTACAATTTAAAACTTGGCGTTCAAGAGCACCGTCATACCCCCCTCCACCAGCCTCCGTATAATAAACCGGCCTCCGTAATTTGAAACAGGCCTTCGTAATAGATGAGACTGATTTTTATAGTTTGGTGGTCTGGATGCTCGCAAGCTCGCATCTCAAAAATAAAAAATATCCTAAATCAATCCTTTTAGCAAATTACAGATTAGTTGGACAAACAGATCAGATTTACGCCTAAAATGATGTTAAGTACGGAGGTCGAATATGAAGAAGAATTGGATCTAGATGGCACTGGGGATGGGGGGGTTGGACTTGCTGTTGAATGTCTAAACAATTTAAATACGATTTCAAATCCATTTCCATAATTATAACAGAGAATAGTTTAACGAGTCATCGCAATAACTATAAACAACTAAAATGTATTCTTTAACATCGATAGGTACTTGATTTCAATGCTCAGTAATTGGTACAACTTAATTGTAATCAATTATACTTGGATTTCTACGTATCTAGTCGTACTGTGTGTCCTCCTTTCTCAGGCGTTTTATTATCATTTTCTTTGAAAGAAATTAACGTACCAATATTGTCCTGAATATTACCCGTTACTAAATATCCCTAATATTATATATTGCAAATGGTTACCTATTTCATATTATTATCTAAACGTTGTTGTCAAGGAACACATCTACAGACACTGGGGTCGTTCAAGGACAAGACCTCTGGGCATTTCTCATGTAGTTATGATTCAACTTATTAACGAAATTGTGAACTACATCAACACTTTGACAAATGAACCATTAATCCATTGTAAGTCGAGTAAATGCTTAGTGTACTAATTGTTCCAAAACTGTGAATCACATAATACATTTAATTTGAACAAAATATGTGAAATTCCAAATCGCTAACTTTAGTTGGCTTCGTTTTGCCTAACTTTAAAAAAATCAGTAACAAGTGAATAGTAGGCAAAAGGTAGAGGGGGGAAATTAAAACGACCCAAGAGTGTCTTACCTACGATCCAATTTCAGAGATTCGAATGCATTGTCATATTTTTGATTTGTAGGTACCACTTTCAATGTTAATAACATTAATATATAGAATGAAATTTGTCTTATGTGTCTTGAAGGCATATAGCATATGGATATATTTATACCTGAAGGAGAAAAATACGTTTTATGTACTTGTCACAAAGTCGTTTCAAACACAGTTCATTGCATTGTACCTACCTATACGTAATATTTGCGCCAATTTTGATCTGAAGGATACCATCAGAAATGATATCTGAAGGATACCATTTCTGGAGTAGAATTAAAAATACTTGAAGGTCAATATTATGATTTATACAAACTAAATGTTGGGATATTAACCACTTTACAACCTCTAATTAATTACACATCGCAAAATTTGCAACAAACAAATTGTACACCGATTTACCGAAAAACATGAGTTTCGACACAAAAAATAGACACTTCAGTGAGTTACATTCGATCTAAATAATAACGCAAGTTTCGAACTAAATTCCATGTGGACTCCCTTTTTAATCTAACTTTAATACCTATCTACCGTTATAAGAATACATAACGCCGTAATGAATATTTAAGATAGAAGTACCGTTACTCTTACTGGATAGTAAAAATAAAATTCGATCGCTCCTAGAACTTGGAATTATAATTATAATAGATTATAAATTATAACATCAACTAACTGTCTAAATAGAGGTACTACAAAGTTTTGGTCTGATCACTAAAAATAAAAATATAATACAAAATTCTAATCCGTACCTACTACTGATTAAAAGCAGTGGGTATTCTATACCTGATGCACTGTAGAAACAAAATTTGCAATTTCTTTTATAAGTTATGTTAAATCAGTGCGCTCGTTATCCGTGCGAAACAGAGGGTAGGTAAGTAAATATTTACGTTCTGTCCAGTATCTATTGAAGGTCCATAATTTACCTGAAGAAATTGGTCAAATGGTGAACGAAGTTGTAGGCCTTCGTTTCGAAGGTGGTCATGGATTAATGATAATGCAGGACTTGCGCACTGTGCTGCTACAGGGGTGTACTTGGACTTGATGCTGCAGTGAAATATCAGGAATGGAAAGCAAATAGATCCCTGATTGCACGATGAATTCTATTTGTTGTAGACATCAATAGTAGGTAGCCTACCCATACCTATATTTAAAGCAGAAGTGTGGTGAAACAACTTACTGCTTTTCAGGTATCACAATCGGGTAGGTTATTGACCGGTGACCCCTGGGGATTGGTGTTGGTAACAAGAGCAACCCGTTGTTTTCCTGGCCAGCAACAAGGTAATTTGTAAGTTGTTGTTAAGTCAGTTATCTTGCGGTTGCTTACTAAGTACTAACAGCAGTGAAAGTTTCCACGCAGAGCTCAACAGCATGTTTCATAAGTCGCACCCATTTTCATGATCATTGATTGACTATGAAGGCAAATTTTGGAGTGTGATATGTACAGTTCGCCTTCTCGTGGGGCTGCGCCCTGGATAATGCTGAACGAAATATCCAAGAGCAGGAACGGTTTTGATTTGAGCGGGTCGCAGTTGGTACTCAGGCAAAAAGTAGATGAGACAGTTGGTATACATGTGTCGCAATCGATCAACTACGATCGGGTTGATATCACCTTTTGTATCTTTAGAAGACCTACTACTCGTATACCTGCCTAGTAGAGCAAAACACAATGATAGTGACATAAAACTGTAAACGGTTTCGTAACGTAGTAACCGTAATACTGGAGTGAAGGAAGATCTTATCCACTGGTGCGATTACAGATATACTACAATAAAAATTAAAAACCACAGAAAAAGGTTTTTCTAAGAGTATTTTTACCAGCACTCGGCTACACCAACTCATGGGGTTGAAATGAGGAAGCAGGCTTCAACTTCCAGTAATAACAACTATCAATAACAGTCTAGTCTGTTTTCTGACTTAGGGAATTACGGAATTGTGTGAGTTATAAATCATTCCACCCGTATCATGCGTGATACGAACGAATAACTTGGTTGCCCTAATGTAGATGGCATGTGGATTAGTCAGTTCGCTAGTAAAACAGCTTCAGTAATATATAAGAAATTCTCATGATTGTCTTCTTCTTCTTGAGCCCTGCATGAAAGCTATGCGTTGGCAGCTGTCCCAAAAAGTCACCCGTAGTGCTTTCTCCTCAGCAGCACGTTACAATTCCCCAAAGCTTGACGCTCCAGTCCAGGCCCTTATATTTTTCAATCAGGAAAGCTGCATCCTGCCTACTCCTCTTTTCTCCTTAATCTTACCCTCCGAAATGAGGTGGGGGGAAAATAATATCTTGGGCCATCCTAAGTAGGTAAGGTTGCGCTTTTTAATTACATTACAACATCCTTAAGCTTTCTCTTACTCGATGAAGCATAGAAAAACATCTTTCCATTGATTGTAACTACTCTGTACCAGAAAATTCAGGCAGAACACAGCTTTTCTCGTTCCAGTCCCTGATTCAAAATCGAATCTTGCCTCACCTCTAACACTCTCAAATTCAAGATTGTCAGTTGACTCAAATAGCAACTGACTAGTTAATCGCTTTCCTGGGGAGGGTCCTGTTATATAGGTATTCGGGATCTAGAGAGCACAATTCAAGTGTCTATTCCAAAGTGCAATCAGTTAGCCAGAAGTTAATGAAGCCAAGAATTGTGATCGCCCTTTGATTGGAATGCCGATGTATTTCAGGGAACCGTCATGGTGGGTGGGACATTCGGTGCATTCTGACTTCAACAAACCTCCTAAACCTCAGCAACAGATTTGCCTCCTTCCAGCTCCATGTCAGTTGTGAATAGGTAAAGAATAGAATTGTTAAGAACACTGATCTTGATAAAAATGAGTCTTAGAGTTCCCTAGTGATTGGTGTTTCACCACTAACCTCTAAGGACTCAGCAAATTATATAGGTAGGTAACCTACCTACTTCTGTTCCGAGTCACAGCAGCGTAGCCATGTAGGTTCATTCGTGCGCCCTCCAAAATAAATTGCAGACAGCCCAGTTGGACAGTAGAGCGAAATGTTATGGAACATGGAACAATTCTGATGATTAACAGAACATTCTTCCAAATTGAAATGTACCTACCTACCTACCTACTTACTCGCTAATTCTGAAGAAACATATCCGCTTTAAAACATATTGTTCCTATTTGAGCAATCTTATACTTTTGTTGATAACAACAATGAAGTAGGTCGCCAGAATGAAGAATAAGCTCCACCCCAGGGATGATATGAATCCGGCGTACACGGTGTGGTGTGTCATGTTCCAACCCCGCTGAGCGATAGATCTGTAAGATTCGGTCGTCATAGTGAGCGGAAGCAGCCAACCGACAGACCTGAGACTCCAGTGCATCCCCTCAAACGGCCAAACCATTCCTGAAACATATTGATTCCTGAACATTTTTCACAGCAGTGTTGAAGATGCGAGTGAACCACCATCACCTCACGCAGTCAACGTAATATGGTAAAGTAACTATTTTAATTATAGGATAAGCTTCAATAATTTACCGCTGAGCATGGCAAGAGGGAAGAAACTGCCGAGGCCCATGTAGGTGGCTGCCTGGTCCGAGTCACAAATCGCTGAGACGAAAATCCCTGAAAAGTTATGAAATCAGAATTATTCTGCCTTTTACAATGACATCATTATCATAATATAATCAAATTCAAACATCTTTGAAATTAAACCTTAACCTCTGCCGCACAGTGGGCCAAAAACGTATCTAAAGGCCGTGTCATACTTGCATTTTCTCAGCTTTTTTCTCGCATTTTTAATGCTCAACCATAAAGAAGGCAAAGTGCTTTTTTCCAAGGTCAGCTGTGAATGTTGAAGAGGAATACGTGCAAAAATAGCGCATTCTGGCGGAATACAGTTTTATTAAGTATGTCAGGTTAGGGCTCCTAGGGGTTTTCCACTGAATCGTTACCTTCCCAAGGGTTACGTTTTAGCATTTTTCTTGCGACGAGGTAAAAATTAGAACATGTTCCAATTTTCTCAAGTGAGTTTAAAAATGCTCCACCAGGATAAGTAATGGTCGCAAAAGCTGACCTTGGAAAAAACTCTTTGCCTTCTTCACTTAATAATGCGAGAAAAAAGCTGAAAAAATGCAAGTGTGATACGGCCTTGAGAAAATGTTCAAAACTCTGTCCCTTTGAGAAAACATGAGCTGGCAATTCCAAATATGGACGAAAATTAGTCTTTACTACATTCAAACTTCTATAATTTCCAATGATTTTTATGTAATTTTGGTACAGTCAAAATCGATAAAATAAGAAAAATTCTTGACTAATCGACAGAAAAAATAAGAGGTTGAAACTTTGTTGGATAGAGAAGAATCGCTTGCTAAAAATTTGTTTTGACTTCTGGCTCTGTTTGCGAACGGTAGTCAAATTAAAAATTATTGGGTCACCTTCCTACAGAATTTCTTTGAGAATGAGGGGTGTCTCTAATTATGGTTGAGGAGGACTGGCGGGGTTTTCGAGCGAATAGCGTGGCAATGGAACATTTTGAGAGGAGAGTTAGACAACAGGATCGGGAGTGAATATCATTATCTTCGTTTCGTGAAATGTACAAGTTTTTGGTACACCCTGCTGCTCCGCCAATCTATTCAAAAATGGACATTGGGGTGAACTGTAAGAGGTTATTATGCCAAATCAAAATTTCTGGCACCATGTGAGAAGCGACACGCATCATTTACTCCCCTAGTCTGCTCAGTTCGACGGCCTCTTTCCCCCCCTAGATGGTGGCCTTTACCTAAGTTCTCGCCGAAAATTTGGCTGAAAAATGGTTCAGACCACAAGTACAAATGAGATGATGGCTGAGGGTGAGCATTGGATTCGCAATAGTAAGAGCATCCATGTGCATCAGAGGATCGCGAAAGAAATGGATCTCCACCGAAAATTTGATAGGGTTTGGCGATGGGGCCGCCCTGTCCTTGGGTATGAATTAGGGAATACTACATTACGTTAACATTGACGTTAGTCAAAGGAAAAAATGAAAAAACCCCACTCCCAGCTACATGAAAAGTTCCCCTGTAATTAAAGTAGCTTAAAATCAGAATTTCTGGTTGCAGACGGTGTTTGATCTACAAGGGTGGAAAGGACGCCACTTATGAGTGCCCAATTTGCACCTATGCAGAACCAGACACTCCTATGCATTTTCTTGGTGCTTGCCTGGGGCTTTCAATTCAAAGATTCAACTCTTATGGTACCAATTTTTTTTCCTAAGACAATATGTACTGCATATTAAACATCCAGAATAAAGTGGAAGCAATTAAATTATACAGCTTTGTGGAAAACTCTCTGAAAATCAGAGGTTAGGATCATTTTATTTTGATACGTTCACAGCATCTGTGGATATAATATCTTTAATTAAAGCATAGGATGTTATTTTTTATTTATTTATTTTAAATTTTCTTATTTTTTACTATTGCTAATTTATTTTGTATTAGATATGGCTTGCTCTCAATTTGTAAAGAGCCGAAGTTATTTAGGCATTACCAACGTAGAAGAGGTACCTGCTTATCGTTTACATTCATTTTTTCATTGTTGCCGGTGCCAATTACATAAGAATTGTGTATCGTCATTACCTAATGTATTTATTCTTCAGTTTTCTTTTCTACTATTATCCTCTCATTTATGCCATGTATTATTCAGTTGTTTTTTGAGCAACTCCTTGTAATATCGCAAGATTTTACAAATACTTAACGCATTAACTAACTGCATGAGTGGCCGCGGCTTAATGCATACCGCACGTCTTCTTAAATATAATGAACTTACCGTAGCACATACCGCAGAGACCAACAAACGCCAAAAGCGTCATAGCTAAGACGGCGCTTCCTCTGATGACGTTGTCGTATACAAGGTAGAGGACAACCATCATGAACAGACTTTGGATGGCAAGAACGAAGAACTGGACGATCGCGTGACCCAACAAAACTTCCGGCAGCGTCATGCCTGAGATGGGATAGAATGTTATAATTATTATCAACAGTAGACGTCAATATGGATACAGTAAATACAGGGTATTCCCACTTGAAATTCAAAACCTCCTTGAAATCATCTTCACTACTTAGATAGAGTACTATTTAGAACAAACATTTCAAGTGGAAATCGCAATTGGAAAATTCGTTTGAGGACGTTTGGAGTTAGAGTAGTTAGAACCTAATACTATGAACCTTTAATATTATAAACATTTTAACTAGAATTAGAAGATATAGTATCTAAAATTTTAGGATAAAAATTTGTTTAAACAGGAAAATGATGTGGCAATAAACAATGCCTGGTTGCTGATGAAGGCAACAGGCCAAAACCTAACCAAGCTAGATTTCAAGGGAAGTAGTGCAATGCTATTTGAAAAGACACAAGACTCCAATAAGGAACTTTGCCGCCTCATCTTCCACCAGCTTCTTGAATACAATTAGATTCGATCGACAAGATCATCTAATACGCAAGAGTCTTGAAAAGAAGAGGAGGAGATGCGTGAACGATGGCTGTGGAAGTAAAGTTTATACATACAGTGACAAATGCGAGGTGGGACTTTGCGTTGATTGTTTCTACAAATTTCACCAAAAATGATCTGGAATATCCTAATATTCATTTTACCTCGTGATTCGCTGTTGCAATCTTCATTTATTTATTTATTTTTTTTAGGTTTAAGCCGCAACTCAACCAGAAGGGTCATTAGCGGCAATTTTTGCTACTTTTAATTCTATTTTATTCTCCTCATGGGGCACGTAATAAAGTTACCAAAATTTGTGATTTAGGTTTATGAAAAAAGTTCCTTAGAAAAATTGTTTATTTGACAATTCAATTTTATAGAGTTCGTGAGTATTTTATGTTTGTTTTTAATTAAACTAATTTTGATGCAAATGTTGTGCTATAAAAAATATAGGTACCTAATCAACTATCAACGCATTTCATGTATTTATTATTGAAAAAATCAACTTTTCCCTCTGTAATCAACCAGTGTCAGTGACGCCTACGGGTACATAATTGTCCTATCCCCTCACAGGGGGCTGAAGCTGCCAAGATTTAAAAAATATTTTTCTGGGCTCAAATTGAACCTAAATAGGTGGAAAACAGGAGAAATTTGAAAATCTGTTATTGAACATTTTTCTCGGTGCTGTAGGGTTAATGTTATAAACATTTCAACTAGAATAAAAAGACATTTTAAGGTAAAAATTTGTTTAAACAGGAAAATAAAATATTTAACTCGTCGTGCATATTAACATAATAGAATGCCCAAAAATTAATACTAGATGCTCGGAAAACCAAAGCAACGCTAACGTAAACTGCATTTGAACATCAAATAATGATTGAGCAATTTTATTGGCTGCATGGGCAAAATGGCTAATTTTTGAACTGTATTTTAACGTTGAAGAATTTGACACTGGTTAGTAAATAAATACAAATAGATGAATAAAAATTAAAAAAAACGTCTGCCTAAGTTGGGGTGAAGCACATAGCTTCCTCGTATCCGTAACATGAATGAATAGATCTCAGATGATCAAAATGTTTTAAATTACATTGAAAAATTCAATTTCGAAAAATAGTAGGTAAATAGAGGACTATTTACTGCCTAATCCGAACATTTCCTGAAATTTTCATCAAAATCAAAAGGAGTGTGGAAATTAACTTCGTTGCAAGGATTACACATTCGCACATAGGCAGCAGCTATTAATGGTACAATCATGTTGAAATTGGGGTTGATCAAATCGTCTTCTCCTATCCACCCTCCGATTTTAGCAAAATCGGACGACTAGGACGTGGAAAAATTATGGTTGAAGGAAATTTGCGCTCATTTTATCAAAATCAGATGAAAATTATCTTGTTACAAAGATTACACATTCGCGCATGCGCAGCAGCTACTAATTAGAATCATGTTGAAACTGATATGGTATGATCAGTCGTCTTCTCCCAACTATGTACTGTCCACCAAATTTAAGCGAGATCGAACGTGAGAAAATGATGTTTGATGGTATGTTTTGATGATGTTTGCATATGCCCAGAGTAGTATTATGATTTGGCAACAATGCAACTGATAGGAGATCATCTACTGTCTAACCTGATAATTTCCGGAAATTTTCATCAAAATCGGTTGAAATTGTGGAAATTAAGCTTGCTACAAGGATTTGCGGAAACAAGAAAGACACACGGAGACAGACATGGAATGAAAGTTGTTCATAATGGTCTAAACCTCTAAACGTAAAATGCGAGTGGAATGTTAGCTTTTGGAGACACTAAAATCTTCCAGAAGTGAAAACAAATCAAATACAGACTCGGAAGCAATAATGAACAGTGAAGTATTTACTCGTATGTAACTTTTGGTTTTGAAGCGTGACGCTTGGTATACACCCTTCACCACGGCTATCGCCTAGTTCAAGGCGGATTTTCGGCGGCCAAACCAGGAGACTAAAGAATATTTCACAATGTGAAATTTAATTTACCAGCTCTTTTTCATAAAGAGTAGATACTGTACGTAGTGTCAAGTCTAAGAAAAGGTCTATATCTCAAAAAAAAATCTAGGACGGCGTTGACCGCCCCCAATCCGTGCGAGTGTGAAAATTCGAATCTTAGTTCGGACATTTGACCGGGGCGTCTGAATTTGTGGAAATAGCCGTGAAGAGGGTGCTATACTGAGCGTCAATTGGTTTTGAAGATACCAATACTTATACTTCTCAAACCTTAACATCAGCTACAATCATTCACCAGATGCTGAAAGGCATATATAAATATGTCTAGCCCACATTGTTGAAGTTTGGATTGCCGCAAAACATACCTGATATCAAGCTTCTCTCAAGGAGTCCTTCCCTCTTCTCCATAAGGATAGCACCGACCGTAAACATCATGGGTAGGTAGAACTCGAATCTAAAAATAGGTTGAAAGTCTTCGTCAACTATAAATTCAACAAAACTTAAATCCAGGCTAAGCAGGTCTTCTTTAACAATCATTATCATATGGATACTATGTGAATGAATACTCATACAAATAATGTAATTTATTAGTATAAATATTTCTTACAACTGGAGAATCGCTGGCACTGCGAACTCTGAAAACGTTGGTGAGTTCGTTCCATATATGGCCTCTTCCCACTGAAAAAGTAGATCCAGTAATTTATTTAGGTATTACGGGACAAGCCCAATTACAATGTTGTATTCAGTACTGAAGAAATTGTAAAATAGATATGATAGAAATACAGAACAAGATGGTAGGTTAAAATGAAGATTATTATAAATTAGGTACAATAGTTCTAGACACTGTTATGGCATGATTGACAAAAATTTTAAAAACCATCTACATTTTTAAGAACCATTGACTTCTGGTTCTTGAAGGACCATGTTGGTCTCCCAAGCTATACGCATCAACGGTCGGCTCCTCATGTAACTATTAGCAGCAAATGGGACATAAATTAAAGATTGTGAGCGGGTGTTGTGCTGTGGAATGCTCATGCCTATTCTACCCAGTAGCTCTGGACAGTCGATCCTACAATTCAAGAGTTTATGGAAGAACTGCTCATGGAGGGATAAGCGTCTTGACAGCAACGAGGTCAACCCCAATTGATCCAACAAATCTTCATAATTTATGTTCTAGGAACGTATACACATTATTAATGCGACGTATCTCAGAAATAGGTGTTGGATATGTTCTATTTGTCGTATATGGACAGCTTAGGTCGGACACCAAATAACAGAGGGGTACTCGACTAAGGGTCTCACCAAGGGTACGTACATAAATTGAGATGAGGGTGCTCGTGAATTCACGTGTGGTTCTCCTAATATAACCGAGCATCCTCATTTCTTTGCAAGAGATTACTTCTATATGGGAGACCAAGTGCAGCTGTTGATCTATGTGGACTCCCCAATCACGAGTCAGTTACCTACCTCCAAGCTCAGTACCCTTCTATTGAGTATGCGTAATTATAGGAGTCACGAGAGTGAAATGATTGAGGTTTAAATCGTTTAATTTACACCAGTCATTTAAGGAATCCAGTGCCCTTTGGAGGTCGGAGCAGTTTTCCTGGGGTTTTATGTTCAAGTCGGCAGCGGGATCCATGAAGGTGGTTCTTGACACTGCTAATGAGTAGAAGAAAAATCAACTGGCCCAAATGGGATCCTTTTGCGGGACCCCCGACGAAGCCATGAATAGAGCGGAATAGTGGCTCTTCATTCTCACAATCAAATGCCGATGAGACAAGTAGCCCATGATTCACTCAAGAAATGACCCAGAAACGCCCAGTGATCGAAGCAGAGCAATGTCGTGAGCATGCGATACCTATTTCATCAAACTCCTTCAAAACATCGGTTGATGTGACATCCAACTGATAGCCCTGATCAAATGCCTAGAGTACAAACTCCTAAGACAAGTAGGTTGGTTGTCGTTGAGCGATTTTTGGCAAAACCGTGCTGCTTCTCGACTATGTAGCTGGAGAAAAGAGGGGTTATCTGTCTGACGACAAGTTTCTCAAATACCTTGGGGATCTTAGGTATCGTACAGATGGGACGATCGTTGTAATAGAAACAAATTGCTAAAACATCTTACCTGACATTATTCGATTGTTTATTAACCTATAAGATGTGAGAGAATGCTGAGGAGCATCATTGGAGCATTAATTATTATATTGAAGAAATGTATCTAAATGATTTAAAATTATTGTCTGTATTCTGATTTATGGTTCTTTTTTGAGGTCAAATTTTATTTTACCATTTCTTCGGTAACGATCCTTCTGGACATCGTAGAAACGAGAGGTATATAATGCCAGTTTGTGTCAAATTGAATTTTGTCCCTAAAAACTTCTGTCATATCCACTGATGGACGCCTAACAATGTTTTTGTGCTTGGTTTGTAGGATTCATCCTCACTTAAATTATGAGAAGGGTAATCTATGACTCAGGCTTAATTATGGAGATTTGTAGTAGTGTAATCACGTTAGTGTGACTTTTGAATCGTTTCATTCAATCGTACAACGATTCCCTATTCGTACAGTACGACTCAGTGGTCAGCTTCTGGTTTGCTTGCGCTAGAAAAACCCCTATTCGTACAACGACTCAGCTGAAAAACTCAGATGATAAACTGCAAAAACTCCCTAATACCCCCTTTTATGAAAGTATTTGCATTAACATCTTGTACCTATACCAGTATGAGTGTTGAACTATTACTAATTTGATTAGGTTTGAAAAGTGGAAATTTGTAACAGTTCAAATTAAGTTTTTATTCAAAACTTAGGTGTACGTACGCAGTTATATCATGCAAGTAGGTAGCGGTAGTTAACTCCTACATCTTGCACTTAACTTAAAAGGGGATTTTAAATGTTTTTTTCGTACTTTTATGGGAATCTTCGCCACATCCGGGTTGATATCACAGGAGATGTGAAGATCTCGGTAGAAATCCTGATAGGCGAGATATAGATTTCGCTGAAGGAGGTATCCGATGTACTGATCTAACAACCAAAAAGTGTGAACGGATTAATAATAACTCATTAAACAATTATATGTGGTTTTAAATTAATCAAAAACAGGTTTATAAACAGTCAAACTTATAGCGATTTGTCAAAAATCATCACATTGTCACATTTGTTTCACAAAAATCTGTGTAAGGTATTTATGGGAAAAATTTCTTTTAAATGCGTTCTACAAAAACAGCTTTATTTTTGGCATAATTATAATCCTGTATTTACGAACAAATTAATCACGAGCTCTTCGATTTTCCATTGGATTCGATTTTGAGGCATTCTGGACCGAATCTTAGAGAAATGAATGTATGTATATACATGTATATGAAAAAGCGATATACTCTAGGATTCGTTTTGGCTTATTTATTTTTTAATTTGGATTTTCAAGTTTTTAGAGCCATTGCAATAGCTTCATTTTTTCTACGAAAATTTGCAAATTATACCTTAATTTCATTAATATTTGTTGAAAATATGATTAAGAAAACTGAACATTTCTAAAAATCAAAAATCTGTTTTGAATTGTAGAGTATTATTTTGAACGAGTTTATATGCGATAAATTGGTGGTTAACCTTTTTTTTTTGCACTCAAAGTGATCCAATTCCAAAACAAAGTAACATAAATATAATACGATAATCTACGAAAATTCGCTCATACGATCATGCTGTATTTCTGTTTAATAAATAGGTGCCAAACTGCTTGGTGAATGCAAAGTTGGCAACCTAGTTATCGTTATATGGTGGGTTGCCGTATTCTTTATGTAGGCAGGTTAATTTTTAGGTTGAGATTTGATAGGCTTCTCATTTTGTGTTTATTCGCTGAGCACTTTCGCCTGTCAAGGCCTCATCAGAGCTTTTGGATTTGAATAATAAGGTTATTTAGTTAATTAAGAATTAGTTTAGTAAGAATAATTGTTGGTTGTTTAGTAAAGGGGTCCTCCTTCATCATGTACTTTCAACCAGTTGTTCTTTGTTGTCTTGCAGTTGTCAATTTTAATTTTAAATCAAGAAAAAAGCAAGATTTTGACGGGTGGAGTACATAATGAATAATGTGCTCCACCCACAAAATCTTGCTTTTTTCTTAATTTGAAATTAAAATTGACTACTGCAAGACAACCAAAAACAACTGGTTGCCAGTACATGATGAAGAAGGAGGACCCCCTTACTAAATAACCAACAATGATACCTTATACAAATCCAAAAGCTCTGATGAGGCCTTAACATGCGAAATGAGGAGCCTATCAAATCTCACCCTCGAAATGATCCTAGTTACACTGAGTTACCTCTTGTAGGTTACACTAATTAGTAACGCACCAAGCTGAAATCACTCACTAGACATGTCGAGCCAGACTTTGACGTCACTGACGTTCAAATCGGATGGAGCTCCTTCAGAGAGTTCCAAAACTTCTATGCGGTTGTTGAGTACCCTCTCTCTCAGGGCTGCCGTGTAGTTTTGACTAATTCCGACGTATCCCCAGACATCGTTTTGTCGGACAGCGTTCCTAGCTGATATTTCGTCAGGATATTCCACCTAAACAGCCGAATTTAACTTACAAGTTCGTTTAATCACAGATTAATTTCTTTATTCTTATATATTATAAATCTCTGCTATGTTGGGTATGACCTATACCTTTACCTTCCTTATAAGTACTCTCTACACGATTGTAGAGAAATGTGTGTAACAGAAGGATTCAGAATCCGTATTGATTTAATATTGGTTTAATGAGCATTTGTATACAAATTTAACGTCTGCGCATACGCAGAGGCTGCTGTTTATTCTCGAGAGGAAAAAAAAATATAAGCCTTCTTGAGAATCTGTTTAAGGCCCAAGCCGAGTAATGCCTGAAAATTCGGGCAGAATTAGATGACGATTGTAAAACTAAGGATGCAAGGCTACAAAGATTGTATTGTGGAAGAGCTTGGTGCTTTGTTTAAGGATTTTAAAATTTGTGCATGTGCGGGTGTTTACATATAGGTATTGATCTGAAATGATGAAATTGATAGAGAATAATTATACGTTGAAGGTTGAAAACACACACGAAAATCTTGAAAATTAAATTACTCGAAAAATAAGTGTTTAAAATAACTCTAGGAGGAACTTTAAATTAAAAATGAGCTCTAAAATCGACTGCTGCTGTTTGGCGGTCCTGTTTTGTGTACACCCTTTATACGCGAGGAATTACAGGATTAAAAAATAGACGGTTTCCTGAGTAGTTGAAAAAAGGGGGGGAAGAAGTAAAGAATTCCCCCAAATAAAAACTTCAATAGTGCTCCCCTTGGTGACCATCGGGAAACGAAATTGCCAAACCAAGGAAAAATTGAACTTCATTTATTATTGGAATCATCTTCGTCGAGCAATCAGTCGGGTAATGACGAATGGACTCGTTCCTGTTTAATCTCAGGGGCGTATGGGGGTGAGTCTTGGACAAATAGATCAAAATCTGTTATGGGAATTCGGGGGGGGGGGGGGGGGGGGGGGTGGATAATCCTCCAGACTCTCATTAGATTGAACGAGGACGAGTTCAACAACCACGGGGACAAATCCAATAACTCCACTTGTTATTACTTGTTGCAATATTATTGCATCTAAACCCCTCAACTTTCGACCAGAGTAAGCATCGGTGTCATCAGTCATATTTGTCTTATAGTTTCTGGTTCTTAGCGCTGATTAAATTGTGGGTGGCAGGACTAAAGTTAGCGCCTAGTGCTGCCTCCCAACTCCTTAAAAACCTAATTAATTCATGTACATAAATCGTTTCTAAAGTCAACAATAAAAAAGAGGAGAGTCGAAAGATTTTAAATCGTATTTTCAAAATCAGAAAAAGATGATAAGAAGTGGAGAGATCGTTTTGAAATGAATAAAGGCAGAAGTAAAGAACTCCCTTGGAGCTTATTACACAAGTAACATTGATACTCACCAATTTTAATTTCTGACGAGTTAGTGTATCCAAGAATTTACACGATGCGAATCCGTAGTCGAGGAAACAGGTTTCGTTGGCGAAATCAAAGCAATTTTCTCTCCAGTTGTTGACCTCTCCGTTGATGAAGCCCAGCTGCAACTCGTCTGGGTCTCGGCCAACCGTCAGTTGAAAGAGGAAACATTGGACGATGGGAAGCATCATGAGGAATCCTACAATCCTGCCGAAATATGAAAATAAGAAATTATTCCTATTTTCCGATCAACTATTACATTGATAAACCATTATAATTACTCAAGATTACAGTCTGGCTCGAAAGAAAGTATGTTTGGTTTAGGTTAGGACTTTCTTGCCCTGCACAAAATGTTACGCTCCAAAAATTATGGATATCTACCTCGACAGGATTCGAACTCATGTCTTTCTTTGAGAGAAGTCCAGAGAAATACCGCATTCATTCAATTGGCTAACGAAGCCTCCATTTATACCTAATGTTATTTCATAGACAGGAACTTCATTTCGGTTTAAGGCCCAATTCACACAGAACGGGCGCGTGGCGAAGACGTGGCGCAGACTTTTGTCACTTCCGCGTCTTTCCATGTAAACAAATGGCTCAATGTTAACAGAAGGGACGTGGCGCAGGCATCCGCCCTTTCGCCCCTGCCACGTCCGTTCGCCGTCTCTCGTGGCGTTCGAAAAGGGTCGCGCCACTTCCGTGCCACTCGTCACTTCAATAAAAATACGGGATGATGGTGAATTCGAATTTTGCGAAGAAGTTGGGAAGAATTCGTGTTTACTTGATTACAATCGTGCGGATTATTGCAAAAGGAACGCCCAAGACCAGACCTGGCAGAAAATTGCGCCTGAATAACCGTTCTAGGTACATATTCAGCTCACGCATAACATCAAATGTTCCACCGCTTTTCCACTTCTTCAGCCACAATGGATGATTTTTTGGTTCAGATCAGCCAAGTTCACCAAATCCAGCACATCTCGATCATCTTCGTCACTGCTTGATGAAAAATCCACGTTGTACTTCACGAAACCTTGTACTTCACGTCCTTTTTCGCCACTGTCCCGCCCCTTCTGTGTGCATTGCAAGGGTCACGTCACCGCCACGTCCGTGCCTGGTCAGTGCCACTTCTTCGCCACATGCCCGTCCTGTGTGAATTGGGCCTAACGTAAAATATCATGATGAATTTTAAACCTAATTTGACATTAGAAACGATAACACTTTTTTCATGTACATTAACAGAAATTATTCTGGAAGATCCAATTTATGTAGTAAGTAAAAAATACGTACGACTTATTTGCCTTGAGCCAGTATGCGCTCTTAACTATGTGCGAATATACGTGATTCCAAGCTATAGCTTTCCGGGGTTCGATCGGCAGCGGGGGTTTCGATTTCGGCTTAGGATACTCTTCTACAATCTGTGAAATAATCGGAGAAAATATAAGTTTACGAACATTACTGGTTATCGAAATGTAGGCATACAGATCAATTTTAAAACTGATCAACTTGAAACTTAAATTTCTGTGTTACATAACCATGTATAATCATTGACAGATACAGGTACATAGACAGAAATAGATAGAAAACCTAATAAGATCGAGGCGCATTAGCAAAAGCTTAGACTACTCCCACATGCCATAAATTATTTTTACGATTCACAGTCATGTTGACGATCATTTCCTTTGCAACACAACCAGGTTCCGTTCAGAACGAGATTCACCCAGACATTATTCCTCAGGATGTTCCGGACAAATTAGCTCTTCTATAACCTTCTATATTAATGTCAGTGGTTGCACAATCCCTTTAAAAGCTTTTCTGGAGATCACACTTTTGGGTGTCAGTGTTGGTTTTTTCAAGAAGAGAGCGAAAAGTTTCATTTACCAGTCATTATTATTTTCTATTAGATACTTTGTTGCTTCCGAGTGTTCCTAAAGGTAGCGAAAGCATTGTTTTCAGTTTCGGGGGAAAAAAATTTTTGGTCTCCAAAATCAGAATTTCCACTCGCATGTTCCGTGTCAATCATTGTGTGTGTCTGTCATGTTGACGCAAATCCTTGTAACAAGCTTATTTTCCACAGTTTTCATCTGATTTGGATGAAATTGTCAGGGGATGTGCGGGCTAGGGGGTAGACGGTCCCCTATCAGTTTCATCGTTCTGGACTCAATACCTCACTTTGCGCAAACGAAAATTCTACCAGCATCATTTTCTCACACCCTAGTCGTCAACTCTCGCTCAAATTTGTATGATAGTTGGGGGATGTCAATTTGATCATCTTACATCAATTTCAACATGTTTGTATCATTAATAGCTACTGTGCATGCGCCAATATGAAATTCTTGTAACAAGTTTATTTTCCACAGTTTTCATCCGATCTGGATGCACTTTCCAGAGAATGTGCGGGCTAGGGAGTGGACGGTCCCCTGTCAGTTTCATTGTTACCAAATCAGTACTTCGCTCTGCGCATGCGTTAACGTAAATTCCATTATGCTCCAATTTCCCACGCCCTAGTCGTCCGATCTCGCTCAAATTTGGATGATAGTTGGGGGATGACGATTTGATCATCCCATATCGATTTCAACATGATTGTATCATTAATAGCTACTGCGCATGCGCCAATGTAAAATACTTGTAATGACCTTAATTTCCACAGTTTTCATCCGATTTTGATGAAATTGTCAGAGAGTGCGCAGGTTAGGTAGTAGATGGTCCCCTATCAGTTTCATTGCTGCCAAATCAATACTTCATTCTGCGCATGCGCAAATCTATATTCCATTATGCTTCATTTTTTCACACCCTAGTCGTTTGATTTCGCTTAAATTTGGATGATAGTTGGAAGAAGATGACTTGATTACCTCATATCAATTTCAACACGATTGCATCATTAGTAGCTACTGCGCATGCGCCAATGTAAAATACTTGTAATGACCTTGATTTCCACAGTTTTCATCCGATATTGATAAAATTGTCAGCCAAATGCACGGTTTAGGTTGTAGATGGTCCCTTACCTATTTCATTGTTTTCAACTCATCAGTTCATTCTGCGCTTGCACAAACGTAAATTACATTGAATCTCATTTTTTCGTTTCTTAATTGACCAATTCTATGATATTATCCACACCCAACTTGCTTTTTTTACTTCATTGATTTTCTCTTTTCATATATCCGCTATGTATAATTCCGGAATTTTTCAAGATCATGTAAAACTTTTTAATGATCTATACATTCATGATAGGTAAACGAGGGAGCTATGAGCCACACCCAACTTGGCAAACGTTTTTTACTATCATTGTTATCAGTGGTTCATAACACTATTTTATAAATTGGGCATATATCCGAGTGTCTTTATATATAATTCCGAACGGTCTTTGAAATTGTGAAGAACTTCGCGGGCCGATTTCAGTGTTAGACGGCCCAATTCGGTAGGACCACTGTCTTTTTCTTAATTGTCACATCGGTGATAAACTAGGGAGGTACATTTTCACTATCCCTCCACTGCAGACTAAATAACAAAAAAAATTTGAATCCGTTTTTCCTTCTAAAAATTTAGCAGCTTTCACTAACGGATTTCGGTTCGGTTTGCAAAAAATGCACTCCGAAATGTTTAACTAAACTGAATTTTTTGAAAAAACATCGTTTGAACTTACTTTTTTACTGTCGTAGGTGATGGCTTGCTTCTGACTAAGTAGGAGGAAAACTTTTTCCAAATTATCACAGCCGTTTGAGACCATCAGTTGGTTCGGAGTGTTCTCAGCTAGTATTTCGCCTCCTCGCATCAACCCGATCTATAGGAAAAGAATTATAATTGGAGATTAATGTAGGTAATTTATAATTATCGTCATAGTTCGGTGAATTTCACACGTGAATGCAACTCACCGAAGAAAAAAGTTGTCGGTTATGGATGTGATCACAATAATAACAAACAATGACGAACCGCTGGGTTTATAACGGCATTCGTATAATCCAGATTTTATCAAAAAAAGTCTAGTATTAAAGCCTATCAGTAATCATAGACCCTAATATGTTAATTCTTCTCTAACTACAAAATCCGCTATTGTCTATTATCCATAAAGACTAAAGACTAGGTAGATAATCTCATAAAAGTTTGATATTCCACATGGAAGCTATCTCATCTAAGGTAGTTCATATCACTGGGAAGGTATGCATTATTGTTGACCTTCACGAGTAAGTAATGAACAAAGAATCTTACCCGGTCCGCTTGCCTCGCCTCCTCGATGTAATGCGTAGTAATTATAATAGTCTTCTTGTGGTTTCTCGACAAAGCCATTAGATGCTGCCATATCCTGAAAAACCGTAAGAGACAACTATCATATTACTTGCTTCCGTCCCTAGCCGACATTTTGCAGTCATAAAACTCATAATCCTAGTAGTTTACATATGCAAATTTGTAGGTTCCATAAGCACCATGTTTTCGTTGATGATATAGGTATAAGTAATTAATTATTGAGTAACACCAAGGTAACTATGAAAGAATATTAATTTAAGCCTTCAAAGTAGCACTAA
The DNA here is from genome assembly GCA_030762985.1 of Adelphocoris suturalis. NCBI lineage: Eukaryota > Metazoa > Arthropoda > Insecta > Hemiptera > Miridae > Adelphocoris > Adelphocoris suturalis. The sequence goes on along the minus strand of CM061043.1, from coordinate 49,249,394 downwards.
CGAGTAATCGTTTAAACCAAGGCTATAAACAGGGCTTAAGGTTACTGTTACCCTAAAATGGTGACTAGGAAATAGTGGAACAATATAATATTTTATATCAGAATTATATTTTATGCATTGGAATTATTTAGGCATATTTTTCATAGAAATCCGTTTTAGAGATACCGACTTGAACCCGAATATCATTGATTTTGCAAAATTACTGACGAACAAAGTGAGTACCTATTTGACTTTGACTCAGCTTGCATTTGTCCGTTTGTGAGTCCATCTGTTCCACTACAGACCACATTTTGGAGCGGTCGACTTGAAATTTCAGAGACACACCTTCAGAAACTCAGTACGTGTTAGGTATGGATTTCGGTGGTTTTCGACGCGTTGAATCGACCAAAAAGACGCTCTGCGTACAAAAGATACCAAGCGACAAAATGCATGATATCATTCAATTTGGGCCAAGCGGATTGTCGGATGCTTGGTATCATGTCTTTGTGGGTGCATATCATACATTTTTGGTGATCAAGGAGGAAAATGTTGGAATGTACAGGCTGAATGAGATAGCTATTCCATATTTACAACTCCTTCCACCTCAACTTGGTCGTAGCGGCTCGAACCTCCGAAAGGCACTTTGCCAAGTCAAATGTAGCCTAAGTTTCAAATTTCATCAAAATTGGCTGAAGAGACCTGGTAGAAGTGGGTAGGTAAAGAATCAGGTAAGACGAGAGAAAAAACGAAGAAGATAGTCCCAAAGCATGCATTTTGACGCCTCGTTTTAGCTTTTATGTAGAATCAATCTACCGTTACATAGGTATTTGGCAACAGGCGACTCAGGGAGCAAGCACATCCCACGATATGCAAAAGAAATTAAGTTTGAGCCAATAGGTCGAGATCTAGAGGCCGATAATGTAGAACCAAAGTTCTACTTTGTTACTTATCTCGGCGTGTATCTCATTGCTGAGGCGGCAAGTCGGTTCTTTGAAGGCTTGGCAATTACTTGTGGTCTAGCGTCTCAAGTGATTAAGTCGAGGTACTTCCAGCAACTTGATTCGATGCAACGACAATATGTCAACAAATCGTCGACGATATCGGTCGTCAAATCTCAACAAAACGTGTTTCTTTTAGTTTTCATGTTTGTGGGGTACTGAATTAGATGGATTAACCATATTCCAAGTATCAATCCTTACCAAAAAAATTCACCAAAATATATCATTTTCGCGTTTCAAAATTTGTGCATTCACTTTTTTGGTTCCCTCAACATCAGATATAAGAATTAGATTCTACTTTCTTTCACTTCATTACAAACCTGGTTATCGGACCCATTATTATAAAATAATCTAACCAATTATGGTACTGTAATACATTCTCTTCTTCTCATTTTCAAATTCAAATCGCTTTGCATGAGATATTCCGAACGTTCATTTTCATTGGGCAATTCCATTCGTGGGCCCCACTTTCTGTCCCTACAACTGCTAAAATCTATGCACAAACTCAATCGATTGACAATTTACCTATATTTTTCAATAGGTTCATAGTCCGGGATGATAATGATTACCTAACTCGCTTTAGGAATCAATAGGGTGGTTCGCTAACACTTTTAGAGCTCCCCAACTCGATAATTTTTCATGAAAACCCTTGAGCTCCGAGGAGAATCCGTGTTTTTCAATCTTTGAATACAATTTCACTCGTCATAGGAGTAAAAGTTTATTCGATTATACCGTTGGAAGACAGGGAGAGGTTTCAAGACAACTTTTAGGTTTTCAGTTGAAGCAAAACATGCAGATTAAATTTGGTCTGGAAACGTCCGAAAAAAACTGGAAATTCTACGAATTTTATTATTACAAATTAATTAAATTAATTAAATACATTCGATGTCATTAGTGACATTCGTTTCTCATTACTTTTAGTTACGAATTGTTATTATTCCGAGCCTATATACTGCCGTACTAAGAGTAGATCCCGTATCGGACCAAGCCCTACTTTTGGGAAAATGTGTTTTTTTGAGTCAAAATTTCCTGAAATTAGCTCTATTTTATGTTGTCTCGAGCTCCAAAAGCACTCATTCCAAAGGAAATTTCTCGCTGAATCGCGAGGTGTGGCTGGAAAAACATTATTTTGGTCAGAAAATTGCAAAAAAAAGGTGTAGAACATATGTACTAGGTGATTTCCTTGTATCTGGTGCATCGTTTTGCAATAAGACTAATACGTTTTTTCTAATACAAAATTAGTATCGCTCTACGTGAAAAAAAAAAACTGTTTTGTCGTATATGCAGGATACTAGGAGAAATAATGGTGGTTGCCAACCTCCGAAAACCTTATCTGACCTGACAAGAGAAAATAAATTCGTATGGTCAAAATACTGGGAAGAAAAATCGTATCTGCCACTGATTCCAAAATCGTATCAGACGCCACGAGTCCTAAAATACTAAGAAATAAATTCTTTTCTGGTCTTTCAAGAGTGTCACAATTCGTATGTACCTGAATTCTAATAAAATAGTCGTATCTGACGCCCAGATGCGAGTTTTTACTCTAGAAAAGGCCAGTTACGGGGTTTTCATTAGTAAATCGAACCTAAACGTAGTTAACGCGATAATTGTAAGCCGTTTTTGAGGCTTTTCCCGTTTAGATCCGATTTCGAGTCTAGCAAAATCGAAAGAAACCACCCACCGAAACGGTACCACTAACTCAATATGGCCAAATATGCAGATAGTACGGCAGTATAGTAGTACTGTCAACGTGAATTGAATCGTTTATTTCAGAAACCACCGAAGTGCGCTTTTTTCAACTTTTGGAAAACTAAAAAAAAAACTGTTTTGCAGCTTAAGTATTATAGGGCTAGTATCCTTCAAATATTTTTTTACCAAATCAAGAACATGCTATTGGAATTATCTATTTTGTTATTTCTTTTTTTTTTTTCCTTCAAGTTTTTGAGTTACAAATTTTTGAAAATTTTGCACTTAGATGGTTTCTGCAACAAATGAATATATCCAAAGTGATTTTTTAAAAATTTTATTGAAATTAAGTCAAACGATTAATTTTTGTCCGTTTTGGTATAAAAGGTAAGTAAGAGACACAATTAAGTATAAACAAGAGTGGTTTTTACTAGGAATTAAACAGAAAATACTCGTACAAGTAGACTACACGCTTCAGTGCGCTTGGGCTACAGCGACGGCGCTTGTGTTCTTTCTGAAATAAACGGATTCTTTTCAAGGCTGTCAAATAGCATTGGTGATATGGAAAATTGGTTACCACCAAAACAACATTTTTTGAATTTTGGTCGCTTAGGTGGTTTCTGAAATAAACGATTCAATTAATGTCTTTGTATGATGTGGTGCCGGCCACTGATAAAACGTTGTCATATTGACAGGCATGCTTTACTGACTGAATAACGTGGTTTCAAGGAAAAAGGGAGCTTTTGTGTATCCTCATTTGGTAGGATAGTCTAAGGCTGAAGCTTGAGTTAAAGAAAGTGGAAAACTCACGAGTGGCTGAGAAGAGGGTCGACTCCGCAGGTGGGCTCGTCTAGGATGAGGAGCTCAGGGTCGTGGAGCAAGGCCACGCACAATGAAGTCCTCCTCTGCTGACCTCCGCTGCCGTAAACACAACAATAAACAGATTAGCGTTGCTACTGAATAGAGATCCCCCTTTTTTGTAGCATTATGAAGCCGTGGAAGTTTTGAATCATCATAGCCTTCTTCTTTGTTACCAATCTTATACTTCGTTGGCTCTGGAATTCTATTTCAATTGCCCTACGTATTATAGTATTTCGAGAGTTTTAGAATTTATATAATAGAAACAAGGCTCTAATCGACCAAATAGAGCCTGTGCGCAAAAGAACGGATTTTTTCGATCGAGTTGAAGGTAAGTAAAGCCAGACAGCGGAGACGGACTTCAGATGGCACATACGGTTTCTACGCGACTTGAAACGTAAAATAACCAAGTTTGAGTGGTGTTCAAAAAACTACCCGCTACATCAACATAATTAGTTGGTAATGAGGCATTTGAAAAGAAAAACTATTATTATTTACTTCACCAGTATTCGAGTAATTCTGAGGTGCCCAGTAGTGTTACATTTACAGGAAGGTTAGGCTGGTGTCGGGTGCCTTTAGGTCCCCAAACGGGTGACGGTAAATGAGCCATTCTAACGTACGACGTTTGGTAACGTCCCCTCAAGGTACGTTAGGGTGACGTTAAGGACACGTTTGTGGTCACCAAAAACTCTCTATTAATTGTTCCACTACACTATACCTATTTATAGTATAACCGTTCCATCAATACCTACTAGGATTACCATCTGATTTCGCAATCAACCACAGCTACCATGCCCATCCAAAGTACCATGGAATGATAGCCATACTCCCCTATGACTTATAGCTCTGAATTTGGAAAATTAATTTTCGGCGTCAGCCAAGTTATGATTCATCTTTTGATGACATTTCAACATTCACCTGTCCATTACATTTCCGAGACCATGAAGGAAAAACGGCAGTATTGAGATGAACTTCCGCACAATCGTGTTAACATTAGATTTGATGAATTATGAGTTATTGGCTCTCATGCCGGTTGTTTCGTCGCGAGAGAAGGAGCGTGGCTTGATAAATTAACTGGGAAGTCTCATCGAGTGAAAAATATGGAAATCGTGTCCCAAGACCATCCATCTACTCGAAACTAGGTGAGAACTTACAACGAATTATTAAGAAGAAAGATGTTAGAAGAAAGAAGAAGAAGATGTTATACGTTATATAACGAATTATTGATTTCTTTATGAAGTCAAACTAACAACGAATCATCTACCTACACATAAATTATTGACTGCAGTGTACTGCTCAACGAACGGCGTAGGTACTATTCCTCTGTACTTGTCCTTGTAAATTGAAACTGTGATAAGGAAACGCTATCATTAGACATTTACATGAAATTTTCTTCCATTGATCACAATGCTTTTATAACACACTATTAGTTGATATTATACTGTTATAACACACCATCTTCTACTTCTCTACAAAACTGCCTACCTAATTTTCCCACTAACTAAGCTTAAAGAACCACGAAAAGTTTATTAGGTTTAATAAAGATAGGCCATTATCTTATGTGCGTAGAGGGGCAGACGGGAGAGCTCCCAAGATCGAAGGCAAAGATCAGAGTTTTCTCCGTTTCGACAGAATTAGGAAGCGCGGTAGCTCAAAAACCAACGTTTTCGTCTACATTTTCGTTCACTACAATCGGAAAACAGAATTTCATGTCTCGAAACTCGCATGGGATCAAGTTGGAACTTCAACGATCATTTTAAGACCAACCCGAGCAAAATCCGTCGAAATTTACTCGGTCTAAGGCGGAAAAATCCATAGCGGGGAACGCATAGTTTTCGTCATTTCCCGCATTCTTTCGCTGATTTCTCCAGAAAGACAGCATATTTCAGCAATTTTGACGGCACCATCGGGTTCTACGGGTTCTGAAACGTAACTTTGTCGCTGACATACGGTGTGTTCTCAATCAAATTCTAATGTGGCAGCGGATCGAGTGCTCGGACGAAAAACGCGCATTAAAACGGGCTGCCACCCCCCTCCCACCCTACAGCCCATGGATCAGGCGCGGCATTAGAAAATTTTAAAATAGCTTATGCCTAGAATAAAATGCCTAGAATTAAAATAGCTTATGCTTAGAATAAGAAAAGAGAGAAGAAAAAGCTTTGAAGAAGTCACTAATGTACCTACAGAGTAATTCCCGATAAGTCCGTTTATTTTTGCCAAGTTGGGTGGGCAGCTATAGCTTCCTCACATATTGTAGCATGGACATAGAATTATTCGAAGAACAGAGTACGAGTCAAAATGATTGATAAGTCAACGTTATAAGAAATTAACGTTTGCGCATGCGCATAGACTACTATTATTCCAACGGCAATGAAATTTATAGGGGAAAGTCTAAGAGCTAAACCGCACAATCCTCGAAAATTTCTTAAAAATCGGTCCATTTCGTCTGCTACTCATACTCCATCCCATACTCCATCAACTATGATATATATGATAAGGAATTTTCCTGGAACATATACCCATATTCTCCCCGAGTTTGAACGACATCGGACCAATAGATGACAAGAAATCGACATTATATTAAATTAACGTTTGCGCATGCGCACAGACTAATATTTATGTGATGGCTTTGAAAGTTACAGGGAGCGGTACCTATAGAAGCTATCCCACACAATCCCTGAAAATTTCATCAAAACCGTTCCATTAGACTCGAAGTTTTGCCTGTGTGAATCGATATTAGTTTCGCGCATCCGCAATGGTTATTACTCAACCGATCGCGATATAAGTTATAGGAAATTTTCCTAAAACACATGCCGAACTATCTATCAAGTTTGATTGAAATCGGACCAACAGATGATAAGAAATCGACGTTATGAGAAATTCACATTTGCGGATGCATTCACGGGATTGAAAATTATAGAGGACCGTCTAGGAGCTAACCCACACAATCTCTGAAAATTTAATCGGAATCGGTCAGAAAATTGGTAAAGTTTTGGGCAAGACAATATTAGACAGACAGAACCAAAATTGATTAGCAAGCTTTGAAACGCAAAATGCAAGTGGACATTTTGATTTTGGAGGACACACATTTTTTCGACTTCTATCACGGACATAGAGTTTTCCTACCTTCGGTAGCGTGGAAGCTAAAAAAAAAGATATTCGGCCCTTCAAGCCCCGCCAGGGGGCTTTGCCCCCGTAACCTCCCGGTTGCTTTCCGCTTTGAGCCTTCGGCTAAAATGCTAAAAAATGGAACACGCTTTCTTCCCGCTGATTCGAGGTGGCATTTTCCTATTAATGGACTGTAATGCGCATAACTCAGCTTCCATTGAAGTACAATGGTAAGTTACTAATCTTCAGTAAAATTAGAGCTTTCATGGCTGAAGCACGTTCCATGCTTTAAAAAAAAAAAAAAAAAACTCCAGAAACCTTTACCTCCGTGAATGGAGATGGAGAACGACTTTGGACAGTGAAAACTGCTGAAATTCCATTTCCTCACCAACAGCTTGGGATATTAATGTAATGTAAGGTAATTTATTGGCATATAGTCCCAAAAAGTAAGAATAACAGAAAACAAAGCAAGAAAGCCAGAAGGGCATCTAAATTTAAAGCTTGAAGGGCAACTTAGTTTAGAGGCATAAGATAAATCACAAAGTTCCAGAAATATGTATACTGGAGAATTGGGATGAAATAGTAAAAAAAAAAAAAAAAACTAGAATTGTCAGATGAAATATAATCCTGTCAAGTTAGGGAAAGAGAGAAAAAGAAGAAGGGAAGAGAGGAAGATAAGAAGAGTGAAAAGGGATAGATATCGAAAGAAGAAAGAGGAAACAGTTCAATCGTAAATTTGAAAATTACCACATCAACCAAGTGACAACTAAACAAGGCTTACAAGCGGCACAATAATATTGTTTACTAACCATTTATAACATCGCATTATTGGATTAATATCTTGTGAATAACTATAAAACTACGGCATAAATACCTATATAACTAATCTTCAGTAAAATGAGAGCTTTCCAACGAAAAGTGAACGATTTCTGTGCAATGAACACTGCGGAAGTTCCTTTTCCCTACCAACGGCTTGGTATTACGTGAAACATAGAAGAAAATTTGCGTGACCGTTTTTCGTGACATAAAAACGTGACACTTTTGGCCAGTAAGGTAATGGCTAAAAAAGCATGTTCCATGCTTGAAAAAAAAAAAAAAAAAAAAAAAAAAACTCGGCCCTTCGAGCCTCACCAGGGGGCAAGCCCCCTGGACCCCTGGATGGTTACTGCTTAGATTCTTCGGCTAAAATTCATGAAACATGCTTTAACCGTGTTTTATTTGTTTGCTGTTTTCTTTTACAATGAATTTGTTGTCTGTTGCTTCAATTTTGCACTTTATGGGCCTGCTTTTCAAATTGCTCATCATTCCATTCACCTCTTGATGTCCCAAAGGTATGGACTTTAATTTTTAAATAATGACCAAAGTAAACATGGACATTACTTTCCACTCTGTTGGGATGTTGGGAAAGTAAAAGTGGACATTACTTTCCACTCTGTTGGGATGTTGGGAAAGTAAAAGTGGACATTACTTTCCACTCTGCTAGGAGGTTGGGGAAGTAAAAATGTACATTACTTTCCACTCTATTGGGATGTTGGGAAAGTTAAAATGGACATCACTTTCCACTGTGTTGAATTGTTGGGAAAGTAAAAGTGGACATTACTTTCCACTCTGTTGGGATGTTGGGAAAGTAAAAAAATGAACATTACTTTCCACACTGTTGGGATGTTGGGAAAGTAAAAGTGGACATTACTTTCCACTCTGTTGGGATGTTGGGAAAGTAAAAAATTCCTCGTCACTTTTGTTCCACGGTTTCGTCACGATTTTGCTCAGTTAGGTGATGGCAAAGCATGTTCCATGCTTTAAAAAAAAAAAAGTCTTGAGAAACCTCTACTACCGTGAAAATGAAAACAAAGCTAAACCTACCATGAGTAAACTCGCGTAAAATTGAGGCCTGGCCCACACTTATTAATATTTATTCGCACTCAAGTTCTACTTCTACCAAAGTAAGACCTCGAAACTAACATTTGGAAAGATAATTTTCAAACCTGAGCTTGTCGACGATTTTCTCTTCGCTTGGGAGATCAAGTAGGGCGTACAGTTCTTCTTTCCGTTTTTTCAACACAGCCTTGTCCATACCGTGGAGGTGACTATAGTAGCTCATTATTTCTGCTATCTTGAATTCTTTAGACAGTGCAAGTTCCTAAACAAAAGAAACAAGAACTTTTCAGTTATCCAACTTAGATAAAAACAACCGCGACCGTGTTCTACAATAATTGGAAAGAGGGAGGACTGAATGTTTCCGAGGAACACATTATGCCTATAAAACGATAATTTCGTCGTGTTCCAATGAAGTAGATCAAGAACGAGATTAACCGGTCAACACTCTGCAAGTTATTAGTCACTAGCTGGCCTCCAGTCATCTTTAACCCTAGATGACTAGACGTCCTTGGTATAGCGAGAAAGACTAAACACCCTTGAAAATTACTACTATAGTAATTTTGGTTATCTGGTGGAGGAAATGTATTCAATTCAAGCTGTTATGTACTTTGTAAAGTGTTATTATACACTTTAGAAGTTTACAGACCTTAAAGTCTCAAAATTATCTTTTCTAAGTCTGCTGAAACCTATATAATTTCTTCATATCTTCAGATTCAAGCTGCTCTTCCGCTTCCTGTTAAATCCAGTCTTTTTCTAGTACCTTCAAAATGCGCAGAATTTCAATTTCATGTGAAATTTTCGTCATATTGCTTGAAAATTATAACCTAATGTTTCTGCAGTTCCTACGAATAAAACCTGAGCTTGCTTAGTCTGATTAGAATTTGACAATTTCAGCAAATTTCCAATGAAAATGAAGCTTTTGGCAATGGCACCAAAACAGATTTCCATGGACAAATGTTGCAATAAAGGTCGTGTCTGTGTCTTGTTTGGACCCATAGTAATAATTTCATTTTTCAACAAAACTTTTCAACAAATCAAATATAGTATAGGTACAATCCCCTCATGAGGTCTTGCTGAGACCAGAACTTTTTTAATGTTCTGTCCTTTCCTGAATCATAATCTTTGCTTTTGATGGGTTAAGTCTGAGCTCCATTAATCAAAACATTCTCCAGCATGTCGGTGTTGTTTTGGAGCTCCCCAGCAGATTCCGCCTAAATTATATACCTAATAATAATAATCATATTAATTATCAGTCGAGCCTCCAGCACCCTTTCATGTATTTGTTTCGCTAGAAGTACCTAATTTAAAAGGAGCTCTGAACTTAATTTACTACATGTACTATCAAATTCAATCATCCAAATTTTATATGGATAACCAACATGGGTCGTTAATGTTGAGCAAAAGTAATTTTGAATCTCCCAAGTTCAGCGTCATTGTTTACTGTTCAAGTGGCAACACCACTATTTACATTCATTAGCATGTTGTATTGTTATCCTTATTGCATCAACAGTTTGTTCTGTGTGAAATAATAATAAAACCCATATTTTCGTTCTACCGAACTCTTTCCACTGTAAATCCCTGCGCAACAGTTAATGCCGTCAATAAAATGGTGTTTCGCTTACCAATATATCCCGTCGGAGGTACGTGATAAGGTTCTTACCTGTGGCATGTAGCCGATGTTCGATCTCGATTTGACCGTCAGGGAAATGCTGCCCGCATCTAAAGAGGTCCGCCCGACAATGCAGCTGAGGAGGGTAGTTTTCCCGCACCCGCTCGGGCCGAGGAACCCGTAACTGAAAATAAACACGATAATTACTTGAAATGAAAAATGTGGGAAAATCCCGGGTTTTTGTAATTATTTAGGCACATTTTGCAAGTTTTTTGAGAACTTTGAGAAGAGTTGGAAGTGGTGCAATTGAAAAATTGAGGTGATATTCGGTATCAGCGATGAATTTCACATTAGTTAAGCACCTTTAGAAGACATTTTATCTGGAAGTGTGTTCTATTAAAAATCCTGAAAATATTGTTTGTGCAAAAAAAAAGTTAAATGCTGCATTATTGCTCAAAATTGTACAAAAAAGTTCAAACATTCTTCCTTTAACTTTAATCTTGGAAAAGTAAATTTTAAATTGAAATTGGGGCCATCTGAGCCAGGGTATGGTGTTGAAGAACCAATCATCCAATTTTACAAATGTAATCATTACAGAAAACCCCTGCGTAATAATTCAAGTAGTTATCAAAACACGAACCCTTTCAAGAACCCTTGAGTTGACTTGATGTTCACAAAACAACTTTCATTTACCGTTTGTACACTATCAATGGAACAGAGTTAGTAAACTACCTTCGAAATATAGTTAATTCTGGGTTAAATGTGGAAACTAAGTTGTGGGGGTTTTTCTGTTCAAAGTCAAAAGGGAGGATTGAAAATCAGAACATGAATCAAAAATTTAATTTCAATTATTTCAGAAACCAAGGTGAAAAAAACCTAGTGACCCTGGTGGTTGAAATTCAGTGGGCAACGTAAACACCAGGAAAAAAACTTTGGATTTTACCATACTTGATTGGAGAAAATGTTAAATCAATCGCCAAGATATTTAATTTATGGAAAGACTTGTTCCTGTGGTTGAGTTAAGTTTGAAAACCATTTTTTATTAGTCAAATTTTAATTTTAATTAGGGGGTTTCAGAAAATTGTGGATTATGAAGATGCTGGAAAAGCCTACCAAACAGCCCCTATTTTCTCCTTCACCTTTGTCAGCTTCGCTCTCCCCAACTCTTGCAAAGGAGTAAAATTTCAACACGAGGAGGTGCTCGCCACATTCCTTGCACTAAATTTACTTGATAAAACTATTATAAATTACAATGAGTGAAATTACTTTTCATCCAAAATTCGGCTTAACGCTGAATCAATATGACGGACAAGCAAATCAATTTTTTTTTCCTTGAGGGTGGTATTGAGTAAGACAAAATGCGTAAGCAAACAAAATTATTCTGAGAATTTTCGAAAAAACTAAGCTATTGCCATGGCTCCAAAAATTTTAAAATACAAATTTTCTCAATTTGTTAATAGGTACGTTTTGAGGCATTCCGAATTGATTTCTTGAGCAGTTTCCAATATGGAATTAAACCTCTCGGTTCACAACCCCCCCCCCCCCCCCACCTGTTACAGGAACAGAAAAAATCTTTTAAAGCAATGTCATTAAGAAATTAGCAGTATCGAAATCCATCTCCTCAGAGAAGTTTCTCATTTATCGCTTGACTGCTTTAACATTGAAAACTCAATAAACCACATTTTGACCTATAAAATCATTCGCAACGGTTATTGCCAGGTTTATCAGGTAAAGAAAAACACGGACAGTTGTGGAGCGAAAACTGTTGTTGATGAGGTATAATCGCAGGTGCTGTCAGTTTTGATAATTAGCTAGCATTGATTTTAGCGGATTTTCGTAAAAAATTAAGCTTTTGCAATGGCTCCAAAAGTTTTAAAATCAAAATTTTCGAATAATTCCTCCATAGAAATCCATTTTGAGACATTCTGAAACGAATCCTAGAGTTTAACGGTTTTTCATACCCGGTTTTTTATATATATATATATATATATATATATATATATATATATATATATATATATATATATATATATATATATATATGATCTCTCCTTAGGACTGAGATAAAAATTCCTTTCTTGCGCCAAAAAATCAAGCTTTCCAAACGAAAGGATGAGATCGTTGGCCAACAATTTTTGAGCACACTAAATTGGTCAAATCTCAAAAAATGTGCTAAAAAAAAATCACTAAAAATGGCCAAAAATCGTTAAATTTATGATTTACAGCATAATTTCAGTCAAAAGAAGTTTATCAAAAATGAACTATATCATTAAAATATTCATTCACAAAATTATGGTGAAAAATGTACTTAAATTTCATTAATCATTGCTGAAAAATCTATTCAAAAAGCTGAAAAATTGCTAAACATCCAAAATCTGCTTTGAATAGTAAAATATGATTTGGGTCCAGTTTATTTACCATAAAATTTATGAAGTGCTCTAATTTCAAAACAAAGTAACATAATATAATACGATAATCCACGAAAATTCGCTCATACGATCATGCTGCATGACTGGAACTTTTTATTTTTTGTCTGACCTTCTTTTTATTACCCACCAAGCTAACGGGCTGATTCACAGCTGTATAATAATGCAGTTTTAGCATAAGAATATGTAATTATTGCTCAAGAGATCTAATATTATCTTTACAACTTGGTCAGCCACAATGCCACTAATGACCCCCGGTTGAGGTGCAGCAAATTAATTTATCTGCATATCTAATTATCTCTAAAATAACAAATAGAAAATGAAAAAGAGGCACACGCATTATGCATAACGTAATGGTTGATAATTCCCGCAACCTCGGTTCTTCAATTATTTCCCCAATGTGGAATTTATTATTAATATTCAAATATAATTAATGCTATTATTGTAGAATTGCGCAGATACCCTCCTTCCTTCCTTTTCTCTTCTGAAAATTCCTTTTTTTCCTTATGCCGCAGAGCACCGTGCACAGTGGGGAAAACGCCGCAGTTTATTACCCAAAGGTATATTATTTCTGTATTAGATAGCCCTTCAACGCAGATCGTTGGTCTATAATTACCAAATCCCGTATGTAGTAAATTATCAAAATTGCCGCTTCGCGCCATCCGAAAGGGTTCACACTATAACAGCTCCAGGACCCTACGATTTCACGGTTTTTATTAAATGTCGAACAATGTCGAAAATGAAAGAAATTAGCCTTGGAGGCTCCTCAACTGAAACGTTCACTTCCATACCTCGTAATTGTTTCTGAGGTGTTCCAAAGGAGCTCCATCTAAATTTGAGCGCTGTAGGATAGGTAAGCTATAAATAATTCGCTTATATAAGCTCAGCTGGCTGGTTGGATGGGTTGCCTTAGTGAGTTAGCGCATCAGTATGGAGTGCTCAAATCGTCTTCTCCCAACTATACTCAACGTTAGAGCGAGATCAGACGACTAGGGTGTGAGAAAATGATGCTTGATGGAATTTGGTTTCCATAGCCGCACATCCCCTGAATATTCTATAAAACTTGGAAGAAAATTGTGGAATCTAGGCTTGTTACAATAATTTGTGGACACACAAAACACTCACACAGGGGACACGCGGAACGAAAGTTGTTCGGAATGGTCTATAACGTGAAATTCGAGTCGAAATTTTGATTTTGAGGGTAAAAAATCGTTCATCTTTCGAAAAAAAATACAAAGCTTTCGCTACCTATAGGTAGACACGGAAGCAGTTATGGGTAGGTACAGTTTGAGATCGATAAACGCAAGCTCTTACAGAGTTCGGTGTGAGCGGTGGAGGGGGGGGGGGGGGGTACAGTCAACATCGTATATGCAAATTTTCATAAATTATTTCTGTATATTGGGCTATTAGCCCGTACTATGTAAATATATTTTTTAAAAAAAAAAAAAAGTTATTTATTTGTTGAGAACATTTTAATTTGATTCCTAATTTACCTCGGAAGCACTGTATTCACTCTCAGAGATCAGAATTTTCGTTGTCTCCAAAATCAAAATTTCAACACGTATTTTACGTTTTGGACGACTCTGAACATTCCACGTCTCATCCGTGAGTGTGACGTACGTCCGCAAAGCCTTGTTAGAAGCTTAATCTATCTTCAGTTTTCATCCGATTTCGATGAAATCTCAAGGGAATGTGCTGGGTTAGACAGTACAGTGTACGGTCCCTTAAATCAATACTTCTGTCTTCGCATGAGTAAACGTCCCATCAAGAATCATATTTGCATGCCCTATTGTCCGATCTCGCTCAATTTGGAGGATAGTGGGAAGAAAATAATTTGATCATTCCATATCAGTCTTTAAAAGATTTCATCTTTATTAGCTGCTTGTAACAAGCTAAATACATACTGAATTCATCCGATTTTGTGCCATTTTCAGAGAATATGCGGGTTGCGCTATAAATAGTCCCCTACCATTTGCATTATTCTCAAATCAACTCCACTCTGCGATTGGGCAAACGTAAATTACATCTATTATCATTTTCTCTTTTCCTAATTGGTAGATTATGCTTTTTTACGCTACATCTTTATTTACTATTTCTGGCCATGGATTTTTTTAAGATCATTTAAAACATTTTAATGATCTACACGTTTCTGATGAAAGAAGCCTCTTCAGTTTGATTTGGTAACATATTGGTAAGTTCATAATGCATGCATTACAGGGACGTTCCTATGGATGGATTGTATGTGATTTTGGTGAGAATTGAAATAAGAGAAAAAAAAAAAGGATTTTAGGGGATTAAACTTTCTCTATTAGCCCCCTCCGATGACATTAAATTGGCATCATAAAACTTCCAGCATGGAATTTGAAACTCCTAATATACCTTCTGAAGCTAGACCGAATTCATAGTTGAACAAAAAAGAATCACGGGAATCAGGTGAGGTTTGTTAAAACAGAGTGATTGTTCACTATTACAACCTCCATTCACCCCCTCCTATGATGAAATCGGAAACTCCTGAAATAAGTTCCAAATCGAATTCGTATTGGGACAAATATGAATCACGAAAATTGGTCGAGATTTGTAGCTTGGGCAGCGCTTGAAAGTATCGGCAATCACCTTCTTCACCCCCACCTCGTCAGCAAATCCGAAATTTCCAAGGTTTTTTGAACAATTAGACTAAAATTGGAACTGAACCAAATAAGAATCACGAGAACCGGTAGAGAATCGTAGCCTTGGTACCGTCGACAAAATTTGTCGAAAAGAAACACGTTTTTTCAGCTTCCCCCCCCCCCCCCCCATTTTCCCTCTTCCATCGCGTATTCCAAATTTTCGGCACTTGCTGTACAACAAGACTGAATTAGGATCGAACAAAGAAAGAATCTCGAATATCGGTTGAGAATTGTGGCCTGGGCAGCGCCGACAAAATTTGCCAAAAAAACCACGTTTTTTCAGCTTTGCCCCCTCCATTCTCCCTCTTCCATCATGGTATTCCAAATTTCCGGGACTTGATGCACAACTACACTGAAATTGGGATCGAACAAAGAAAGAATCTCAAATATCGGTTGAGAATTGTGGCCTAGGCAGCGTCGACCAAATTTGTCACACACACACAGACACACCTATGGTTTTTTACGGATTTTGTCTAAGATTGGTCTCAAACGGATTTGCATGCGGTTGTTTTTTTATTTATTTTACCCTGGATCAATTCCAATAGGAGTCCCTCTTGTTAACGAAGCCTTGCCTTTAACACTTAGCTTCAGAGGGACGTCCTAAAAACCATCAGTAGATAGGGTTAAGTCAGCATCGCCTAGGTCAATCAAGAGTCATCACAGACACACCAGAAAAAGATAGCATAGAAGAACATAAGAATGAAAAGAATTTAGGTGATCATCTGAGAAGAGGACAGTAAAAATCTTTCAATCTCGTTATTGCTTTCAATCAACCCCCAGGGAAGATATTTGATGGTTGAAATATTAAAAAATCGAGGATCTTGACCACGTTCAGAAAAGACTACCCAGAGCATTGTAGTTCCAATTTTTCACACTGCAGATGGGTTTAAATAATGGAAGGAAAAATAATGATGAACAAGAATGTGAAGAGTAGGCTGCAGTTGTGCTGATTCAGCTCGATCTTCTTCGGTTTTTTGGGATGTTAAAAGTTCTTATATAATTGTGACGCCTGACCTATATACGGAATAGTGGTCTGTATAGATTTCAAATATAATACAGAAATAATAAACCTTAGTTTGATAATTTGCACTTTTTTTTTTTTTTTAATCTTCCTGAAATTCTTAAATTGATGCCTCACGTCCTTTTCTGTAACTCTAGTTACCATTTTAATGTTGGCTGTGATATATATATATATATATATATATATATATATATATATATATATATATATATATATATATATATATATATATATATATATATATTTGTTTTTTTAATTCAACTACGTCATGTGATTCCATATCAACTGATTTTAGTTCGTTTGTGTCAAATGTTGTTCGTTAATGTTAAATTGTGTTGTTTCGAAAAAGACTGATGAGGAAAAGAATTTAAATAAATATCTCGTACCTAGTTTTACCTAAATCAGTTCATTTTAATTCGCTTAATTATATTGCTTAAAATACATACTGATGCAGAAAGGAATTCAAAATAAAGTAATTACCAATTTTCAATGTCTTATGTACTACACTCCTTCAATGTACCCGTTGGCCCTAGGTTCAATCACTAGTGGCCCTAGGTACAAACGTAGCCGAATTTCATGTTTTGTAAGAATATTATTCATTATTTTATTTTTCGTTCTAAAATTAAAAAAGTTGTGGCATTATGTTCTCAACTTATCGCTGAGTTAGAATTCGAAGTGGTTTTGCCGATTCGGGATTGTTTTTACCCCATAAATCGCCTTTGAAAAAAATCGGCTCTAGGTACACGACCTTACCCAACATTAAGTGTAACTTACACGGTTCCTTTCTCGACGGTCATGTTGAGGCCGTTGAGTATCACAGCGCTGGTTGTGTACCTCTTGTAGGCGCCTCGCACCACCACAGCCCCCGCCGATCCGGGCGGGGGCTCGCACTCGCTCATCATCTCACAGCCTTCTTCATTTCTGCAACAAACCAATGAGACCAATATTAGTTCGGGAAAATTCAAATATTCAAACAAATATAATAACATGAAAAGAGTTTACTCAAAGGGGAATATTCATGGTTATTTTATATTTTCTCTATAGAAAGCTCTGAAACAGGTGGCATATGATGAGTATCTGACCAGTAAAACCGCTCTTGAAATTCTTTTGGCATATGTCGCCACCCCCTTATGACGAGAATCTCAGCACCGTTGCACAACTACGTCTCGCGTGATCTTCCTACCCGTTTATTGGCCGAACTTAACGGTCTTTGAGCTGAAAATTACTGCTGAGGGGTTTTTTAAGTGTGCTGAACCCGAATCTGAGGTCAAAAGTGTGCAATTTAAACAGATGAAAGTCCCCTTATGAGGATGCCACAGATGTGTGTAATTCAATTAATCAATCCCGCATAAGTCACACATTGGGAGTGATACTGGTATAAGTCACCAATGAGTTATATATTATCGTCAACGAGATCTATATGGCGGTTACATCAGCTCATTTCTAAGTGAAAAAATGGCCACCAGAGAGAAGATAAACCACTATGTTTCTGAGCTGGAATTCCAACACCGGTTGTGACGTCAATAAATTCTGAAATCATTCCTCCTCCTATGTACAAAATTTCGAATTCCCGAAACCTTGAATGGAGCAGTATCGGCGCCGTCAAGAGACTCAGCTAATGTATCCTCGATCCACTGTCAACGACAGAAGGAGTATTATATATCATGTATATCCCATCCGACGGGAAAAGTCTGTTTATATTTCATATGTATAATTATTTTCGAACAAAATTTATGTTATGCAAACATTCTATCAACAAAATTATATTATATCAACCCGTGTTAGGAAATTCGGCATTTCGACGCTGCTACCCCTAGCGCCCTAAATCTCTGAATCTCTCCCTTACATTCTGTTTGCCATCCAAGCTGGATCGCCTCTAGAATTTTATACGAAATTTCCATATTTTACTCGAATATTCGTGGCCTTGTCGTCATATATTCAATCTACTGTGCCTCCTTCACGTTCCTGCGTAATTTTCTCTGGATCTGTTAGACATATTGTAGCTTTTATCATCATTCAATACTTCGACTGGTGGTAAGGTTCTACCTGTTGTGCTTCTTTTCCCGTATCCCTATTTATTCAAGGGAATATACTGACAATTCCCCTCTTCTATATCAGATACCATCCTCAGGATCTCGATCTTCAGGATTGTCTTTTGGAAGTCGCGGGTCGTTATCTGCTGCCGACATCAACCAGTATGCGTCGAAAGTCTTCAAACCATGCAATTCCACCATTATCGTACCGGTAGGTGATTGAAATTCAATCAAATACTTCTGATTTGTTCAAATTTCAGAAAGCTACTTGCATCGAAAACTCAACCGAGGTCGTCATATAAACCTACCGCCATACTTGATCAAGAATTCCTTCCGTCCCGATTCTTGGGAATCGTATTCTCACCAATCCTCCCTATCCAGACATATATATATATATTGTGCTATAGGGTAATTACAAAGATAGTGTATTTCAACATTCGAAATAGAGTATATGTGGGTACCGATCGAAGGCACAGCAATTTATAGCTATAGATACCAACGAATAAATTAATTGAATTAATTATCCCTCCATATTCTTTACCCTCTCTTTATATATACCTATTTGATTATAACTGTGATTTGCCATGAGAAGATTTTTTTTCTACTTGTAATAAATCCAGCTAAATTTGGATTTACTCATTCGTATTTCCCTTGTGGTAAAATTTATGTTCGTAGGTTCACCCCCAGTTTAGCTGTTGTCACACGCTTGGTTGAAGATTGGTTCATTCTAACAATTTGTTTCCATCCTATATTTGCAGTACATCACTGGTATATTTGGATACATTTATGAATCTTCAAGAAGCCAGCTTGTCCAATTATTTGAGCGTGCATAGGCTTTAAGAAAATCATCCTTCAAAAATGAGAGGTGAAAATGTTGTTAAACCTATATGTCTCCAAAACATATGTAGTTAAACCTATATGTCTCCAAAACATATGTAGTCCTCTGTGATCTTCTTCATCTTGTTTGGAGTTGATCAGTTTGGAATCCCAAAATGGTATCGAGGACACGTTGGATCCCAAAATACACAATGCGATTCTCTTGACACTATTTTACCTGTTGGAGTGAATCACAGCGCCATATTCTAGCACTGGCTTCAATTTCAACTCATCTTCTTGTATTACCACAAATATAGCTACCTATCCAATGTGACCTGTATTTTTAAAATTTAGTTTTAGAGGTACAAGATTTGGGGTCATATTGTACTTCGGTCTATCCGAAGAGGAAATAACGTCACGATACGAACACCAAGGACATGAAACTGCAAGTTGTGTAGGTAGATACAAATATCTCACGTCACTCCCTTCATTTCGAATTCGATTAGCTAAGATTAACCGTGATGGATGCGGAACACTAATTTTATTTCCTGAATTGCCTACGCGCGGTGACTGACATACTTCAAGCAATAAAAGATGGCAGATAAATGAGTAGGATGATAATGCAAGAAAGTCAATGGCGTGAATCACAAAGTTGTTTACCCGGCCGATGTCGTTAGGAAAAGCCGAGTTCACTATGAAGGAGTAAGTCCCGAGGATTGTAATATAGCCTAAAACCATCCCTGGAACTTGCTCGGCAGTTCGCGCTCACGCGCCTGAAAATCGGCGCAACGGTTTGGGCATTTAGGGCGGACAAACAAACAAATTTTATCTTTTAATACATATATATATATATACTCGGCGCGATATACTTCGCGCCTCGCCGGATCTTTTCTCTTCTCTACTGCGTAGAAAACGAGGATAATTTGCTATGCAATTCTTAGCCTGAAAAAATTTGTATATAAAAAATGTTCAAGCCTGGCTGGGATTCGAACCCACGATGCGAAAAAAATTGATATAAAAAAGTTTGGATATAAAAAAATTTTCAAGCCTGGCTGGGATTCGAACCCACGAACTCGCGCTTCCCATCACGGACGATATCAACGGTTGTACGTGAAAATCATGTTAAAAAAAGTTTGGGACATTTTAAAAAAAATTATTGGGGGTCGGCCTAAGAATTGCATAGCAATTTTTATATATATATATATATATATATATATATATATATATATATATATATATATATATATATATATATATATATATATACAGTTGCGATCAATAGGTTATCTACCTACTAAAATCTGGATCATCAATGGTTGGCAGAGCGAGAGATCGTTCGCAGAAACTAATAAAAGGCACAAAAACTATACTGGCAGCCAGAGCAAAAGCCAAATAATTTAACCTGAACCCCTTCGCTAAAAGCTAAATTATCCTAAGCTATTAGGCGATCAGGCTTCACCCAAATCCAATGTCCAGACATCTTAAGGCAAAGTTTTTCAAACTCCTTTGGTATGTAATCGTGAGATTGATTAGCTGGAAAATGTGTTTTGGATTTAGATCTATGTTGGCTAAATATCCAACTGCATAGGAACATTTCCGAATTAATATAGTTTGAGTATTTATGATGTAGGTAACAAAATTAACGAGACACAATTAAGGATATCGCGGAAAGTTTATTTTTAGCGAATTTTCGAAGAAATTGAAGTTATTGCGATGGCTTGAAAAATTTCGTCATTGAAATCCATTTCTGAAACGAATCCTAGAGTTTAACACTTTTTCATATGCATATATTTATTTATTTATATATTTATGTGTCAGTCCAGACGATAACTCTCCTTAGGATTGTGATAAAAATTCGGTTCTTTCTCCAAAAAATCAAGCTTTCCACACGAAAGGATGAGTTCGTTGGCCAAAACTTTTTTAGCACATTAAATTGGTCAAATTTCACAAAATGTACTTCAAAAATGGCTGAAAACGGTTTAAAATCGTTAAATTTATATTTATTGGTAGAATATTGCTCAAATAAAGTTTATTGTCTATAATATTATCTATAAAATAGAACCTTAAAAAATTATTTACGAAATTTTGCTGAAAAATGTAATCAAAATTTATTAAGAATTGCTTGAAAACTGCAAAAATGGCTAAAAATTCAAAAACTTTATTTGAATTGGAGATTATTATTTAGAAGAAGTTTTTTGCCATAAAATTGATAGTTAACGATTTCCTAGCACGCAAAAAGCTCTAATTTCAAAACAATTTAACATTACTCACACAATACGGTAATTTACGAAAATTTTCTCATACGATCATGTTGCATGGCTGGAACGTTTATGACTACGAAGTGCCCGTTGATGCGATCCCCTTTATATTGTTTTTAAAAGACTCATTTTCTCAGTGATTGGAGGGCAGAGCAGTCCAACCAATCAAAAATGTTGTTAATCAGTGACCTCAAGGTCGACCTGTCCATAGCAAGCTATTTTTCAGGACGTTTTGATCCATTGATTGGGCCGGTAGGTATAATTGCCTAAGTAATCATTATTATTATACACATATGGCGTGTTGCTTTGCATCCTTTCGGACATTTAATTGTTAAATTCGCATCTTCCCCTATTGTATCATCTAACTACACATCATCTACTGCAACTCGAACCATGGGAACAAATGAGAGGGTTGCCTCCCGGGTTTTCTCCATGCCATGGATCGTCAAAGGGACTTTTGTGAGAAAAATCTTCCTCCTATCATCGAATCAGAGGTTTATGCATCGTCTGGTACCTACTGCTTTCAAGTACCTACTTCTCAATAGTACCTACCATATAGTGCCTTCTTTTCGCATAATTAGTTCATTAAGGTTACTTAGCAATATTAGTTTATAACTTAGCGTAATAAAACAGCTTTCCTTGACACTACGACGGCTTAGGGATCATAAGATGTTGCATTCCAAAAAGTACCGATTTTCCTGGTATGAAAACTAAGGGAATTACACTTCGCTAGCAACGCATTGGTTGTACGTGAAAACCGACAGAAAATAAAGCTTCCTGGACACTTTTTCCGGCTAAAAAAAAGTTACACATTTTTTCAAATACCCCAAGCTAAAAGATACCTAGTTAAAAATTAGGTAGTGGAATTAGAGCTTTGTCCTCAATGGTGATGTGCAGCCCATAGTTCACTGTTTCCCTGACATATTAATGAATGCCATATCAATTATACACTATGTTCTTCTCCTGTCTACAACGCTGTTCTGGGAAGTTGATTGTAACCATGGAAAATCTTGTTTTCGTTATTTACTATTCTACCTACTTGGGTAGTATGATTGATCAAGAGGCGATCTGAAAAATCCCTATACGTTTTGAGGAATCCCACCTAAAAATCCTATCCGAAAAATCCCTACGCCACGGGATAAATCCCTCTATCTGGCAACACTACACACAGCTAATTCAGGTTAGGTTATATACTGTAGGCATGCCTGAGCAATATTGTTAATCGATGTTTCAATGATACGTCTTTTAAAAAGCCAGTGAAGAACTAAGTTTTGTCTTCACTAAAGAAAGAAGGGCCCGTGAACTGCATCACGTAGACACGAGTGGCTCCAGGAATCAACGGTTTTTCAACGAGGAGGAAATCTGATACCTAATTCCAGTATCCCAGTCCAACGACCGAACTTATTAATAAGCTTCCCAGAAGCCTCCTTCTTCCTTTTTTTATTTTCTTTACCAGGTTTTTTTTTTTTCTTTTTTTTTTTTCTTTTTTTTTCTCAAAATCCTTCATTCGGTTCATTCTGAGGAAAAAGGCTACATATTTGGATGGGACTTTTATTTGGTAGCCTGCACTGAAATAAGAAAACACACTCTCAATATGACCAAAGCCAAAAAACTGATGACCCAAAACCAACACTTTACATGTACATATATGTATGTATATATATTGAAAAGTTTCTGTTTCGGATCATGTTTTTGGAAGTAATGATCCGAAACCCCATCGTATTCTGTACCCCCCGGCACAGATTTTATGGATTCCATTATCCTTTTCATTGAAGTGACTCTAAGCCAAAATGCAAGAATTCCGTGAAAATTAGATCAATGAAACACATAACATAAATCCTATTGCATTATATTATGATACAATAGGATTTATAATAGGATACATAAACAATATAATAGGATTTATCTCTACACCCGACAAACCTCCCCTGAAGGGACTCCTCCTACTCAGTCCGATTCGAAAAATTCACTTCACTATTCAAGAAGTTACGGGGGGGGGGGGGGGGGGGGGGGATTTTCATCTCGTAAATTCTCAAAAAAGTTCGAAAGCTCTCGATTTATTCAACCATATTATGTTAACTACTGTGCTACTGTGAAGTGCGTGGCCAACAAGCTGAGTCATGAGCATGGTTATTTGAATAATTGTTAACACACAGGTAACCATTCTCAATCACTGATATTGTGAACATGATTTCAACCGCTTGTTAATTTCTGAGCTTTATTCTCAGTGTGCGTTCTGTGAGTTCGGAACAGTTCTGGGCAAGCGCAGTCGAGTTTTGTCGTTCGCAGTGCCAGGACGCCCAGTTCCGGAACGCCAAGAACGCCGAGTTCCGGTACGCCAAGAACGCCGAGTTCAGCGTTCGCAATGTTTTGCGAACCAAGTTCCGAACGGTTCTGACAGTCCCCGATTTTTTTTTTTTTTTTTGGAACCGACGAACGCAAGGACATAGTTAACGCATGCGCATTTCACAATTTTTCGGATCTCATGGAGTAAACAACTCTCTCCTTCTTCATCGAAATCATACTTTTGTATAATTTCTATGATCGAAATGTCAACTAGCTCGTCAAGTTCGGAAAGCGATAGTTTCGACGATGGTGTTTGGTTTGTAAATGATGAGGACGAGATTGAAGTTATTTTATTTTATTTTTTTTATTTATTAAGCCACTGAGGCCGTAATGGCCTATTGTAGAGTGAAGTTATAAAAACGGAAGTTAGTGAAAAACGTTGTCTATTTCCACGAAAAAGAAAGAGTTACACTGTTAAATCGATTTCGACGGTTAGGCCATCATCAGTAACAAACAATAACTTTATTATTTTTTTTATTATTTTATTATTTATTTTATTTTATTATATTATTTATAACTTTATTAGTTATTGTTTGTTACTGATGATGGCTTAACCGTCGAAATTGATTCAACAGTGTAACTCTTTCTTTTTCGTGGAAATAGACAACGTTTTTCACTAACTTCCGTTTTTAAATGGGTTTCCACAACTTCGTCGCGAGTGATTTAGTTCGTATTGAAGTTATAGTTGGATCTCGTCTACATCCACAAAACTCAAATATTTTCGAGTATACCTACTCCTCAGTCATCGTGGAATTTTTTTTCATCACTACTTTTTTTTTATTGCCCTGGGGTAATAGTTAAGTAATATTCACGGGCATAATTAGTAATATATTCTTGGGAACTAAAAATATTCTGAAACGGAGCACCAGAAGGTAACACGAGTTGAGTGAGGTTACAAACAACAACACAGGTTATTCCACTTCCAAGGTCTGAAATCGTTCGCAGTGCAGAACGCGGTTCCACAAGTTCCGGAACGCCCCGGGATTTCCCGTCCCAGATCTGATGAGTTCGAGAACTGTCAGAACGCGCACTGAGAACGAAGCTCTGATGATTTCATTGAGTTGGTGGTGAGTCGCTGCGATGGTGATAAATAAATAAAACAACATGACATAGTAGTGATGATACACCGAAAAATCTGAGTCATTCTTATATGCGGGTTTCACGGGTTTATGTGAAACGCGTGAGCTAAAACATAAACTCGTGAAACCCACATATTAAGAGTTTTAAATTAAACTTATGTATGCATCGCAATAGCTTCATTTGGGCCTTTTCTGTTATATCCTCGCATATTTCCGATAATTCTCTACTATTCATTCATTCTGACCTGTAGGTATGTCCAACTAATCTGTACTTTTACTAAGGGATTGACTAGGTACTTGATGTTATGTATTTTTGAGATGCGAGCTTGCGAGCATCCAGACCACCAAACTATACACAGCATTCTGATCTATTTTACCACAGTGGACATAAAAATGATTGGGGATCATCAATCCGATCAATCCCCATTCTATGTAAAATAGTTTGTAAATTGCGGGGATATAACAGAAAAGACCCCTTCATTTACCTCGAAAATTCTCTAAAACCATTTACGCAATTATGGCAAAAAGCGTGAATTTGTTCGCGTCTTAGTTCAACAGGACAAGCAATCGTGAACGACCAACTATTATATTCACCCTGCACGATCTTCATCAACGATCCAAGCGGCAGTCGTTCCGGGCGTAACAGCACCATGGAAACACGTAGCAATATAATAATATTTTAGTCGGTAAGTGATATTTATTGGAACATATAGATAATATACTCGTAAACCGATTTGGCACGGTATTGAACATAGTCTATAGTGAAAATGAATATCAGTAATTGTGCATGCATGGAACTTATGAATGTTCGATGGTTAAATGAGTATTGTTGTATTGTTGAATGAGTCTGTCCATTAGTCTACCAATCTGCCCAGTGTCCAGTTTTCGCCCCATTCCACCTGGCAACCCTGGGTTGGCATAACAAAGCGACTGCAATACAAAGGGAAGGTGTACCAGGACGCCAAGCTCCAGTGTGTTGATCGAGCGACTGATTCGGCTTTTACGAAGATTTACGGGTGCGGTGATGAGAAAGTTGACGTTTGTCGGCTGTCGCAACCCGACTCCGCCTTTTCGGAGTCATCGTCCTTCGAAAACGGCGAGCGTCCGCCAACAACCCCAACAAGGATGAGGAAAAAGGTCAATTCGTCCGCAATAGTCCTCGGCCTCCACAGGATTTCGTTTATGAATCACTCCTAACGAACACATGAAATGAACAATCTAGGGGGGGAAAATATCGGATCATCACTAGAGAGTTTTTGGAACATCGTACGACTTAACTAAACGGGGCCCGTCACCCTAGTCTTGAGTGTGCGAATAATGAAAATGTAACCAGGGTTACCAGGTGTCCGGTTTTGACCCGGACAGCTGTCCGGGCCAAAATTGAAAGCCACTCTGGACGCCAAATATCCGGTTTTTGCAAAAACGGTTAGCAAATGACCGTATTTTTGTTTTCACACAACGCGTCTTTAATGATGGGAAATTTCGACAACTGTTATCGTAAATAACCAGCTCTCTTTTAATATGAGATCGTTCCTTTGATTGTACTTTTCAATATTTCAGGGACATTATTTTCTTCAATTCTCTTCTCCCGAAAGTGAAAACAATGCTTCCGCTACCTTTAGGTAGACTCTGAAGCAACAAAATACTTCCTTTTAAAGTAAATGCGACCCCGAATTAGCGGGAAGAAAGCATGTTCCATGTTTTAGCATTTTAGCCGTAAAATCGGAAAGCAACCGAGGGGTTCGGAGGGGGGGGGGGGCAAAGCCCCCCCCGTGGCGGGGTCAAGGGGCGGAGCGTTCGTTGTGTCCCTATGTAAAAACATGAAAATGTCAGAATCGTTGCTCATCCAATTGAGCAAGTGTACCACTCTTTACCTGCATGTCATTCGAGGAATTGTCACGAAAACATCGTCTTCTGAAGACAAATTCATTGTTTCTTCGTTGTTACAACGGAATAGGAAATAAATGATTAGGTACGGAAATACGGCGGGGTTGTGTTATGAAGAAACAAACGAAAAACAGGGTTAGGTACACAACTTTTCAAGATGGTGGGCAGTGAGAAAGTCGCGGATCAGCGCTGATCCGGGGGTTACCCACCCAAACCGTGGGTTAAGTACTTAACCGTGGTTTAAGTAGATCCCGAGCCAAGCGTTGATTCCACGAGAAAACTCAAGAACGGTCCTAGGTAAATCCAAGGAAAAACTCCGGTCGTGGAACTGGGCCTAGGGCGATAATAATCGATTCCCTTCAAATCCAACCTCATAATCACTCAAGATTTTAGAAGCAATGTATCGTCATAGAGGTTGTGTGGTTTTTGCGTTCCTAGCAACGTAATAGAACTGAGAAGAAGTAATAGAACAGACCGGGAGGGACTGACAACCTCTTTTTTCACTCACGAAGTTGTACAATAACTAAGACGCATTTGGAATATTCCATTGAGACGGTGATGATATTATAAATCGATTAATAACAGTTACAATCTAATAATTATATTAAACCAATGATAATTAGTGGGGTCCGCTGATCGGGTTCCTCACGAAGTTTGAAAAAAGTAGAATCTACTTTTATATCTGATGTTGAAAGAACTGAAAAACATTCCAAGTATACCTCAACTTCCATGTGACGTGAAACGTGTGGAGGACAAGAGCACCATGTGTTATTGCCCAAAAAGAAAAACTAAACTTGGTATACCAATAATTTCAATAGTATAAAACAATCTCTGACCGTGAAATTTTCATCTCGATTCAGCCTATTACCAAAGAAAATAGTGTAGTACAACAAACATGATAATAAAGTATATATTTAATGATGTATTATCTTTTTAGCGAATATTCGTAAAAAATTAAAGTATTGCAATGGCCCCAAAAATTTTAAAATGAAAATTTTCTCAAATTTTTTTCATTGAAATCCGTTTTGAGACATTCTGATACGAATCCTAGAGTTTAACGCTTTTTCATGTATATATATATATACAGGGTGATTCCCTCGCAGATGCAAAAAAAAAAATTGGGTGAAACTGCATCAAAAATGGAGTAAAATGCCGCCAACCGCATATTTTTATCTCAATCCGTACTCGAGATATGATTTTTTAAAGGTTTTTTCAGGAATACCGTGTTTTTTCATTTTAAACTCGGATTTCTCCACTTTGCCTCATTTAATTTCAACTTTCAACCTCATTTTCGGTATCAGCATTAAATTTCCTATAAGAATAGTGTACTTGGGTTCTTAAAAAGTACCATCCAAAGACCCTCACATCAGCTCAAACATTGACGATTTTGAAAAAATAATATTTCTGAAAATCTTTAAAACTTTACTACTCTTTTAAAAAGAATCTTGGAAACTGGCAAATCTCATGAAAACTGCTTCATCTAATATGTTTTTCAACGGTATTATCAATTTACCTTTCATATTGTTATTTAGGGGAGAAACCAATGTTTTAATGTTAAAAAATGTGGGTTTTTCAATGAAATTGTGGTTTTCTCGAAAGATGACCCTCCATGAACCAACGAGTAGGGGGTCGGTTTCTTTAGTTATGGGGAGTTTAGTTAACTAGTTTTACCCCATAACACACATACAATACATTTAATCGTAACAAACAAACTAAACATTTGCGATTTTAAGTGTAAAACTCGGTTATAACGGAGTTGGAGAGATCTACAAATGTTACCATTCGATACAGCGTGAAAAAATACATAGAAACCAACCCCATACTCGTAGGTTCATGGAGGGTCATCTTTCGAGAAAACCAACAATTTCATTGAAAAACCCACATTTTTTAACATTAAAACATAATTTTCTCCACTAAATAACAAAATAAAAGTAAACTTGATTATACCGTTGGAAAGAGTATTAAACGAAGCAGTTTTCATGAGATTTGCCAGTTTCCAGGATTCGTTTTGGAAGAGTGTTGAAGTTTTAAAGATTTTCAGAAATATTCTTTTTTCAAAATCGTCAATGTTTGAGCTGATGTGAGGGCCTTTGGATGTTACTTTTTAAGAACCCAAGTACACTATTCTTATAGTAAATTTAATTCTGATTCCGAAAATGTGGTCAAAAGTTAAAATTGAATGAGGTAAAGTGGAGAAATTCGAGTTTAAAAGGAAAAAAACACGTTTTTTCTGAAAAAACCTTTAAAAAATCATATCTCGAGAACGGATTGAGATAAAGATATGCAGTTGGCGGCATTTTACTCCATTTTTGAAGTAGTTCCACCCAAATTTTTTTTTTTGCATCTGCGAGGGAATCACCCTGTATATGTATCATTCCAGACGATAACTCTCTTCAGGATTGAGATTTTAAAAAAGCAAGCTTTCCAAACGAAAGGATGAGTTCGTTGGTCAGCATTTTTTTGACACATTAAATTGGTCAAATTTCAAAAAATCATTAAAAATGGTTAAAAATCGTTAAACTAATATTTTTAGCAGAATTTTAGTGAAAAGAAGTTTATTGACGATGAACTAGAACATTACAAATTTATGTAGAAATTTATGCTGAAAATGACTTTAAATTACATTAATATTTGCCAAAACATATATGAAAACTGCAAAAAAAGCTAAAATCCAAAATATTTTTTGAATTGCCGCAAATTATTTAGAAAAAGTTTTTTGCCTTAAAACTGGTAGTTAACAATTCCTTTTTACTCACAATCTTGAATTTCCAAAACAATTTAACATAGTATCGTACTATAATTTACGAAAATTCGCTCATATGATCATGCTGCATGACTGAAACTTTTTGCATTCGCATCGGATTTCGTCTCCATCGATTCAAAACGTTAGAAACTTTCGAAATTCATATCATTCACTATTTATGATTTTCACATCGTGTCGAATTGGCGCCAAATGCAACATATTCGAGGTGTCTAAGTACTAACCAAATAACTTCAAAATTGCGGCCTGATGCGCTGAACAGACATACCGATACACACTTCCTTCGTTCGTAGATAAAAATAATCAAACCTAATAATAGAGAGTTCCTAAAGCGATAGAGAGATCTTATCGTGAACGGAAAACACAACTGCGCATGTGCGCAGACATGAGGCGCCTCATCTCCAATAAGACAAATTTATTTCACCTAAACATCAGACGCTTTATTCTGAACCAACCTATCTCATCTCTTCCTCCCTAACGCGAAGTAACCTTAAACACTGATAACCGTGGTATTAATTTCTTGTTGGTATTCACGATTCATGAAAGTTATATTCATTTTCTTATTCATAAATTTTCAAAATCTGCCTTTACAAAACCTTTTCTTGAAAAAGAAAAGAACTAGGAAACTTAGAAATGGCGGAAACTGAACACAGGAGGTAGGCGGGAAAATCCCCTTCGTGGTTCAGCGTTACTAAGTAGCGTCATTTTAAGATAAAACACTAATTCGACCCTCTTGACTTCATCAGGTTAGCATACGCTGTGGCTCGCCCCAGATGGTAAGATCCCCAAGCACCTTATTCTAATTGACATCGTTTATGAACTCTCTATTAACTACCAGATTATCTTCCAGACTGCAACATAATATATATAATTATACTAAAGATAAATAGAGAAACTATGTATCTAAGCTTCTAAACACAACAAAAAGCCTTCATATCTTACGAGGGGGGGAGCCTTTGAAATAAGTGTGCCAAAGACGGATGAGCAACTCAACAATGCAAAGAGTCAAGTTGGTTTTGTCAATATGATTACGGAAGGAGGGGCCTTACGATGTTTAACCTGGGATCGGCACAGAAGGAATAGGTTGGTCCGACTATAATGACTCGGGTTGAGGTCAGGGCTGACGGAGATGCAACACACCGTGGTTCCTCTACGACGAAATCCGACTGACTCATAATGGACGTTGGGCCAGACCGAGATACGACCTCGAGTTTTTTTAATCTCTTCCAGATCGTGGTTCCTGGCCCTGATTCATCAGGATGGAGGTTGCAGGGCTTTTTTCATTTTTCGTTCGAAAAAACCAGACCGCTATACTCCTACATTATGGAACTATACGTATACAGAAGACAACATGAGTGAAGTTTTTCTAGATCAATAACAAAGATTCAATAATGAGCATTATAGCGCATATACACAGCGTCTGGAACTTCCCAAAAACATGGGTTTTTAACCCTGTTTTGAATAATTCTGAAGAATCGATTCCTTGATTTTGACGTCTTCTTATTCTTATTGCTTCCGAGTCTACCTAAAGGTAGCGGAACCATTGTTCTCACTTTCGGGAGAAAAAAATTTTCGATCTCTAAAATCAAAATTTTTACCGCATTTTACATTTTAGACTATTCTGAACAACTTTGGTTCCGTGTCTGTGTGTGTGTGTCTCGTGTGTCCGCAAATCCTTGTAACAAGCTTATTTTCCACAGTTTGCATCCGATTAGAATGAAATTTTCAGGGGATGTGTGGGCTAGGGGGTAGACGTCCCTAATCAGTTTCATCGTTACCTCACTCTGCGCATGCGCAAACGTAAATTTTACAAAACATTATTTTCTCACGCCCTAGTCGTTCGATCTCGCTCAAAATTGTATGATAATTGGGGGATGACGATTTGATCATCCCATATCAATTTCAACATGGCTGTATCATTAATAGCTACTGCGCATGCGCCAATATGAAATCCTTGTAACAAGCTTATTTTCCACAGTTTCCCACAGTTATGATGATTTTTCATTAGAACAGCCATAACTCCCCCTAGAATTACAGTAAACTCAAGGCTAAGAACACCTTTGTAAAGACCGTTAAATTTTCCATAACTCTGATATAAAGTAATATTGATTTAGTTAGTTTTAATTGGTTAAAAATGGCAAAGTACAAAATTAAAAAAACTAATTAAAATCGACGTTTTTCCCGTTTTTTGGCTACCGGTTCGGAGATTATTCGGCGTGCACTCTTCGGAAAAAACTTTCTCTAACTATCAGCTTTTGAACGATGTAGTCAATTTCACTTTTACTTTGATATTTGGGTGAGAAAAGTGCGTTTGTATATTGAAAAACCTGGATTTCCCCATGAAATTGAGGGTTTAGTGAAAAATGACCCTCTATGAGAATGCAAATTTCGGTACAGGTTTCTACGTATTTTTTCATGCTAATACGAATGGTAACACTGCAAATCTCTCCACCTTCGTAATAACCGAGATTTACACTTCAACTAACTAGTTGTACCCCCAAAAGCACATGAAATTGAGCATAACAAATTAACTAATAATTCGTGAGTTAAAGTGTAAAACGCGTTTATAGCGGAGGTGGGGAGATTCGGAAGTGTTACCATTCGATTTAGCGTGAAAAAATACGTAGAAACGTGCCCCAAACTCGAATTTTCACAGAGGGTCATTTTTCACTAAAAACCTAGATTTCGTAGAAAATACCATGTTTTTCAACAAACGAACATACTTTTCTCCCCCAATCAGCAAAGTAAAAGTAAAATTGACTGTATCGTTCAAAATCTGACAGTTTGTGGAAGTTTTTTCGGAAGAGTGCACGCCGAAAAATTCCCAAACCTTTTGCAGAAAAACGGGAGGGAAGATTTTAAATATTGACATGAATATGTGTCTTTGCTCTGGGGGGTCAACCAAAACTTTTCGTAACGCAAAAAATATGTCACAATTTCTAATGATGTTCACGTACAACCAATCCGTTGCTAGGGGAATGGAACTTCCGTAGTTTTCATCGCACATAAATTGTTCGCCACTCGTTGGAAAGCGCTTGATTTATGTGATAAATGTTCGCATCTCAAGCTACCAATTTCCCCCTCCTTACGTACCTGGCTACATTCCTAAACTAAGCTGATTGGACTATAAACAATTTTAATAAGCCGGTTACAATATTCTTAACGTAAAGCAATAGCATCATTTACTCCACTCCATAGGAAACCTTTTCATCCTCTTGACAACAGTCGACTGTTAACAACAACTCATTGTATAAGGCTTCTCTCCGCAGTTATTTTCAACATTTCTATAAGTAAACCGTTGTTTTGGTGGAATTAGTCAGGATGCGGCCATGCGGCCCAGGGATTTGTTTAAAGTTAAAGGATTTGTTTACAACTCTCGAGGACAACCGTTATGAAATCCCCAATCAAAGACATATCCATGTAACATGGTATCTGCTTGTAAAGCAGATAGTGGAACTCGTTTACGAGTTGTTTAGTTAGGTACTTTTAAAAATACAAATTTAATTGTTTTTTTCTTCTAATTTTGTACTTTGGTCTTTTTTTAAACCAATTAAAACTAACTAAAACAACATTATAAGAAATTTAACGGTCTTTCTACAGGTTTTCTTAGTTTTTAGTTTACTCTGATTCTAGGGGAAGTTATGGCTGTTTTATTAACATAAGGTACAAATCTCGAAAGAAATCTTTAAAAATTTAATAACTTGAAAACAAAGCGTTCAAAAAGAAATCTCTATGAGTAACTTTCGATCAGAAATGAGCTCTTAAATCGATTCCTTGAGTTTGTCCCATCACTTCTGTAGACACCCTGTATACGAGGATTGATTGTCTATTTACGTTCTTGTGCACATTAAACGAGCATCGAACCCCCCGTCCTGTGCCGGATGTAGCCTTTCTCTGAATTTAGGTTGTATCTAGGCTAACATGTTTCGGTTGGTTTATCTAACTTAAATGGATTTTAACAAATTGTTTTCAAGTCCAAAATGATTGCTTAGCGATATCACCGCGTATTATCCTAATGACACTACAAGACTTTCGTGAAATCAGAACCGGGGAAAATAGCGTATTAGTGCTTCGGTTAACAAAAATGATGTGGGCTCCTCGGAAAAACCCCGTTAACCGCTCAGAACTAACTGCGAGGAAAATGGTAGTTAGATACGGTTTACTGGCTTTACTTCACGACCTCACGCGTGTTCCCAGAAGATATTTTTGATATCTCAACTATATAGCAAGCAAATCACCTCGCATAGCACAGATATAGCTAGGTGTAGATTTCCGCCAGTCATATTTTTTACTTGCATTTGTGTTGGATCGATAAATCTTCATCAATCGACGTTGAAAAACACATCTACAAAAACAATTATCCTGAAGGGTTTTTTTTTTTTTTTTTTTCATTTTCCTATCTGAACTAAACATTCGTATCAAGGGCGTACGCAGACTTTTTGCTTTACTGGGGCCAACGGTAATTTTACAAGACCGATGTAGGCAAAAACAATCATGAACAAAATGAGGGTAAATGCAAAGTTATAATTTACGAATTGAGAACAACTTGAAAATTATTATTACTGCAACATCAAACGCCTGGGGTTTTCACAAAATAGTTTTAACATTTCATCAACAAATTGATTTTTCTTCTCGTGGACCAACTTTCTGTGTACATTCAATAGGCATAGTCTGTTGAGACGGGCCTCTGACATGGTTGACCTCAACGAGCTGAATGACCTTTCAATAATTGTATACGTTGTGCACGGCTGTGCGAGAAGAACGTTTAGCGCCGATTTCACTTGGGCGTAAAACCCCTTGTGGTCTCTTGCAGTACATTGATCAAATCCAATTCATTCAATTTCTCTGTAGTAAGACCCTTTTTCATCCAAAATGTATGCCATGGCTCAGTTGCAATTAGGGTATCCAGACCATAAAAGTGACAAAAGCGGGTCAGTCGCAGTTTGAGTTCTTCCTTTGGCATTCCCAACATCTTTTATGGATGAAGTATCAATCCCCCTAAAGCTGGTAAATTATCATCCAAAAATCGGTCTTGTGATGAACTTAGTAGTGAATCCAAATATCGGATGTACAGAGGTCGGGGGGAAACTGCCAGACCAGGAAACTGTCCGAAACGCCCTTCCTGGAAATTCGGGGAGATCGGGGTTTCGTTTCAAAACTCCCGGAAAACCTGTTCCTCCAAACTCCCCGAAAAGGTGGAACGAGGATTCTGCCAGAAAACTTGAAACACAGATTGCGAAGAGGGGGAACTGCCCGAATCTGTACGGTAAGAAAACTGTCCGAAAGTAGGGTCGTAAATCCCTTTACCAGGTTCCACCTCGGGCCTTATCAAAGAAATATGAACATAAGTAATTAGCTCCTGAGGAACTCCCAAGTTCACTCCCAGACAACAGAAGGCCAGTAACGTTATTTGCATTATCTAGGCCCCAGTGGGACATAAAAATACCTCAAATTATATATATTATGACTAGGGCTCGGATCGATATGCTCGATAAAATCTCCAGATATGCTCGAAAAACACCGTTAAAAACTATAGAAAGGAAAGTGAAACGAAAAAAATTTACAACTTATCTTTATATGCCTACGAGCTTCATTTTCAAATTGTATGTATGTATAAGTACAAGTTTCAGGTATATTATATGACAAGTTTCATTTATACACGCTACAGTTTAAAAGTCTATTTACAAAATGTACGGCATGTCGGTCATCTTTGCTGTTCCAGGACATGACGTATGTGAACATCTCTTGTACCACACTGAGTTTTTCTTTTCATCTCTAATATATAAGAAATTATTGCACTCGTCAACGTAAAGAAGTAAGTTGGCTCGTTGGCCCTGCATTACGAAAACCATGTTGAACGGACAGAAACACGTTACAGAGATGGGAAAACGAATATCTTACTCTCAGGAATGAAACTTTTCGAATGAATTATTATGGTCCGAGAATGGCTTCCCTCTAATAATGGAAGAAGATGCTTTACAAAGACGGATTAGAATGTGACTGGATTAGAAAGGACCCACTCGAAGTTCATTGCCCTGAGCAGACATTCGGACAGTTTTCGAAGTCGAAACGGGGATTTTCCATTCTGCCGGAATATTTTCGGACAGTTCTGCAGCTTTCTGTTTTCCGACAGTTTCCTGGCCCTACTTTCGGAGACATTTACGTGAACTCCTTGAACTCCCCGAATCGGTTTTGGGGCAGAAATTCGGACAGTCTCCTGGTCTGGCAGTTTCCAAGTTCCCTGTACAGAGATGCGCATTTTTTCGTGACGAGATCATTGCGGATTAGGTAGTCTACTGGGGCTACTGCCCCAGTTGCCCCACCCCTGCGTACGCCCTTGTTTCGTATAGGGCATCTATTCTGCCTGTCCCCATTTCTGATTACAGGCAATTATAACACAAAACAATCATATATAATAAACCTCAAACTAAGTCATCTGGCGCGATTTCGAATACATCTTCAAAGATAAGTCATCACTTCTAAATTAAAAATCAAAATCCATAGAATTAATAAAAACTACAAAATCTTTTAAGTAATTCTTAACAATTACCTACACTAAAATCCACTGGCCATCTCGAACTTTCAAGCACCACCTTTATAACTAGCCTAGAATTTCCTAATTTGTATAATTTTGATGATTCTATTGCAACATTTAAGAAAAATTTAAAAGAAAAACTGTTGAGCCGCTATAACTAACAAGGCAATTTCGTGAGCAACTCCATATATGGCAACACTCATAAGCAATAATTAATTTACGTTGAGATATATACCTATTTATAATCTAATTCCTTCTACTAGTGATATTTTGTTTTACATATTAATTTTTGTGATGACTGACAGCGATTTGTGAATGTATTTTATTCTATAATTTTGTATAATTGTATGAGAGGGCCTTTTGGCTCTAAATTGTACAGATAAATAATAAAAACAGTCTCTCTCTCTCTCCCCCCCCTCCCTTACGAATCTTCGTATCATTATACATTACACATTTTCATTGTGCTTCACAAGTTCCCTGCTCCTGGGCGATTGTAAAGTTGAAGCTTGTCGGTTTGTGAAACACTCACTCCGCTGGGTGGCCTTTTCGCGGGCTCCCTCCCCCAGCCACGACCTGCCCCGCTATTACCATAACTGACACAACGTGGATTTGATTATCAGAGCGCGACCCTTAGGGAGGGGTCACTTCGCGAAACAGTTACCCAATATAATGGAAACTGAATTTGAAAGGTGAGACATCTCCATTGGAATAAAATCATAAATATGACTTCTGCCTTGTAATCACATTTATTGAAATGAAAAGAAAAAGTCCCATTCATGCAGCATGATCTTATGAGCGAATTTTCGTAGAACATAGTTTGCTTCCAGGATTGTTAGCTTGCAGCCGGGACAGTGGCAATGGTACACATAATTTGTTGCATAGAATGGCACCCAAACTGGTCTCCAGAGCGTGAGGCAAGACGCGGGAGCAGAAAGTTAACCTTCGACAGAAGTCCACATGGCCAAGCATCAACTTGTGGAAAAATGATCGGATAAGAAACTCCTGGCTTGGGGGCACATCACTCCACAGCGATCCGTCAGGTGTTCATAGCTCAACTCGTTCAATTTCTATTTCAATTTATTTATTTGTTTTAATACAGATGTAGGGTAAAGACCCCTCTA